>PVKV010000077.1:0-146445 GCA_004027835.1 Alouatta palliata | reverse complement strand
TAATAATAAAAAAAATAAAAAAAAATGTAGGCAGAAACAAGGCTGAAATAGAAATACAGAAATCATGAAATTATATACTAACATATCCTGTAAAATTCATACCTTAAATACTCTAAAAATATTTTTTGGAATAAGTGAGATGAGCAGAATTTTGTCTCTTATTACTATAATTTTGTCTCTTATTACTACTATGCATAGTCTTTAGCATTGGTTTTACTAACGTATCCTTGATATAATGCTGTCAGCTTGGATTGAAGCATGTTATAAGAAAAGAGCAATGATACTTTTTGTTGTATTTACTATGAATGGCTTTCTTTCCTTCTTTCTTTTTTTCCTTCCTCCCTTCTCTCTCCACCCCGCCCCATCCCTCCCCTTCCCTCCCCTTCCCTCCCTTTCTCTTATTTTCTTCTTGACTTCTCTCTTTCTTGCCCCATGTAAAATATTATGTGAATTAACTAAACGCTTATATGTCCCTTTCTACATTGTCTATTGAAAATCTCAGACCCATTTCTCGGGACACCTACTAGGAGCTTACTATATGCATTGTGTGAATTGACTTCACCTTTCCTAGCCTGCCAAATGTCTATTTAGTCATTTCTGGTTTTGTTTTATTAATTTTAGAGGTAGAGTCATGCTGTGCTGCCCAGGCTGGAGTGCAGTGACTATTCACAAGTGCAGTCATAGCCCACTGTATCTTTGAACTACTGGCCTCAAGCAGTCCTCCTGTCTCAGCCTCCCAAGTAGTTGGGATTACAGGCACACTCCACTGTGCCTGGCTTCAAATTGGAGTCTTTCTTGTTAAGTTGTATAATTGTCGTAAAGCACTATAATTATTTGCTAAAACAAGAAAGAATATAAAAACAAAATAATTATATATTAATTTTGGAGATTTTTGTGTAACAATTTTGATCTAGTTGCAAACCTCGTTCATTAAATGTTTGCTGAATTGAGTCAAAGAGGTTGAGAAATTGTCATTGCAGAACTCTGCTTATGAGTTTCTCTTGGTGGCAGACATTGATCACGGTCCTGTCTCTGTCTTCTGCAGTGACAAGGACGGTGTGTGCAGAACAATGTGATGGCAGATGCTACGGACCCTACGTCAGTGACTGCTGCCATCGAGAATGTGCTGGAGGATGCTCAGGACCTAAGGACACAGACTGTTTCGTATGTCTGCGATTTCTCTCTTTTATTTTCCTGCTCCCCTTTCCCTCCCTATTTGGCTCAGGCATATTAAATCTTTATCTTATTACAATAAGATCTACTTTAGCCACTTGAGGATTCAGAAAAATACTCGGCCCTCCTCGAAGTCATTCCCTCACTGAGTTGGCTATCGATTAACTAGAATTGTTCTCTTCTATTAAATGAATTGTATTTTCTGATAAAATTTATATTACAAATGAGATTCACTGGAGAATATATTGAGATATGTTTTTAGAATCTAATAGCATCCTTTCTAGAAATGTGGTGATTAAGTGATTACCTGTGTATGTGGTTGCATCATGGAGTTCTGTGAGTGGGAGCAACTACATTTTATTTCTTGAACATAAATTTAAATATTATAGAGGATGTATTTTTGAGTTTCAGTATTTTCTAGTTTGTATTTTTAAAGGTAATATTATTTAAAAATTTAAGATTTACAAATAGTTTGTTAGGGACAGTTTTTAATTATATTTTGATATCATATTCCTGACAGTACTGTTTGTTCTTTGGCATACATATCAGCAATTGAGTTTTAGTTAACTCGATTTCACATACAAAGAACGCTGGTTTAATTTTAAAGCTAAAAATCATAAAAATACACAAATATTTTTATAGTTGAAAATGAACACAGACATTTTTTTTCTCTCAAATATCCAGCAAATATATGTAGTAGAATTGAGCTTTAAGAAAAAAAAGAAAAGAAAACCTAATTCCAGAAATGAGTAAACTATATATTAAAGCTCTTATGATATAGACAGTAATTTCTTAGTTTTATTAATATCATAAGAAATATTATCATCTACACTCATTCAATAGTGGAACAAAAATACATATTGCAGAAGTGGATAGGAAGGAAGAAGAAAAGGAAATAATGTTAAAAATTTAAAGGAGATACTCAGCAAGTCTTGAACTGAGAACCTTCCTCTGTCTATCATCAGACATAGGATGGAAGCTTGATTCTGAGGACATTGAACACTGCAGGTATTATATTACAATTCCAAAATAACAATAATAAATAGCAATAGCAAAAACTCTCAGAAGTTTTGCAGTGCAATTTTTTTCATAGTTCCATCATCATGATAAGCACAGTACTGAGTGAACTTCAAATTATCACTCTATTACTTTTATGGAATGGTCCAGTGATTCCACTTTGGCTTTTGTACAGAATGTTCAAATACCAGACTAAGGCCATAGTGTAAGTTACATTGTTCTGTATGCTGTCTGAAAGGTAAATTTGTTTTATTCCTCTGATTTATGTTTCTTTGTTCCCAAACAATCTGTGTACAACATTGCATAAAATATGTTAGTAAAGCAATTATAAGGACACATGAAGTTTTATAGCCATAAATTAAAACTTTCTGGGTTTTCTAGATTGGTTTTTAATGGATTCTTCCTAGAATGTGTCATCT
Source organism: Alouatta palliata (assembly GCA_004027835.1). Lineage (NCBI taxonomy): Eukaryota > Metazoa > Chordata > Mammalia > Primates > Atelidae > Alouatta > Alouatta palliata. Next base: position 143,836 of record PVKV010000077.1, on the reverse strand, counting down.
TAGTGAATAATGTGTCATCAATAAGTCTCGTTCTGATTATGCATCTAGTAGACCATCATCAGGGAATTGTCATGTTTATGATAAAGTGCTTGCTAAAACAACAATTGATGAAGCAAATGTTTTGAGGAAACAGAATAGATTAATGCTTATTAATAATCATATGTACTATTTATGATTAAATGTAAATCATAGCTTGAGTTCAAATTAGCTTGCTTTCCAAGTCTTAAATTATTCCTAAAATGGCTTGATTTCTTAATAAAAAGAATTAACTCATCCACACTTTTGTTAATCACATGTTTATATAGCCTTATATACATCTTCTGTTTTTATATCAAGTACCTACCTCACAGGTGATAAAATTGTTTTTATTCTTCCCAAAATTTGAAAATATTAATAAATTGAGTTCTTAATATAAATATGTGAGTCAGAAGAAATGAACTTACTTCTACATGATGGCTTTTACTGAATGGAGTGGCATTAGGAAAAAAGCCATACTAGAAATCACATTATATTATTTAATTATAAGCTAACTATAGCTAGTTATCTCTTTACATTTTGGCATTACATATACTGTATTTGTATTTGGCTAGTCACCAACCAGAGCCTTTTCTTTAAGTGCAATATAAATGACCGTCACAATGTTTTCTTACTAGACAATGGTGCTAATTGAGCTTTACATGTCAGGTGAGACATGGAACTCTTTAAAATACTAGCTCTTACTGACTTCACCCAAACATTTGGAACCAGCACTTCCTACTCATTGCTGGGAAGCTGGGCTGGATGATGACTAGCTCAAGTGAATGTCTACCCTGTAGTATTAGGGATTTGGTTGCCAGTGATGTACTCTAAGACTAAACATAAATGCTTTGAGTAAGTGTAAACTTCAATACTTTTTCACTGTTAGCTAACCTTAAACCAATTTTCAATTTAGAAATTACTAGATACATATTAAGCACTTCGAGCATCAGTAACCATAAATGACCTATTTACTGATACTGCAAAAAAATTTTATGAAATTTAAGAAACATACATGACTCTAAAATTATCAAATTTTTTAGTATTTATGGAATAATTATATACTAAGAAAACAACTTTTGCATATTTGGCAGTGTTTTATTAACAAGTATTATGAAGTTTACTTGTAAATGAGAGTAATATTTGCTATGTTGCAGGCCTGCATGAATTTCAATGACAGTGGAGCATGTGTTACTCAGTGTCCCCAGACCTTTGTCTACAATCCAACCACCTTTCAACTGGAGCACAATTTCAATGCAAAGTACACATATGGAGCATTCTGTGTCAAGAAATGTCCACGTAAGTAACAGAATAAGAATAACCAAATTAATTAGGTCATTATTTGAAATCAAAGGAATTGTATGTTAGTTTATTTTAATTTGAAACTTGTAAGAATATCATTAAGTACTTTGGGTATAGGTGGATATAGGTACCATTACCCCCATTTTATAAATAAGGAAACTAAACCAAAAATTTAAAGTGGTTGGTGTAAAGTTTCATAGTAAAATAATGACATGTTTGAGATTATAAAACTCTTACTGATTTTACTATACCACAACATTTTTGCCTGTCATACCATTTCTCCAAAAAGTAATTAGTTAAGTGGCAGCAAGCTATGTAATAAATAGGGTCTGTTTCTTGTAACAATGGATTTTTACCTAAAATTACTTCTGATTCCTTATTTGTAACTAGAATATTTAGCATTAATAATTTTAATATCAAATTAACCTTAAACTATATATATGTATATAGATAGAGAGAGAGAGAGAGAGAGAGAGAGATTTAATAACGAATTAACCTTAAAACATATACATAAAGGGTATGTTAAAGGATCTTAAACAAATTAATAACATCCTGAGGATTCAAAACGAACAGCTTAACTTTCATCAGCTATTCAGGATAATATATTGATATTTACTTGAATCTTTTTTTTTTTCTTTGAGTGACCAATGAGATATTTCCTGTTGGAAAGGCAGAAAAAAATCACTATATATGTTTATATACTCATTTAAAAGAATTCTTTATAGTCTGTACCATACATGTAATGTGACTTCACTTTGTGTATGTGATACAGTAGGAAGTACAGGCTGAGCATTCATAGTCCAAAAATCCAAAATCTGAAATGCTCCAAAATTTGAAAGCTTTAGAGTGCTGACATGATGTCACAAACAGAAACTTCCACACCAGACCTCATGTGGTGGGTCACAGTCAAAATGTACACATCACAGTTTGTTTAGTGTTCCCAAAGGGGGAGAAAGAAACACAGTCTCAGCCCCTTTCAACTGTGATATATCTTTTCCATGTATACCCAGATTTCCCCAGGGAAGCATACCCACAAAGGGTAATAAAGTGGCACATGTGCAGGCCAGACACACCGATGGCAGGTTTTCCAAAATACCCCACATGGAGCCAAGACTTTTGTGCATTACTGACTGGGTTTTGTTGCTTATTCTGTGCTCTGAGGTGTTGAGATATTGTTGAAAATGTCAAAAAGGCCTGCAGCTATCCCTCTGGGTAAGAGTGGTAAGAATAAGGTGAAACATTTATGTTTATCTGTAGCACAAAAAGTCAAGCTTTTGGAAAAATGGGAGAATGGTGTAAGTGTGCAACATCTCAGAGAAGAGTACAGTGTTGGAATGAACACTTTGTGTGACCTGAAGAAACAGAAGGATAAACTGCTGGAGTCCTATGCTGAAAATGACAAACAGAAGTTAATGAAAAATAGAATAACACTGGATAAAGCTAATGATGAAGATCTTGCTTGTGTATTGAAAGAGTGAATTTGTCAGCATGTAGCTGAACATATGCCACATAATGGTATGCTGATCATGAAATAAGCAAAGATCTAGCACAATGAACTGAAAGTTGAAGAGAGCTGTAAATATTCAACAGGCTGGCCACAGAAATGTAAGAAAAGACATGGCATTAAATCTTTAGAGATTCATGGTGACAAAACATCTGCTGATCACAGAGCAGTGGAGAAGTTCATCAATGAGTTTGCCCAGGTCATCACTGATAAATATCTGACACCAGGACAATTCTGTGATGCTGATGAAACATCACTGTTTTGGCATTGTTCCTCCAGAAAAACACTGACCACAGTTCATTAGACAGGCCCTGCAGGAATTAAGGATGCCAAAGATAGAATAACTGTGCTGGAATGTGCTAATGCAGCAGGCACACATCAATGTAAACTTGCTATGGTAGACAAAAGGTTACATCCTCACTGTTTCCAAAGAGAACTTCTTACCAGTCAATTATTAGGCTACCAAAAATGCATGGGTTACCAGAACAACTTTCCTTATTGACTTCACCCAAACATTCTGGATCAGCACTTCCTGCTCACTGCTGGGAAGCTGGACTGGATGATGACTATGAGATTTTGTTTTTTCTTGACAACTGTTCTATTCATCCTGCAGCTGAAACTCTCATCAAAAATAATGTTTATGCCATGTACTTTCCCCCAAATATGACTTCATTAATTCAGCCATGTAACCAGACTATCTTTCATTATAGTCTGAAGAGTAAATGAAGAGTAATTACAAAAACACTTTTTCCCCCCTTTTTGAGACAGAGTCTCTCTCTGTCTCCCAGGCTGGAGTGCAGTGGTGTGGATCTTAGCTCACTGAAACCTCTACCTCCCAGGATCAAGCGATTCTCCTGCCTCAGCCTTCTGAGTAGCTGTGACTACAGGTGCTTGCCACCACAACTGGCCAATTTTTTTGTATTTTTAGTAGAGACAGGGTTTCACTGTTTTAGCCAGATGGTCTCGATCTCCTGACCCCGTAATCTGCCCATGTCGGCCTCCCAAAGTGCTGGGATTACAGGCATGAGCAGCATGCTAGCAGCAGTGAACGGAGGCCTGGGTGTGGGAAGGTTTTCAAAAGGAGCTTAGCATGAAGAATGCTGTATATGCTGTTGTCGGTGCTTGGAACACAGTAACTAAACACACCGTTTTGCATGCCTGGTACAACCTCTGACCTGTGAATATGTTCAGGGAAAGGGTAGTTACTTGGAAAGATTCCCTGTGCCAAGTAAGAAAAAAATATACCTTCAGAGTCAGTCAGTAAGCTGGAAGAAGTGGATATCACAGAACTCTTTAACATGGATAATGAGTCGTTCCTTCATTGACTGATGGTAAAATAGCAGAGGTGGCTCTGAATAAAAGCGATTGTGGTAATAGTGACAGTTAAGATGTTTTTAACATTGCATAAAGAGTTCCTACAGATGACTTGATGAAAATGTGTTATGTGCTTATTGAAGGACTAGAGCACAGTGCATTCATAACAGAACAAGAAATCATGAGAGTTTATGCAGTTAAAACGAGACTTCTAAGACAAAATTGATTGTTAATGAGGCAGATGACCCCGGAGGAAACATTGTAGAAAGTCATCCAAGCAGAAAGCCCCCTTATTCCTGTAGGACCCATTCCCTGATTCCTCAACTGTTTCTGATGTTTCTTTGTACCTAAGAAAAGACAGTGTATAGTAACCTTTTAATCAAAACACAGTGTCGTAGGTGGACACTAAAAGCCTGCATTGTTTGTGTTGTTCTTGTTTCACAGCTGATACAGGTATTCTGGTGATTCTACCGTGATACCTAGTTATTCTGAGCACAATATCTTTTCACTGTGTTAGTAGTATACCTTTTTTTTTAATTTTACATATTTATGTGTGAATAAGTATAAGAATATGATTGTTTATCAGTAGTATATAAATTTAGAGTCATGAATGATGATGATGCCAAATAACCACAGATTGTCCATGCAGGTGGCTGAGATAGTGACACCTTTGTTTCTGATGGTTAAATGTATACAAACTGTGTTTCACACAAAAAATTACTTAAAATATTCTATAAAATTACCTCAGGTCATATGTAAAGGTATATGTGATTCATAAAAACTGAATATTGTTTTTAGACTTGGATCTAAGCCCCAAGGTATTTCATTATGTTTATGCAAATATTACAAAATCTCAAAAATTCTGAAATCTGAAACACTTCTGGTCTCGAGCATTTTGGATAAGGAATACTCAATTCGTATAAGGGACATGGGATTAGAGTGTCTATGGATTGTGGCTTTGTCCCCTTATTAGTCACGTGATTTTTTAATAAAACATTTAATTTTCTATTTCCTCTTCTTTAAGATGTGGGTTATAAAAATTATATCTCTGGCCCGGCGCGGTGGCTCATGCCTGTATTCCTTGCACTTTGGAAGGCTGAGGTGGGTGGATCATGTGAGGTCAGGAGTTCGAGACCAGCCTGGCCAACATAGTTAAATCCAGTGTCCACTAAAAATACAAAAATTAGCTGGGTGTGGTAGCACACACCTGTAATCCCAGCTACTTGGGAGGCTGAGGTAGGAGAATGCTTGAACCTGGGAGGCAGGGTTGCAGTGAGCCGAGATCATGCCATTGCACTCCAGCCTGGGCAAAAACAACAAAACTCTGTCTTAAAAAAAAATGTATATATTTTCCTTCCCTGCTTTCCAGAGTCATTATAACAATCAAAGAGATAGGATATAAGGATGAGAGGGGTAGATATTTTATTTTTATTTTTGGAGACAGAGTCTTGCTCTGTCACCCAGGCTGGAGTGCAATGGCGCAATCTCGGCTCACTACAAACTCCGCCTTCCAGATTCAAGTGATTTCCCTGCCTCAGCCTCTCAAGTAGCTGGGATTACAGGCACACGCCACCAAGCACAGCTAATTTTTGTATTTTTAGAGTCAGGGTTTCATCATGTTGGCCAGGCTGGTCTTGAAGTCCTGACCTCAGGCGATCTACCTGCCTTGGCCTCCCAAATTGCTGGGATCACAGGCATGAGCCACCACACCCAGCCAAGAGGAGTAGATTATTGCTTTGAAAACACAATTCTAGTCATTATTATGAAACATGTTGATATCCATTAAAAGAAAAATTGTGCTTTTACTTCTTTATGTATATACATATGTATATTTAATATGTCTCTTAATTAGCATTTTAAAGTCACAGACACACTACCTCTAAGACAGCAAAGATTTCACATCTTAAATTTTTAATATTCACACCAGTGCTTTTCATCTAATACCCTCTCATCTAAAGTTACCCTATATGTCACCATCTACCATCCTTACAAAACTGAGGACTTGGCAGTATTGTAGGATGGGGCTAGATGATCATATTTTTCCTCTTTTTAGACACATGTTATATAGTACCTACTCTACTACCTTCAAATTATGATGTCTTCCCCAAAGATAGTCAAAACTATGCTTTCTTGGAGTATTTTGGTGCTTTCCCTTTTATTCAAGTCCGGAGGTTGAAGCCCAAGTGTTGGGCTAGAGCAGAAGTACCAAGTAAATTTGAACTAGGGAATTCCCCTTTTCTTTACTATATCCTTTACAGTGGTTCACTTGAAGGCTGTCAGTTCCAAACTATAGCAAGTAGCAAGTGACTAAATATGAAGACCTATTGTGTGAAATTATATGGCTGGTTCACTTTAAATGTGGTAACTTACAGTCTTCCTTTCTCACGTTGGTTTATGAATCTCAAACTACAGACTTATTTACAACACTTCAGTATTTGTCTATGAAAAAATTTAAATCTCTGATGGGCCTGGCTTACAAGGCTTGCTTTGCCAAATTGAAGCTTTCTTGGGAAAACAAGTACATTAAGCTTCTAAATGCAGGTCTACATTTCCTAATCCAGAATTCTGAAATCAAAAAACTCCAAACATGTATTTTCTGAAACTCATTTGGCACAAAACTTGAATCTAACTGATATAAGGATAATTATAATATTTACCTATTCCATTCCGTGGAAGTGGGAAAATGTTTCATTGTAGCATATTTTTCAAGATGCGTTAATTTGTTCTTATGCTGCTATAAAGAAATACCTGAGACTGGGTAATGGATAAACAAAAGAGGTGCAATTGGCTTATGGTTCTACAAGCTGTACAGGAAGCATGAGGGATTCTGGGGATGGCTCAGGAAATTTTCAGTCACAGTGAAGGTGAAATGGTAGCAAGCGTGCCTTACACAGCCAGAGCAAGAAGAAGAGAGGCAGCAGGTGTCACACACATTTAAACAACCAGAGCTCATGCTAACTCACTTCTTGCCATGACAACACCAAGGGGTTGATGTTAAACCATGAGAAGCCGCCCCCATGATTCAGTCACCTCCCGGCAGGTCCCAGCTCCAATATTGGGGATTATAATCCCACATAAGATTTGGGTGGGGATATAGATCCAAACCATATCACAAGACCTTGAAGAAAGAATGACTATTTAATATGTGCGTACCTGTTGCAGGTTGGGTTCCCCTGAGATGGAGAATAGGTTATTAAGGAGCAGTCTCAAAATCAACATTTTTTGGGGAAGGGAAGAAAGCAAGATTGGATTTGCTTTAAAAAATGTGCCTGTTTGTTGTGGTGGATGCTTTGATGTGGATGTTAACTTGGAATACAAATTTGTTCCATACTTTGTGCCCACTCACATGGATTCACACATATCTCTTTGCCCCAGATTCTCTTTCTTCTCAAATTTTCCAGTATTTCTTCTCCCAGGACAAGCTCATGAGTTCATATATATTCTAAGCTCAGGCTACTTCTCTTTTCATACAAGATGAGTAATAAGTTTCGCTACCTAGAATTATGCCCTTTGGTAAGATTTTCTCTTGACTCTGTGTTTCAAGTCCACTTGTAGGTGAGACTGCAGACAGAGAAGCTGCCATCCATTGTCAGCTAATACCCACATAGCAAGTCTAGTTTATGTCTTACTCTGTCAGCTTGTCCTAAGTGACTTCTCTCAGCCCCCATACAGCCATAGGTATGAGCTGACTGAGAGGGGCCAGCTCAGTGGTGGATGGCATGGGGGGGGGGGTCTTAACCATTTGCTTATGCAGTTTACTCGTGCTACTGCCCCTACTCATATCCTAGTTTAATTTTACAATGGATTGCTGCTGGACTTGGCCAGTATGATAACATTGTGACATTATAACAAAACCCTGTTCATAATAGGCAATTCTGGCTACAATGTCTGACCCAAGATCCATCTCTACCAGGACCCAGAAGCATGTCAAATGCTGTTTATTAAATAGTGTACAATCCTATGTTACAAGTGGCATAGCTTAGCTCTGGAAACCTAGAAGTCTCTGTTGTGATTGTCTAATGAAACTTGTCATAACTCTACATGGCATATTTTCCCATTGTAGATACTCCCAATATCATAGAGCCTCTTGGATTTTATGGCCCAAGTAGCAAAATAGCTTGCATCACAACCTAGATCTACATGATATGCCTTTTCTGCTTCGGGAAATCCTCAAGGCTGTAAACATTCCACAACATTGCATCTTGTGCCAGAGCAATGTTCTCAAGCATGGAAGGATGCTACTTTTTGTTTTAAAACCAGAGTGGCCTAGCAGATATTGTGTTCCTATTTATTGTGAAAGTCTTTAGATGTAATAATTTGTCTTTTATTTTGGAGGGGATGTTCTGGCATATCCCAGGACACTGGATTTCTGGACATTTGATCCAAGTATTAGGTAATAAAATGCTCCTTGTCTATTTGATAAACATTTTCTAAAGTACTACCCTTTCCAATTTTATTTTGTTTTCTCGTATAAAAATGTGAGGAAGTTTTTGTGGCACACCATTGAAAAAAAGAACACATTTTAAGCATTTTCTCCTGGATATAAAGTGTACTCTCTTGATCCAAGGCAGCTCAACTTAAGCTTCATTTGTGCTTCATGAACTTGAAGTATTTTAGACTGCAGACTTGCATCATGGCATGAAATGAAGTAGAACTATTGAAAAACACAAGCTAAATGTCATGTAGTTTCCTAAGTATATAAAATAAATCTACTCTATCTTGGGGGCAATTCAGGATGTGGAGCAGTAACCAAGTAAGTACTAGCTGTTGATAACACACATTGTGTTTGACTGGAAATACGATTTCAGGTTGGGATAATTAAACAACGAGTTGTTTAAGGGGAAGATACATAAACACTATCAATGATGCCAATCATTTTCAAACCTTAAAATATCTTGTTTTGATCTTGTTTGCTGAATGTTAACATTATCGCTTCTTTTGCCTTTTTTTAAAAAAAAAAAAAAAACAGATAACTTTGTGGTAGATTCCAGTTCTTGTGTGCGTGCCTGCCCTAGTTCCAAGATGGAAGTAGAAGAAAATGGGATTAAAATGTGTAAACCTTGCACTGATATTTGCCCAAAAGGTAAGTGGTAGTTCAGATTGTTTAGTTAGAACTGGGCCTATATAACAAGGTTTTTAATTCACTTTTTAATATAAACCCACCCTCACAACCAAACCTGCCCACACACACTTTCCATGATTTTGGACAGTTCCTCAAAGTATCAACTTTTATAACACTGTATATTATTCAATTTTAATTATATCTACTAAAATGGTACAGAAAAAAACTCAGAGGTAGCATCGATAGGAACTCAGAAGTAAAGTTGCATGTTATTCTGTCAATGGCAAATCTTAAAAGCTTTGTAAAAAAATAAGAGTTCACACGGTTATATTGGCCTCACAACACATATTAATTGCTTGCTGCTGTATACAAAATGATCTGCTAAGCATAAAAAGAGATGCAGAGTGACATGAAATTTACTCTCCATATCTCAAAAATGTATTTTGAAAGATGGGATCTATGAAATGATGAGAAAATTTACCATAAGTATAAAATATCAGATAATTCATGCCATAGAATTTTAGTGGAGGAAGGAATCTCTTCCAGCTGTGAGTACTCTAATTCCTTACCAGAATGAAACCTAAATTAAGCAAGATGAAAGTACAATTCGAATCTCCTGAATGTTATTAAACTTTTCAAAGTATCAAGGAGTGCCTTAGAAAAGGACAAACTCCAGACTTATTTTAAATGGTATTCTCTCTCCTTCCCTTTCTCTTTTTCTTCCTTATTCCCTCTCTCTTTCTCTATATGCCACACCCCCACACAAATTTATTTGTTTAAATTAGAAGCTTCAGAAATCATTGTTCAATTTAAGTATAAATATTTAAATGTCCCTTGATTCTGGTTATAATTCACATCATCAGAACTCTTTGTTTACATATTCTCCATTAGACCACTGTTTTTAAAATTTCAGGTGGTAGACCGTGAGTATGTAGGCCACGAAATTATTTTACTAAAGTTACCAGCATTTCAAAGTTATTAAAAACAATATTTTTAAATACAGTAGAAAATAGATAATTTTATTTAGTTAGGAGGAATATTGACTGATAAATTCTGTTAGAGTTGTATATATGTTTGTGTGTGTGTGTATGTGTATACTGGGTCTTGATATAAAATGTAATTCCTATGATGAATCATGGTTGTTAGATTTTAATGCAGGGACAAGATTTTAAAGCAGAACCAGTAGTGAATGTTGAATGAATGAATGATTATTTTACATTTTGGAAAAAAAATTGTAATATATTTTTAAATGTTACAATTAAAAATATTCTGCTATTTTATAATGAAAATACAATGATTTATTGGCCAAAAATAAGATCCTCAATCCCCTAACTCTGAGTTTTGTTTCTACAGCTTGTGATGGCATTGGCACAGGATCATTGATGTCCGCTCAGACTGTGGATTCCAGTAACATTGACAAATTCATAAACTGTACCAAGATCAATGGGAATTTGATCTTTTTAGTCACTGGTATTCATGGGTCAGTATTAAATTTTTGTACAAACTATTTTACAAAATGTGGACAGAGGTGAAGAGATTCTTTAGTTTTGTTTGTTTGATTCCTCTGGAACCTGAAGAGTTTTACCTTTCATTAATACTCCTCACCAATGAGAGCAAGGGACTGATTTCACTAGAAGTGACAGTAAACTAGTTTTGGAATTTGCTCAAATTTTAGTTTGGTGACTGCTTAAGGTTGGAAATACAAATTTGTATTTAAACTAAAATATATTTTCAGGACATTCTCTCAAATTCACAGTTTTCAGCAAGCTTGACTTATCTTTGGTTATGTTTAGGAAAAAGTATTACCCGTTGAGGTGAGAGAAGTCATTCAAATTTCTAACTGATTAAGTTGAAACAACATAAATTAATATCCCGTAAAAAGTCAGACACAGAACAAATCAGTAAACTGAAATTCCCCTGAGCTTCTTCCAGAAATTCTTTGTCCTGATGTATTCTTTTTCTTTTTTTTTTTTCCCTTCAGTTGGGAAGTTAACACCACAGTTAGAAATCCTGCTAAATGAATTTCATTTTGGTAATAAAAATTGTAACATAATTTACCTGGGCTCCTTTATTACAGAACTACCTGCTGGTTTTAACTGGGAAAAAAAACAAGTTTGTATTCTTTGAATGTCTGCATTTTAACTTCGTATGTTATCTATTTATCTAAATTACTACTTAATTCCTAAATATTAGTGTTGTAGGCTACAGATAAAGACTCTCTCACACATATTTCAATTCAAAATCTTAGTCTGAACACATATCAGATCATTTCTAAAATCAAACTAATTTAACATATTATGAATAAATATGTCCAAAAAGGAATGGCAAGAGCAATAGAACAAAGTGTTTCTTTTCATTCAAATAAATTATATGTATGATTGCATAAATATCTTGTTTATTTTAATAGATAATTTTTAATATGGTCCCATGTTAGATAGTATAATTGTATGTATATAGTCCCCACCCCATATTTGTTGTATCTGGCCTAAGAAATGTTTTTTTCTAACTTACCTCTTAAAATGCATAAACTTGGTAATTCTCAGCCCATATTCCTACATGTCAACAATCTGTTGGAACTGGGCAGCTGGATTAGTCAGTTATCCTATTGCTAATAAAGTCACACTTGAGACTGGGTAATTTACAAAGAAACAAAGGTTCAGTGGACTCACAGTTTCACATGGCTGGGAAGGCCTCACAATCATGGTGGAAGGCAAAGGAGCATGCAAGAGAGAGTTTATGTAAGGAGCTCCCCTTTATAAAAACCATCATATCTCATGCAACTTATTCACTATCATGAGAACAGCATGGGAAAAAACCCACCCCCGTGATTCAGTAACCTCCTACTGGGTTTCTCCCACAACATGTGGGAATTATGGGAGCTACAATTCAAGATGACATTTGGATGGAGACACAGCCAAAGCCTATCAGTGGCACTAGTCCTTTAGAGATGGGACACATTTAGTCAACTTTACCATAGTCCCCCTGGCCTTCTGAATCCATTTACATTGCTGTCTTACCCTCCTTCGCCCATTGCATGAGACCTGGGACAATATTTAGGTGCTGTTTCATAATTTAATGTATATATGATATTTAATAAAGCAACATACCCACATTTTAACTATATTTAAAACCAAATATCACATGAATATAAGATTATATTATGCTAATAATGTCTTCTGAGGAATAAGAAGATAAAGCCACTTGACTCACATTGCCTGCTTTCACCTGGAAATAATAAATGAATTAGCCTCAAGCTTTTCAGTATGAGGAAAGAGTTGAAATCATATTCACATGAATTGCATTAGACAGATGGTTTTTATCCTTATTGGTCCAACATTAGACAGGTGGTTTTTGTCCTTATCGGTCCAACATTCTGTTTTTATATATTAAGAAATTGCCACTTTTCAATTCTGAAATAAAATGTATAGATAATATAACTTACATATATATCTAATTATTATAATTCTCTAGTTGTAATTTTAAAAAGAAATACAAAAAATAAGGTATGATCAAATAGATATTGTTAGGGGAATGCACAGTTTCTAATATGAAAATTTAGATTTATAAAAAATGAGATTAGAAGGCATTTTTGTGTAAGAAGTATCAGGAAATAAAAAGCAAAGGAAAAGCTGACCACTGGAATAGGAAACAACTAGCCAGATACATTGTTATATGACAGAAAAAACAGGGAAATGACTTTCATTGAAATTTGAGTAAATTGCTTCTTGGCTTTTTGGCTAAGATCAAGTGAAATTGGAGCAACAGAGCTAGAGAATTATGCCTGGCCAAAGTATGACCAAGCATGAAGTTTGCACATATGAGGTCCTAAATGTTTAGTAGGACACTTAAGGTTGTACAAAACATTAGGCAATCCTTTGATTTAAGAGACAGTTAACAACCTTGTGATAACGCCTATAACCTGTAGGATTCCCCAGTCTCTGTTACAACTGAAGCATCTCTACAGATGTGACAACTTCCTGTCAGTGGGTGGTAGTGCCCCCATTGAGAAACATTGCAAGAATTTTGTGACAGTAGAAAGATTGAAAACCACCAAAAGTGATCTGCTAAGTCTAAAATTCTCACAGATAAAATATGGGTAGGAAGATTTCAAAAATATATGATCTAGTGAGGTTCAGAATAGTTATTTTAGTCTTGGTTCATCATAGAACATAATTATTAACACTCTAGATTTCTGACCAGGCACAGTGGCTCATGCCTGTAACCCTAGCACTTTGAGAGGCCGAAGCAGGCAGATCACGAGTCAAGAAATTGAGATCATCTTGGCCAACATGGTGAAATCCAGTCTCTACTAAAAATACAAGAATTAGCTTGGCTTGGTAGCATGTGCCTATAGTCCCAGCTACTCGAGAGACTGAGGCAGGAGAATTCGCTTGAACATGGGAGGCAGAGGATGCAGTGAGCCAAGATTGTACCACTGCACTCTAGCCTGGGCAACAGAATGAGTAAGACTCTGTCAAAAAACAAACAAAACCGCTAGAATGACTACAGTGACTACATATATTTATTTTATTCACTTCTGGCTCAGAATGGAGGAAAGTTTAATAAATAAATGCAATAAAAAATGGAACGTGGTAGTCCAATGAATAAAAATGTATAAGATAGTAAGGACCATGCATTTACAAGTTTATGGGAAGAATACTACTTTGGAATAACCCAGACTTCTAAGGAGAAAAATATTGCTAATTCATCCAGGTGAAAATTTACTTATGGAAAATCAACTTACATGGATTAAAAGTAGAAAGTCAACCAAGTTTGTCTTAAACGTAAACTCAGAAAATGAGACTTAGAATTTCTTCTTGGATAATTTGATCCAGAGTAGATTAGAGTCTGATTTGCAGCTCCACTGTGGAGAGTTTGCATTGAGATGGGTGGATTTATTTCATGTCAAATACTAGGTTTCCTCCAATAAAAAACTTGAGAAATGGATTAACAATAAATACATATTTCCTATGATTGTTGTGGTGATTAAAAACAAATTATTTTGAATTGCTCAGCCCAGTGCCTGGCATATTGTAAAAACCTAACAGTGGTATCAAATAGAAGGTTGGAAGTGCAGGAAGGAAGGGAAGAGAGTGAGAGAGTGAGAGAGAAGGTTGGGAATAGAGAGAAATGAAAATCAAGGTAAAACAAAACAGGAGGAAAGGAAGGCAGTGCAAAAGAAAAATTGCAGTGCCTATGTCTAGTTTATAGCACAGCATATTGTGCAACAAATATTAATTGTATAGACTTGATTATAGTTTTATATAGACCCTTTTGGAAACCAAATAAAGGCAAAATTTTCCTTAAGATGAGTCATGCTTTTCAGTTCAGATGATTATTTGTCCTTAATCATAGCACTTATACCTGGAATATTTGAAATTATAATTATAATTGGGTCTCAAATATAATTTGTAAGATATTTTCCAGGACAAACATGTAAATGAATTATGATGTATTCTTTATTCTCACTGTTATGCCAGCATGAAACATATATTCTGAACCTTTCTCTATTTTAGGAAAGTATGGCTATAAAATTAATTTAGTAGACTTAGACATGTAATATATGTATAGATTCAAGTATGGTCATGAATGTAGTATGTGTGTGTGTAGACAGAGATATTTTAAAGGTGAATAATATACGATATTATAAGCAGAAAACTTACAATAGAGAAATGCTTTACCTCACTTAGTTTCCATTACCTTTAATATTTTACTAACCAACTTTTATAAGATCATATGGTTTGATTAAAATAGCTGAGATGTTTTTAACTAATAAAATGCAAAAATAATACTTAAATGAGGTTGTTATGCTTTTTAAAAACAAGTTTCTTCATAAAATATATTTACTGGCAACTTGCCAATTAAAAATTTAATATGTAATTGGGCTCAAGAAAGTTAATTTGCATGTTTAGTTTATAGTACAATAGTACCATTGCCAGAAATAGTAGTAGGCGCTCATTTTCTTATTAGAGTGGAAACTGCAGGAAACCTCGGTGTTTAGGGTTATCATTAGCAAAACTTTTCTTTTGTGTTTTGTTATGGTTTACACCACTGATGTGCATGTGCTTACAGTAACGAAATGCTCACCAAATAAGCATGTTCATGCTGTGTCACAATGAGACACTGGCAAAAAAGAGTTTACCTAGCAGACTGCAATGGAAGATAAAAATTGAAGATAAATAATAAGCTTGGTGATAAAGTGATTTCAGTGAAAGTAAAAATGTTTCACTTTCTTTCTCCTGAGCTTTATTTTGGATCACCAAACACAATGACAGGGTAGACACAATGTTATTTTGCATGGCTCTGAATTTAATTAGGAAAGTTAACTGATTTAAAGTTAACTTTAAATCAGTTTTGAGTAGCTGTAGGATGTTGGATTTTGAGTAGCTGTAGGATGCAACTCCCAAGACATAGTTTGAAGTCAGTGAGTGGAATTCTGTCAACTTACTTTACGAGAGTCCTGAATCTCTAAAATTAACTGTGTAAAGTATCTCTGGTCCATTGGGCTTCATTCTAACATTCCAGAATTCATTTCATTCCCGGCAACATAGAAGTATTCTCAGTAAAGGTTTGGACTGACCCCGTTATTGTGTGCTTGTCCTGAATGTTGAGTCTTTCTCAATAAAGCCAGGATATTTGATTATATGACCTGAGCTGTTCTATACAGTGCTTTTCATCAAAGAACAAATGTTGAAAGCTCATTCTTGTACTGCAGAGCTGTTACTCTCCTCTGTATACAAAATTCTTTGCACATTAAAAAGTGAAGAGTTTTCAAAAGCATAGTTATTTGTTCCATATATCTTTGCTTGTAAATAGAGCAAGCTTGCTAGAACATTTAATTGAGACTTTAAGCTTTTGTGAGATATTAATGTGACATTGAGAAAATTTTAATCAATAGTTTATGTGAGAATTATAAGGAAACTCATTTATAGCATTTCTCCAACCTCAGCAATATCCAGTATTTGAGCCTGGAATAAAGCACTTCATGTTAAACTAGTAGTACATTGTATTGATTGCACTTCTTAGTTTGAAACAGTAATTTAATCAAACAAGGTTTTTTTTGTTTGTTTGTTTTGTTTTGTTTTGTTTTGTTTTTAAAGATACGGAATGGTTTGCAGTAGAGAATATGCTGATGAACCAAGTTCAGAAAGCCAGTCCAAGGTGGTTCCAGAGATCAAGGTTGCTGGAACTGATACTCTTTTCCAGGCTTGAGTGCTGGCATGAATAAATGCCGATGGATTTAGACACAAATCCTCAGGACATAGGCCATATGCCTATCTGTTTGTCAGGGGATTGTGGAGCACGTTGATTGAGAGCCCTATAAAGGCTGCATATAGTGGGTCACTGGTGGTTATTTGCCACACCAAAAAGGAAGGTTCTCAGAGACTGGTAAAAGAAGAGATGTCCACAGTAAGAATAAAATTTGTTTGGCTGCTACAAGTAGATACATACTTCTAAAAAAAGCCTAAGATCACCGTTCATATAGTTTTGATCTATCTTGAAGAAGTAGCCAATGGAGAAAATTTAATCTGTCTGTAAATAATATATATCATGAGGTCTCTACCCAGGATAGTATGAAATGTCTTTTAATGAAATAATATTTTAAAACTTACTGTGCATTCCTTTAAGAAAAACTTTAAGTCTTGCTTGAATTCATATACTTGGAAGTGAATAGTTCCTGTGTTATAAACATGAATATGAATAAGCTAGTTAGGAACAAGATGGTTCTAAGTAATCCATATGAAGAGAAACTTTCATACAATGCTATGAATATTATGAAAATTCACAAGTAGATAAATGTAGAGCTACAGAAAAAAAAAAATGTTGATTTTATCTGTGTTTGTTACTATCCTTATGAACTCCAGGTACTACAAGCAGTGTATGCTTCTTTGAGGAGCAGAAATGCCAGTTCTCACTAGAATTTATTTCCAGACTATATATATTCTTCTCAATTAAGAATAAACTTTTAAAACAAAATAAAATAAAATGATTCTTACATGAACTTACTATCTTTGGGAATTTCATCAGAATAGTTGAAGCTGAATAATTGGATGGATCTAGAATAGCCTTTGATGTAAAACTCATATTTTGTGTCATCAAAAATTTCCCAAAACACCTATTATTCCCCTTCTACATCTAGCACAGAAAAATTCAGACATTCATTGAAAATGCCTTTCTTGCTAATTAAAATTAAATTTGAATAAAATAATTATTGTAACATTTCTCATATTTTCACTCCTTAATTAAAATTTAAATTTGGCTATATGTCTTCTTGATTTTCTAGGGACCCTTACAATGCAATTGAAGCCATAGACCCAGAGAAACTGAATGTGTTTCGGACAGTCAGAGAGATAACAGGTAATTTTTTAAAGGGCAACTGTTGTGCTATGAACAATGTAACTTTTTTTTTTTTTTTAATGACCTAAGATTGGCCTAAGATTGTCCTGCAATCCCAGGACTTTGGGAGGCCAAGTGGGGTGGATCATGAGGTTAGGAAATTGAGACCCTCCTGGCCTACATGGTGAACCCCTGTCCCTGCTAAAAATACAAAACTTAGCTGGGTGTGGTGGTGCATGCCTGTAATCCCAGCTACTCGGAGGCTGAGGCAGGGGAATCGCTTGAACCTGGGAGGCGGAGAGTATATGAGCCGAGATCACGCCACTACACTCCAGCCTGACAACAGAGGGAGACTCTGTCTCAAAAAAAAAAAAAAAAGTTACATAAGATTGGAATCAGCATCTCATTTTCAAAGCAAAGTTTAGTTTGTAAAAACTCTTATTTTTGACAATGATGTCTTATTAGCTTTTATGCACACTTTCAAACCTCATGGAATTATAAAATGAATATCTTTGAAATTTTGACATTGCTACTTTTGCAAGTGTCAACTGATCTTTGACCTATGTTTTTCTGTTTACTTCTTCAAGAGAAGTACTATTGAGCATGGATAACATGTATCATTCATGTAGCACATTTATATTGAGCATGGAATGTGTTCAACACTGTCTTAGTAGGTAATATGGGGCCCATAGATATGAATCAGACCTGGACTTACCATAAAATAATGTAAATTCTAATGAGAAAGTTTACATATGTATATTAATGTCTTAGGATACAATGTTGACACTGATGTCATAAGTGTACAGATGAAGAGGTAAAGATTTCAGAGAAATTGAAACTATATTTTTCTTTTTAGTTAGACTACATTTTTACATTTATAAGAATAAATCAAATTGAGTCATTGAAACCTTTCAGCATTTATAGTTTCATTGAGTAGGACACTCAATCTTGGAAAAATACATATGTAATAGAGTGCTTCAAAAATAGAGATGTTCATTATCCTTTCTTACTTCCCTCCTTTCAACACATTTTCACTTTATTTCAAGAAAAACCAACACTAATACTAAGACAATGATATTCTGATTTATTTTTACTTCTCTTCACTTGTAGGTTTCTTGAACATACAGTCATGGCCCCCAAACATGACTGACTTCAGTGTTTTTTCTAACCTCGTGACCATTGGTGGAAGAGTACTCTATAGGTAAGTGAATATGTTTAACACTCCAGGTCTCACAGATTTCAAGAGGAGCATTGTGTGTTCATTAAGTCAAAACCATCCCTCTTACTGATTTGCTGATTCTGGGAAAATCATGCTTCTATCCTTATTTCCAATGAAAATACCTCTTATGATGGTATGAGGTATTACAGAATTCATAGTTTGATTTTTCAATTGTTTGTCATTCAGCGTAATATTGGTATTTTGCAAGTGTGGAGTACATGATGTGAGAAATTCAATTAAACTTTCATTTTTATGAGATTTATCATATTTAAAAAATAAGAGTTGTGTGACTTGGTAATGGCTCGAGTGTATAGGATATCAGTACTCTTGTGCCAGGAGGTGCTCTTTTTGTCCCTGGTGCTATAATTTTAACTACACATCACAGAGCTGATGTTTTGGGAACTGGCCCACCACTCTACATGTATTGCTGGTTAATACATGGACAAAAAAATTCAGGTTTAGAAAAACTTTGATAAAATTATAATGTCAGTAATTTAAATTCACGTTATAACAATCGATAACAGGTTTCTCTCGTTTCATCTGTATAATGTTCTTAGTTTGAGCAATAAAAAGTCAATTTACATAAGAATTTGCAAAATTTGTCCACTTAAATTCAAAATATCTCTAAAATTAATATCATCATTGATTTCATAATGTTTTATTAAAAGTACATTTAATTTTACTAATAAAATTCGAAACAGTTATATCTATAAGAGGTTTTAAAAACGTAAAGGAGAAAGGAGCTTAATAAGAAAGGATAGTTGAGAGATACCATCTATTCAAGTGCTATATGTAAACAACTTTTACTAACCATTGAATAAATATTATAAGCCAGTCAAGACATTGTAATAACATTGTAATCAACAACTCCAGAGAGTGATGATGGGGACAGAATTTGAGAGAAAGAGTTACATGTTAGTCTTTATCATTGAGCGCGTGCGTGCACACACACACACACACACACACACACACACACACACTGACACCCATGGAAAATAATTCTAAATATTAACAGCAAAGAATATTTAAAACTATAAATGAAAGGAGAAAGCTTTGATCTCCAAAATGTAAAATAATATTTATTGGCTAATTGAAATGTGAGAAGCATGTTTAGAGAATTGAAAAGTAAGTAATTACAAAAATGTGGACTATATTAAAATAAAAGCAGTTTCCTTGAAATGATATTGGTTTAAACAGAGCAGTTGTTATTTAAGTTTTAGAGACCTTTTCCCCAGATACCCAAGGCACTTTGATGCACTTTTCCCCAGATACCTAAGTTTGTTTTGTTTTCTTTTTTTAATTTTAGTTTAGTTTTGTTCTTTACTTTTTACTGTCTCCTAACCTTATTATACATTCCTCAATTATTATAGTTCTTTGGTGTCTGAGGTATAAATTAAAGCTAAATACTTATAATCATTTTCTGTACTATCTACCCTCTGAAAGTATGTCTAAATCCATTACACAGTTAAAGAAGAATTAATGTCTTACTTTGAGTAGATGAACATTCGTTTTATAAACATGTCTTTACCCTTAATACAGAATTTCATCTTTGAACAACATAAAGCTAAGACTTGGGGTGGGAAGGTAGTGAGCAGACATTTCAGTGGTAAATATATACACAGAAACAGAGATATACTGCCAACAGGTATAACTGCAAGCAATAGACATTTTACTTTGGGAGGTCAAATTATTACTTTAAAAACTGATAACATATAGCATATAAAAACAAATACCATTCTAAACACAGATTTATGGATTCAGTCTGTTTATACTCCATTAACATTCTTTTTGAAATAAAATGTGACAGCCTTATTTTACTTCTGGAATACTTTCATTGTTCCATTTTCTCCCTCCCCGCTCCTTAGTGGCCTCTCCTTGCTTATCCTCAAGCAACAGGGCATTACCTCTCTACAGTTCCAGTCCCTGAAGGAAATCAGCGCAGGAAACATCTATATTACAGACAACAGCAACCTGTGTTATTATCATACCATTAACTGGACAACACTCTTCAGCACAATCAACCAAAGAATAGTAATCCGGGACAATAGAAAAGCTGAAAACTGTAGTAAGTACATTACTCAGACATTTAAAACATAGAAACCTAATTTTTTTTTCCCATTCTTTTTTGGACCAAACAATTAAAAATAACATTAGGTCAGAATTGCTGCTCTCTTATCCCAACCTTAAAAAGCAAGGTAGTTATTACAATTGCCAACATGGTATATAATAATCAGAATAAGTGACTTTCTACAATATATGGTGTATTTATTGGCAAGTTGTCTTACCTAATCTTAATAATCCTCCTGTGGAGATTTGGATTCAGTAGGTCTAAGTGGAACCTGGGCATTTAAATGTTTAATCAGCATCCCAGGTAATTTCAAGGATCCAATCAATTTGTGGAGATCCACCCTATTGAATTCTCTGTTTGTTGTTTGGTTTCAGTGAGTTTGACAACACAATAACAGAGTTTTGCCATTTATGGGTGGTAAGAAAAATGAAGATGTATTTTTCTGACGTGTAAAAACTACTATTCAAGAAGTGTGCTGTTCAAGACAGTTTATTGTTCAGAAAGAAAATTTATTTTATAAGTACATTTATGTAGACATGTGATTATCTTTTTCTATCTGTTTTGCTACTTATTGATTCGTTTAATAATTTCTTATTTACACTGAAGCAAATACTGCTTTTGTAGGTACATGACTATGCCATTTCTATCTAATACACTGATACTCCAATGATTTATCCCTGTTTTTCTACTGCATACTACTCTTTCCTACATCCTATGAGTGCCACTATCATGAGTACAACCATCTGACTTATTATGGTAAATACCAAATAAAAAGACTCCAAACTCAAATGATCTGTTTGCAAATGAATATTGTTCTTGTGGGCACAAAATCAATCCATTCTAAAGGCAGACCCGTAGAAAATTCTGCTCTCAGGGTGTTTTCTTACTTCTTTGATCTCTCCATTGAAGCAATCATGAGGGTACACATAAATAATGATTGAGTTTGTGTGTGTGTGTGTGTGTGTGTGTGTGTATGTGTGTGTGAATAAATAGAAGACTTTTTAAAAGTCATAAACCCTTAAGAGGCCAACATAGTTTGTTTATTGAGTTGTCAGTGAATTAATTGATTTATTAATACCCCATCCTGTCCCAGAAATAATTTAAGGCAGCTCAGTCTGCCAATCTTCATAAAATATAACATATATTTTATGAGGAATTCTCTTTTATTTTAGCTGTTTTCAGCCCTTAAAAATATTTCCAAATAAAGGAGACCTATTGCAACATGAGGTTCCTGCTTTGACCTTAAGTACTTACACATTCTTCTGTTCCACATAGAATCAAGAAATAGAAAATCTAATTATATATAAAAATAAGCGTGTTATATTGACTATTATTTCATTTTGCCTGTTTTATTTCCTTATTTTACACATTACAGATTCCTAAAACAAAGTTTGCTTTGCTTTTTCCCTAATGCTTAAGCTTCTTACTGCACATTATAATATGTATGTGTACATGCCCCAAAGTAGATGATTCATGGCAATAAGATAGAATCTTCTTCAATACCAATTGATGAATGTTTCCCTAAATCAGGCTTATACTCTTATTTCCTTCAGTGTCCTTAAAAAAAATTAGTACCACTGCTTTTCAAAAATGTGACTATGAATTCAAAATAATGTAAAGAAAAATATAAAAGAATCAGAGAGAAACATTCATCTTTGATGCACTTAATCAGTTTACAAATCTTACAAAAATTCATATTTCATATGTTTTCTATACTTGAATTAAAAAGCAAATGGGAAGAAAAAATGCACAAATTAATGTAGGGAAGAAAGATGGGAAAAAAGGGATGTTTCAAAAATTATATAATGTTATTTCACAACTTTCTAAAAGTTCTAAACATTTAAAATGACCAAAAGAAAGTGAATAATAATAATGATAAGCTAAAATGTAAAATGTGTTTAAACTTTTAGTGTTACACTCCTTGGATTGAGGTTGGCAACTTTTCAGACCACAGACATTTTTGTTGTTGTTGTTGTTCTGTGCACATGAGTTGACTTTGCAATTTGGGAAAACAATGAATCAGTTATGAGAAACACCGTTTTGTGGTGCTATCGTATCAAGCATATCATTTTTCTTTTTTAATATCTTAGAATAAGTATATTTTGCAGGAAATTCATTTACCAAAATTTGGATTTCAGTCTCACAGCACACTGGATCCATAAAAATTCCATATGCCTCCATTTTCAGAAATGTAATTACCCTGTAAACTTGACCTCAGAGATGCTGCTGATGTTTACAATAAGCCTGAAATGGTTCCCCACATATGATTAAAACCTTATCATCCCCCAGTACTATTTGTAAATGGGAATGTCTAAATGCTTGCTTCATTTCAAATGCACTGTAAATGTTTTATTTTTAGATATTCTGTCTTTGTATATCATACACACACAAGATGTACGTGAGCATACACACATGCTCACTACTAGAACACAAACGTGTATACAGCATACATGTCTGTATGCAGTTCTACATGCAACATACATACATATATGCACACCTAGAAACAGATTCATACATATACACCCTTACATGCCCACCTATATTTACATGCAGTCACCATGAAATACTCTGATCTAACCCTGGGAGTTGGCTTCTGACCTTAATGAAAAGGTAACCTTCCATTTGTAATGGTGTGTTTTGGAGTTCAACATGATTTAAAACAGTAATGATAATTTAAAAATAAAGTTAACTCATCTATAAAGAGTAACAGTGGCTAGAGCCACTATTTTCCCTTTTAAGTCAAAAATTTCAAAGGTGAGTTTACGGTTTAAAGAGACTGAGATTGAGGGAAACGCTGGGACATGAAAAGCTAGAATATTTTGGGCCTCTATTATTCATATGGTTATGGTAGTAACAAAATTACAGTGTAAGGTGGAAGAAGTTTTAAGGTAGGTTTATAAAAGCATTTGAAGTTTCTTAAAATATTTAAGCATAAATTTTTTAACAATGAAATATAAAATGTAGAGATAAATATTACACCAAACCTTCAGAATCTGAGTTATATTTGAACTTACACATCTCAAGTCTCAAAAATATTCATATAGATACTGTTAAATCCAACATGAATAAGAAATTAAATTCATTAATATATATTCAATGTAACATGTTTTTATTTTTGCTTTTATTTTTAATATATATTCAATATAAAATGTTTTGATTTTCAATATAAAAATGTTTTTATTTTTCCAGTTATAATGGTACCTTTCGCATGGTTCAAAATAAAACCAATCCAAAAATATGTAAAAATATAAAAAAAATATATGTACTGGTGAATATATTTTTCATATATATAGATAAGAGTAGTGACATATGTATTTTCATATATAAATGGGATCTTACCTTTCTATTTAAATACCGTTCAGCCATCTATGTCTTATACTTAATATAGTATAAGCATCTCCCATGTCAGTATATAGATCTTCCTCTTTTTTTTGAGGGGTGATGGAGTTTTACCCTTGTCACCCAGGCTGGAGTACTGTGGCCTGATCTCGGGTCATCACAACCTCCTCCTTGCAGGTTCAAGCAATTCTCCTGTCTCAGCCTCCCGACTAGCTGGGATTACAGGCATGTGCCACCATGCCCGGCTAATTTTGTATTTTTGGTAGAGACTGAGTTTCTCCCTGTTGATCAGGCTGGTCTCGAACTCCTGATCTCAGGTGATCTGCCCACCTCAGCCTCCCAAAGGGCTGAGAATACAGGCGTGAGCCACTGTGCCCGACCTTCCTTAATCCTTTTTAGAGCTATTTATATAAGTATGCAGGACCAGTACCATATTAATCGTATTTCCAATTATTTTCCATTTTTATATTATCACTGCCATAATGTGTATCTTAGCTCATGAAACATTTTGTAGTATACAATTATTTCCTGAGCCTAAAAACTTAGATGTGGAATTTCTGTATAAATGAGGCTACATAAAAATTTTCTCAGTATTTTCTGCATCATCTTCCAAAAATACTAAATTAATTTACCCTTGTTCTAAACGCTGTGTGATAGTAACATTATTCACCACTCTTTACATTACTGGATATTATCTATGGTTTTAATTCAATGATCTAAAAAAAGAAAAGTATTTTATATTTACATTATTAATGTATCATTTTTTTGTCTTGTAAATTGCTTTATCTGTGAACATTTTTATTTTCAATTTGGGATTTGATCTTTTTCTCCTAAATTTGAAAAAGCTATTAACAAATTAAATTCATTAAATTTTGTTCCTTCAATGTGTTGGGAATAACTTTCCTTCTTACTAGTAATTTGATTAATTTTTTTAAGATAAACCAGTATTTATCAAACCATATTTTTATATATTATGTGGTTAGATTGTTCTTTTCCTTTTTAATTGTTTTATCTTGTATTTTTAGACAATTCTTTTCTTCTAGTACTTTAAAAATGATATTGAAATTTTTAACACATCTTGACTTTTTGGCATAGTATTTTTAAAAAGTTCCTGATTCCGGTATGGATCCAAAATAATTTGTTAATCTCTTCTTATTGACTTTAGCTGATCAACTAACAAATCAGCTAAAAGGTGCCAGACTCTATCTCTCAACCTACCTATATTGTTTAATTTGGGTATTACAACCACCCTGTAAAGTATAATTATCCCCGTTTACAAATGAGTATACAAATGTTAAGAAAGTTAAATAATATTTCCAGTTTGGGAGCTACTAAATCATGTTAAAGATTCAAACCCAATGTCTGTCTGATTTCAAAGTCTAGACTCTTCATTTCACAGAGATTCCTCTCAAAGTAAAGAAAATATTGGCCAGGCACGGTGGCTCATGCCTATAATCTCAGCACTTTGGGAGGCAGAGGCGGGCAGATATCCTGTGGTCAGGAATTTGAAGACCAGCCTGACCGACATGGTGAAAGCCCATCTCTACAAAAAATACAAAAATTAGCCGGGTGTGGTGGTGGGTGCCTGTAATCCCAGCTACTCCAGAGGAGAATTACTTGAACCTGGAAGGTGGAGGTTGCAGTGAGCCAAGATCATGCCACTACACTCTAGCCTGGGTGACACAGTAAGATTCCATATAATGTGATTAATTATAAGAAAATTGGATGATTTATTGACATATACCCTATGTAACGTATTATTCAGGAGGACACTCTGAAGCCAAATGACCTGGGTTTTAATCTCAGCAGAACACATTGCTATCTGATTTTTACAGAGACAATTTAGTGTCTCCATACCTCTGTTTTATCATTTGTAAAATGGAATTGATAATAGTATCCACCTCATTGTATGCCTGGCTCAAAGAAAGTGCTATACATGGCCAGGTATGGTGGCTCATGCCTGTAATTACCAGCACTTTGGGAGGCCAAGGCAGTCAGATCACCTGAGGTCAGGAGTTCAAGACCAACCTGGCCAACATGGTAAAACCCCATCTGTACTTAAAATAGAAAATTAGCCAGGTGTTGTGGCACACACCTGTAATCCCAGCTACTTGGGAGGCTGAGGCAAGAGAATCACTTGAACCCAGGAGGTGGAGGTTTCGGTGAGCTAAGATCATGCCATTGTACTCCAGCCTGTACAACCTGGGGGAAAAAAAAGTGCTATACATGTGTTAGCTATTATTACTACTACTAAAAAGTTTATTTTCCTATTAAAAATAGTTTACATATTAGACACATATGCACATAAACAATGTGAAGATATTTAATTTTACCTCATGAAAAAAATGCCTTCTTGGGGAATAAAAAAGGAAAGATAAATATCAAGAGCTTCCTTTTTTACGCAGAAGAAAAAGTTTACCTTATTAAAGTGGTGAATTAAAAATTTGCCAGAAAAACATCAATCGTTGGGAGATATGGAAGGAATAAGATTAATTATTATGTTATTAACAGGAGGCTGGACATTGAAAAATTTAAAAATCTCAAAATCATAAGCAGATAAAAAGTATATATTTGAGAATTTCTTGAAATGTATTTTTCTTTTTTCTCTTCTAAATTAAAACACTTTAAATTTGGCTTTATGATAAGTAACAGACTTAGTATTTTTTAAAATTCCAAAAAAATATCAAGTTTAAATTAATGGCTCGGGGGAAAAATATTTGGTGATGGGGAATATATTTTTTGGCACAAAGAAGTTAAAAATGATACACATTTTTATATTTATCTGTGGTTTTGAGGTTTCTGAAATTTGACAGTAGAAAAATCCACCCAATTGTACATGAATATAGAAAAAGGAAATTGCAAAACTATAGTTAATTGCTAATAACTGATCTCTCTGGATGATAACATCATCCAATTTTATGAGTCACTGTTTGTCCAGAATTGAAGCAGGCCAAAGAGTTAATAAGTAGGGAATAGAAGCAACGGTAACTGCTTATTATCCTTTTGATAAGAACATAGAGAACATTTTGTAGCATTGTTAGTCATTTTACTTCATGAAAAAAATGCCTTCTTTGGCAATAAAAAAGGAAACATAAATATCAAGAGCTTCCTTTTTTACATAGAAGAAAAATTTACCTTATTAAAGTGGTGAATTAAAAATTTGTGAGAAAAACATGAACCATTGGGAAATGTTTTTCTCACACAGTGGAGAATAAAACAGTGTTTTCTTAATATATTTTATTTGTTTTTTCTCTGGTAACTGATAAAAACAACAAAATATAGAAGTAAGCATTTTACTTTAACATCATAAGAAATAATGGATTTCTATAAAATATACAGACTTTATACTGTCATCACTTCCAATATGCTACATATTATAGAAAATATACTTTGATTATAAATTAAGATTTACCTGATTTTAAGAAAATATTACTAAAGTGGCAGATTTTCTTACTTTCTCTTGGTCCTATACTTTCACTTAATTTGTGCACTCCTAACCCATCCCATGCAATCTTGAGTAAATGTGCTTTTACAAAATGCAGCCTATCAAGTTCGAGGAATCATCCTTTGGGTCTGGTAGTCTGGGAAATTATTGAACTCTGCCACACATTTTATTTAACCATGGTTTGGTACGAACCATAAAATGTGTAACTTTGAATACAGTGAAGTCACTATTCTTATGAATAATCAGAAAATAGAAAATCTTAATTATACTTCTAAGAGTTTCCTTTTAAAATTACTAGAGTAATACATCAATATACTGTTCTTTGTAAAAAATAAGAAAGCTTTCAAGTAAAATTTTGTTACTGTATTTGAAACAGCACCCGGTCTAATTACTAACAATGCTACAAAATGTTCTTTATATTCTTATCAAAAGGATAATAGGCAGTTACTGTTGCCAATTAGCTACAGAAATGATACCCCTTCTATTTTGTAATCTAGAAATTCTGAGAGAATGATCTCTCAACAATAAAAGCCAGGATTACTGCAGGCTCCAGTTTTCCTTACAAATGGTGAGTGATATTTTAACCTGACTTGCCTCAATATCAGTGGTTGTAAAAATTTAAAGCAAAATTTATAATTATTAAAAATGCAAAAGTTGGGCTCCAGTTCTCCCCAGATTCTTATTTGGATAGTGTTGTGAGTCGTACTGTGTCCCCTCCAAAAGATGCTGAAGTCCTGAGCCCTGGTACCTATGAATGTGACTATATTTGGAAATCGGGTATTTGCACATGTAGTTAAAATTAAAGTTAAGATGAGCTTATACTGGAGCAGGATAGGTCCTTCATCCACTGACTAGTATCCTTATAAGAAGAAGAGAAGAGACACACAGATGGACACACACAAACAAGAACGTCATGTGAAGACATACATCGACTCAGAGGAAAGATAGCTGTGTGAAAGGAGAAGTGATGACTGGAGTGATATAGCAGCAAGCCCAGAACACCAATAATTGCTGGCAACCACCAGAAGCTAGTGGAGAGCCACAGAACATTCTCCCTCAGAGGCCCCAAGAAGAAACTAGCCTGCGAGCACCTGGATTTTGGACTTCTGGCCTCTAGAACTGTGAGAGAATAAATTTCTGTTGTTTTAAGAGGCCTAGTTTATGGCAGTTTGTTACACTGTTTCTATGAAACTAACACAGACAATATCATGGTAAACCTGAGATTCTGCATTTTTAGTACAAACCAGATTATTCTGAGACAGGTGCCTATGGGAAATCCTTTGGGAAACTCTACTCTGTCATACCCCATATTATTCTCCCATCATTCTATAGTCAAAAATATATTTAAGAACACATGATCCTAATAATTCATTTTTATTTCTAAAGCTGTGTTCCCTTGTAGGAAAATTCACAATCGAATAGCTTGAAACCATTAGTAATAGTTCTGGGAGACAAAGATAAACAGCTCACTTTAAAAAGCATTCTACAAATGGTGGGATATTTTTGCATTTACTAACAATAACATATTCAATAAAATAAAGGGAATATTTATAGTTTATACAGTAATTGAGTAATTATAGTATAATATGTATTGAACTATCAAATTTTATTTACTTTAGAGTTTCAACAAAATACTTTTGGATTCATTTTACTTTTTTACACTTATGTTCTTTCTGAGAGGTATTTTAGATTGTGCTCAATTTTCTAATCAAACCTTCAACACTTTCTAAAATTTTATTTCTGCTATCACTATTGCCTCTTACCTCCCCCTATCAGGATTTCCTGCCCCAGTTCCACTCCTGTCAGAGATGTAGAGCAACTAGGGTGTGTAAGACTTAACCACAATGTGTGTAGCATCTATTTAACCATTCAACATTGGAAATGGGTATGTCTCTGCACTTACTTCTCCACTGCTGCTTCCCCAACTTCTTTCTTACCCCATTTTAATTTTTTACAATGTCATATAATGTCATCCCACTTTACACATGTCTAACCTTGACTACTCACAGAGCTATTGCCAGGCAGTTTAGTGCTTACAATAGACTGAATTATGGCCCCATAAGGATGACTGCAATCAAATCTTCAGAACATCACCAGGGCTCAGTCTTCTATTTGCTTGCTATGAACATTACCTTATATGGTAAAAAGGACTTAGCAGATGTTAAAATAGAATGATTATCCCAAAGTTATTTGAGCAGGTTACAAATATAATTACATGTGTCTTTATAAGAGGAATTAAGAAGGATTTTTGACTACAGCAAAGGAAAAGGTGATGTGATTGTGGAAGCAAAGATGGGAGCAATGTCACTACAAGCCAGCGTCAAAGGAGGCCTTCAAAAGCTACAAGAGGCAAGGAACAAATTCTCTCCTGGAGACTTCACAAGGACTCATCCTTGCTGCCACCTTGATTCTAGCCCCTTAGGAATCATTTTGGACTTCTGAACTCCAAAACTATGACAGACTAAATGTAGGTGGTTTTAAGCAATGAAGTTTGTAGTAATTTATTACAGCAGGAATAGGAAATTATTTCAGTATTCTTTTAGTGACGTAAGTCCAATGCAAATTACTTTAGGTGTAAAGATATCATATTAACTGACAGAAATTTGAAGTCCAAAGAATATCTTTTCAGACACAATTGGATCCAGGGGTTCAAAGAGCATCACCAGGGCTCAGTCCTCTATTTGCCTGGCTAACTTTCCTCTTAGGCAATTTCTCATTCTTCATTAGGGTGTCTGGCCCTGGCAGGCATATGCTAAGAGCATTCACAAGTTTATGAGTTTATGAATGCAGATTAAAAAGCGCTACCTATCCTCTTCAGTACAGATTGACCTTATTTGGACTACATGCCTATCTCTATTATCACTATTGTCTCCTTGTCACCGTCTATTCAAATATGTCTTCAAGTCAATCCCATCAAAGAAACTGAAGTGACATTTTTTGAAACAGGAGGTCCTTTACTTTCCTGCTTAGAACCTTTCAACACTTTCCAGCAGATCTTTGGGCAAAGCACAAAATCCTAAAAATGGCCACTAGCTCCTATACAATCTGTTCCCTCTCCATCTCACTAGTTTAGAGGGTACCACTTTCCCATATGCTGCCCGTATCAGTCTGTTTTCTGAGACCACTAATATGATTCCTTCCTCAGACTCTCTTGGCTAGAGTTACAATTGCTGGTTTCCACCACACCTTTGCCTTAAGAATTCCTACTTACCTTCTTATCTCAGCTTTAATGTCCCTTCTTTTGTGGGCTTACCTAATGCCATTTACCCACTAAGTTAAGACAACTGCTATATTCTCTCAGCAGTCTGTAATACACACACATATATATATGTACACACACATATATATGTGTATATGTATACTGAACCTGGGAGGTGGAAGTTGCAGTGAACCGAGATCACACCACTGCACTCCAGCCTGGGTGACAAAGTGAGACTATGTCTCAAAAAAAAAAAAAATATAACAGACTGCATATAATTTTATGTATGTATATAAATACATACGTAAAATACATGTAAATACAAAATACATTTATTTTATGTATTTTGTATATACGTAACATATGCAGACTTTTTTACTTTTTGTACTTTTTGTATTGTGTGTGTGTGTATATATATACACACAAACATATATAAATTTATATACATATATAAAATTATATGCAGCCTGTTTTCTTTTCTTTTTCTTTTTTTTTTTTTTTTTTTTGAGACAGAGTCTCACTTTGTCACCCAGGCTGGAAAAGTGGCACCCACTACCACACCCGGCTCATTTTTATATTTTTAGTAGAGATGGGGTTTCATCGTATTGGTCAGGCTGGTCTTGAACTCCTGATATCAGGTAATCCGCCCACCTCAGCCTCCCAGAGTGCTGGGATTACAGGCATGACCCACCACACACAGCCCTGTTTTTCTAATTAGCTGTAAGCTCCATGAGGTAACAAAATAAATATTCTATTTCATGTTTCAGTTATATCCTCAGCTTTATGGTAACAAGAGCTACCATAAAGTAAGTAGTTTCTCAATAAATATTTTTTAAAGTAAACACAGGGATATGCTTTTATGCCTTCACATTTCTCTTGAGTACATGTATTGAGTGTTTACTTAATGTCTTAGACCCTGCACTAAAAATTCTACTAATTTAATGTGTAATATTCATCACAATCCTGAGAAGATGTTACTATTCACTTTAAAGATAAGTAGCATGTAAATAATTCCCCAAGGCTATTTGATTCATTACAGAGCAAGGATTTAAATCTATGTCTAATCACAAAACCTGAGCTATAGTGACCATTAAATGATATTTTTCAGCTTTAAAAAAATGACGAACAATACCTGTCCAAATGCATTTCACTATTTTTTAGATAATCCATTTACTTTCACATGCAACACTGTAGCAAAATCCATTATTTTAAGCTTCCCTCTATTTTAGTTAAAGCAAGTTCAGTATTCTCAGTAAAGGTCAAAATACTAAGCACATTATTATCTCTCCAAATTTTTAACAGACAGCTACAATTCAGATGAGATAGAGAAAAATCTATTTTGCAGCTTCCAGAGGAAACACAGAGGAAGTTAAAGGTTGCCTAATAACTATATTGCTAAAGTTTCTTTAGAGAGGTTTATAATGGCTTTTTGACCTGTAAGCCATTGAAGAGCCCTTCCACTCCTACACTCAGGACTATCAGTGTGGGAAGTCAGAGGGCTGTTGAATTCTTGGTGCTGATCGAAAATTTCTTTTCTCTTAAGAATTTCAAAGAAGTAGCTTCCTTGGCCTTTTGTTCTGTGCTGTCTGGAGATACTTCTTTTGGTTTCACTCTGGAAAAAAATGATCAACCAACCTTCACTTCCGTCATCTATTGGTTTGGAAAGAATGAGAAGAAAATAGTTTCCTGTTTATTATTGCTTTCTTCCAATAGATACTGTTTCTATAACCCAAAACTGCCTGAAATTCGGTATATGATAAAGACTCAGGGAGGCATTAGACAGCAGAAGAAAGGTAAGATTTTGAGTGAAGCTAAAGCTTCCTCTCCAATTAATGTCAAAGCATATAATGAAAAATCAAAGCAGTCAGTCTTTATCCTTCCACATACTGTAAAGTTCTGTCACCTTTAGCAGAGGGAGGGGGAAGAGACAAGAGGGAGAAGATAGCAAACCTGAAAATAAATATGTGATATGGTAAAAGAAATGGCCCCCAAAATTTATGGATATCATAAAATGGACAGTGCCAAGGGAATATTTGTGACCTTGTCAATGTCCTCAAGAAAGAAACTGAGTTAAGTTAGGACCACTAAGTTAACTGCTATATTCTATATTCACTTAGCACTGAATATATATATTACATTTATATAATGTATATGTAATATCTATTACATTTATATATATATATATATTATATATATATATAGAGAGAGAGAGAGAGAGAGAGAGATGGAATCTTGCTCTGTCACCAGGCTAGAGTGCAGTGGGCCTATCTTGGCTCACTCCAACCTCCACCTCCTGGGTTAAAGTGATTCTCCTGCCTCAGCCTCCCGAGTAGCTGTGACTATAGACGCATGCCACCATGCCCAGCTAATTTTGTGTGTGTGTGTGTGTGTGTGTGTGTTTTTAGTAGAGACAGGGTTTCACCATGTTGGTGAGGCTGGTCTTGAACTCCTGACCTTGTGATCTGCCTGCCTTGGCCTCCCAAAGTGCTGAGATTACAGGCATGAGCCACCATGCCCAGCCACTATAATGTATATATATTATATGCATACATAAAATTATCTGTAATTGAAGGCCTGAGATAGAACTTGATAAACAAAAAGTATAAAATATATAAAATGTAGAAAATGGAAACAAAAGTGATCAATACAGACTGAGAGACTCATGACACCATCCAGTATAATTTTAAACATTCTTTACTTGTATTTACAAGTTGTTCTCATAATACAACTTTTCCTCTTCAGAATTTCCTCTGATGATCATGTTTATCCTATTAGCAAGAGTATGTAAACATTGTATATAAATATATAAGTCAGAAAACAAAATACTTAATAACCTTAAAATGTCTAAATGATTATAAAATGTGTATGGTAATTAATATTCATAAATATAATTGATCTTTGCTATTTTTAACTTTATTATATAGAATTAGAACACCCATTTATATTTACTTAGTTTGATTAAGCTGTCTTTTTACTCTTTACATCTTTATAAATTAGTAGGAAGTCATTTATATTTCACTTTTAGGGAACTGCTGATATAAGACCTATGTTAAGATTCTATTTCTGGCTGGATGCAATCATTCACGCCTGTAATCCCAGCACTTTGGGAGGCAGAGATGGGAGAATTTCTTGATCCCAGAGTTTGAGACCAGCATGGGCAACATAGTGAAACTCCATCTGTACCCAGTTCCTCCCGAAAAAGTTAGCCAGATATGGTGGTGCATACCTGTAGTCCAAGCTACTCGAAAGGCTACAGTGGAATCACTTGAGCACAGGAGGTCAAGGCTACAGTGAGCCGATATCACACCACCTCACTCCAGCCTGGACAACAGAGCAAAACTCTGTCTCTAAAAACATAGATTCCATTTATGCTGACATTTCTGTTGTGTAGTGAGAGAGACCTCTTTCTCTGTATTATGACTAAATCAGAAAGAAGTAAGTACTATTGCTACTAGTTCAAAATTAATATAACAGGTAAACTGTTACTGTTGATTAGCCATTTCCAAGTAAAACATCAAATAATTCAACTTTTCAGAAGAGAGTCTAGATATAAGATGAAATATAGTTATAATATATGATATTTCATTTAAATAAATCATTAAGACATGGAGAAAACCACAATTAAGTAAAGCTTGTAAACTATGAGTTACCTAAAATAATTTATAATATATTTGAGCATAGGGTCAATCCTGTCTACACAGGAAAACATTCCATTCCATTTAGCCTCTGTTCTTTCAAATTATCTTTAAAAATTCTCATTAACTATTATTTAAAATGACTATAAAGTTAATTACTTAAAACAGAATAGAAGAATATGTAGTTTTCAATGAAGTTTAGTGCATGCTTAGCAACTTTTTTGGAGCATTTTGTAGAAATGTTATGTGAAAAGCTTTGTCTATAAACAAGAAACAGCAAGTAATCTCACTTTGCATTGCTAAAAGTAAATATAAGATGTCTACTTCTCATCAAGATGAAATAACAAAAGGGATGGATCAAATTTACCCTCCCTCATGAAACAATAAAAAAAAAGGACAAAATAGATGAAACAATAGTTTGTAAGAGATTGAAGAGCAGATCACAAGGGAAAGTGATTCCTGAGACTGAGTAAATAAATGAGGTAAGCCTTATGACTGCTCTGGCTAACTGCCTTGACAGAGATTTTAAGCCACCAGTATAGTGAGGGAGATCCCAGGCAGAGTCCCAAGAATTCCAAGTTGAGAAGACAGAGCTAGGAGTCCAGGCAGAATAAGGCAGCTAGAGTTCACAGAAAATACCAGAGAGGAAAGCAACACAGAGAGACAACTGCACTATAAAAAAATATTAAAGTCCTTCAGACAGAGGAAATAATACCAGATGGATATATGGATCTGTACATAGACTAAGGATCACCAGAAATGGGTAAATATATAATATTTTCATATTATTATTTAAATTGTCCTCAGATACAATGTCATGCTAAATAGAAAATGGTAACAATGTAATGCGGAGTGAATAACATGAGAAAGTAAAATGTATGACAGTAGCTCAAAGGTAAGGAATGAAGAAATAAATGCATCCTATTTTAAGATCTTTAGAATAGATGTGAAGTGGTAGAGTATAAATTGAAAATAGGATGTAATAAATTAAAGATGTATACTGGGTTTTGCTTTTGGGAAGATGGAGGGGACATACTTCTACCTCTTCCCTCTACTAAGTACAAATCAAAACCCTGGATGTTATAAGAAGACTAAAGGTGGACAGAAGAGGCAGACAGGTGTGGGACCTTGGAACCCAAAGAACAATGCAGAGGTGAGTTCTCTGAGTTTCTTTTTGCTGCATATATCCCAGATTTGAGATAAAGAAACTGGCAACTCAGAAACACCAACAGATGCAGATCAAAAAAGACCTAGCAGAGCCTGTTCTTTCTACCCAAAGAATCTGGAAAGGAGCAGGTAAACAAAATAGAAATCTTTTAGACAATAACTGCTCTACCCCAGCCAAACACCACAAAAAAATAAATAATTTTAAAACAATGACAAAACAAACAAGCAAACAAACAGACTTCATTCAAACCCTCAAAAGAGAGGAGAGCGTAGACTTCTACACTCATCCGGCCAGACTCCCTTTCAAGTGATGTCGAAGAAGGCAGAGTGTGGAGTTCACATTTTCATCTCCACTGAATGATAGATACTAGGCAGTATTGGGTTTTAACCTGACACTTGTGGCCTTGGGCAGCTTACACTCTCTGTGACTCTACCAACCTATAATATCCATGTTGATTCCTATTTTCCATGATGGCTTTGAAAATTAGTATCCATAAATGAAGAAAGAATACAGCCCCCCCCAAAATAAATAAAACTAAAGGCCAGTGTAACTCTAAAGAATCTAGAAACAAAACATTTTAGCAAAGTAGTAGCAAATAGCATTCAGCAATATATACAAAGAATTATACAACATAACCAGATGGGTTTATTCCAGGGATATATTTCATAATAAAAAATGTAATATATTAACAGTCCAAGAAAAAAATTCATAATTACATCAATTGACACAGAAAAAGCATTTGAAATTTTTAATATTTTTATCTGTTTAAAAGTCTCAGGAAAAAAATAGAAATACAGAATAACTTTACTTCATAAAGACCATCTGCAAAAATCCTACAGCTAACATTATGCTTAATGGTGAAAGAGTGAATGTTTTCCCACTAGACTGGGAACAAGAAAATGTCCTCTCTTACCACTCATTTAACATAGTATTGGAAGTTCTACCTAGCACAATAAGGCAAGAAATGAAACATAAAGCATATTGATTGAAAAGGAAAAAAAGAACTCTCTATTCACAGATAGCATGATTGTATACATAAAAAATTTCAAAAAATCTACAAAAGCCTTCTAAAATAAATAAGCAAATTTGTCATGATTATAGGATAAAAGATAAAACTTACAAAGTTTAATTATATCTGAACACAAGTAATTAACATGTAGACATAGAAATTAAAACTATAATACTATTTATAACACTAAAAAGATGAAATACTTTGGTGTAAATTTAACAAAACATATATAGAACTTGTATGCTGAAAACTACAAACTACTGATGACAGAAATCAAAGCAGATGTAAATAAATGCAAAGACATACTGTGTTCCTGTATTGAAGAGCTCAAAATCAAAAAGATGTCAATTATCCTAAACTGATATACAGTGTAATTTTTATCAAAATCTCAACAAAGTTTATTGAAATAGAGGGAAGATTATTATATAATGTATATGGAAAGGTAAGCAAGTTAGTCTAAAACAATTTTGTAAAAGAAACACATGCAATGGGAACATTCAGTCCACATATTTTCTGGATTTATTACATAGCTACCATAATTAAGGTTGTGTTTTATTGGTAGGGGGATAGATACACAGATCAATAAAACAAACTCAGAAATAGTGCACACAAATAAACCCAATATATTTTTTACAAAGGTGCAAAAGCAATTAAATAGAGGAAAGGTAGCCTTTAAAGCAAATAATGCCAGAGCAAATGGATATCGATAGAGCAAAAAATGAACCCTAAGCTACATCTCATAACTTATAAAAAGATTAACTATAAAAGCAGGTCATGAACTTAAATGTAAAATGTAAAGCTATAAAATTTGGAATTTAGAGTTATATAAAAGAAATTTAGAGTTGTCACACAAAGAATAATGTATAAAAAACAAAGTGATAAATTCAACTTCATCAAAATTAAAAATATTTGCTCTGTAAAATGTCCTAGGATAAGAATGAAAGTATAGGCTACAGATTAGGAGAGGAGATTTTCAAATCAGATAGTTGTTATAGAACCAACAGCTTCTTCTACCTGCTGTACAGTAACATACAAATATTCCCAGACAACAGGGTTTGCAGCAGAGAAAAAGTTTAATGATTGCAGGGCAACCTAGTGAGGAGATGGGAGGAAACCCTCAAATCTATCTCCCTGAGAATTCTGGGCTGGGTTATTAAGAGCAAGGTTCTGAAAATTATGGCCATTGCATAGTCAGGGTAAGAAGAATGAAGTCATCAGGATGTAGAAACTCCATTCTTTGGTGAATCAGCTCCTCATAGGGTCCTTCAGACCAGTGGGCATCAGTGGGATCCTGCAGACCAGCTGGCATCAGTGATTTCTCTGGCATGCAGGATGTGAAAGAACATCTTAAGGCAAAAATCTAATGTTTTATGATGTTCAAGTAGTTATCTTTAGAGCAATTAAGGGCAACTATAATCTTGTAACAGGGTCTACATGACTCTGAGACAAAAACAACTATAAGGAAGCAGCTCAAACAGAAAGCTGCATTAATAACTGAGGAGTGTCCTACAAGCTTTGTTTCTTTTCTTTTCTTTCTTTTTCTTTTAATTTTGAGGTGGATTTTCATTCTTCTTGCCCACACTAGAGTGCAATGGCAAGATCTTGGCTCACTGGAAGCTTCGCCTCCTGGTTTCAAGTGATTCTCCTGCTTCAGCCTTCTGAGTAGCTGGAATTAGAGGCATGTACCACCATGCCCAGCTAATTTTGTATTTTCTGTAGAGACAGGGTTTCACCGTTTTGGCCAGGCTTGTCTTGAACTCCTGACTTTATGTGATCCACCAGCTTCAGCCTCCCAAAGTTCTGGGATTACAGGCATGAGCCACTATGCCCATCTACTTGGTTTATTTTCATTTCTCCCCCTCCATCTTCCCTTATTAGTGTTATAAAGTTTATGGGAATGGTTTCATAGATAGATGGAATTTATAAAGAGCAAAAAGGAGCACTAAATAGTAAATAATATCCAATTACAATGTTCAAAGATATGAAGAGACATTTCTGTGAAGAATATATACAAATCAAAAGCACATTTTAAAATGTTCATTATTACCTATTTTATGGAAATCTAAATTTAAGACAATGAGATATTTCTACACCTGTTAGAATGGCTAAAATGAAAAGAGTAATGAAATCAAATGTTGGAGAAGATGCAAAGAAATGTAATAATGCATACATTGTTGGTGGGAGTGTAAAATGGTACAATCACTCTAGAAAATAGTTTGACACTTTCACACACAAAAAAAAGAAAACTAAAATGTCACTACCATGTAACCCAGCAGTTAACTCCTGATAATTTATTACAGAAAAATGAAAATTATATTTATTCAAAAACATATACATAAATGTTTATAGAGGCCTAACTGTAGTAGCTCCAAACTGGAAACAACCCAAATATCCTTTCATGGGTAAATAAACAAATTATAGTAAACCATACTATGAAATACTATGATCAATAAAAAGAAGCAAACTATTAATATACACAACAACCTAGATGAATCTCTCCATATTTATTCTAATTGAAAAAAATGCCAATTATGAAAAATTACATGCTGTATGATTTCCTTCATATAAATTTTTAGATCGCCAGAGTATATTAATGGAGAAGAGATGAGAAGTTGCAGTAAGTTTAAAGGGAAGGTGGGAAACAAGTCAGTGTAAAGATACAAGTACAAAATTAAAGATTCTTGCTATGAAGGAAATTTGTATTTTGCCTGTATCAATGCCAATGTCCTGGTTGTATTGTACCATAAACTTTTTAAGAT
This sequence comes from Alouatta palliata, assembly GCA_004027835.1. NCBI lineage: Eukaryota > Metazoa > Chordata > Mammalia > Primates > Atelidae > Alouatta > Alouatta palliata. The sequence goes on along the minus strand of PVKV010000077.1, from coordinate 104,461 downwards.
CTTTTCATGAGGTAAAACAAAATCTCTCTGTATCATTACTTACAATTACACAGTAATATGCAATTATTTCAGAACAAAATATTGAATTTAAAATATTTATATTATAAACCCAAAAGATAAAATAAAAATCAAAAGTTGTGTAGCTCATAAGCCACATATGTAAAACTAAGAAAATAAAATCATTTTAATAATTTGTCAAAAACATAGGATAAAAGAAAAAAGGAGGAAGAGAACAGAATGGACAAACGAAAAAAAAAAACTAAGATAAATTATTTCAACTTAATTATTTCAATTATCACATTAAATGCAAATGGTTTAAATACCCTAATTAAAGGACAGAGATTATCAGATTGGAATAAAGAAAAACAGGCTCCATGATTTCTGCTTACAAGACATGGACTTCAAATATAAAAGCACAACTAAATTAAAAGTAAAATTATGGAAAAATACCATGAGGGAGAAATAAATGGAAGAGAGTAGAGAGTCAGAAATGTCTGTACAACTTACTTTTTATAAGTATGCAAATTTCGTAGAGAAATTATATCTTTTCAACAAATGATACTGGAAATATTGAATATACACAAAAACTGAATAGATCCTTACATAGTACTTGTGATTGTTCACTTTATGTATGTAGTATAACTGAGGCATGGGGTGACCAGATATTTTATTAAATGTGTCATTTCCGGACATATCTGTTAGAATGTTTCTAAATGAGGTTAGCATTTGAATTGGTATACTAAGTGAAGCAGATTGCCCTCACCAGTGTGAGTGGGAATCATCTAGTATACTGAGGGTCTAAATACAACAAGAGGTTGAAAGAAGGAAGAATTCACTCTCTCTGTCTGACTGCTTGAGCTAGAACATTGATATTTCTCCTGCTTTTGGAATGGAAATTACATCCTCGATTCTTCTGGTTCTTAGGCCTTTGGCCTTGTACTACAATTTATATCATCCGTCCTCTCAGATTTCAGGCTTTTACACACAGACAGAGACTGCACCACTGGCTTTTATAGGTCTCCAGCTTGCAGGTAGATGGTATTGAAATTTCTCAGTTTTCATAACTGTATGAGCCAATTAGTGTGTGTGTGTGTGTGTGTGTGTGTGTGTGTGTTTGTGTGTGTGTGTGTGTTGTATGTATAAAATCTCTTAATGGTTCTGGTTTTCTGGAGAACCATGACTAATACAGTACCATATGTGCAAATTAACTCTAAGTGAATCATATGGATAATTGTGAAATCTATAAAACTTCTATAGGAAATACCAGAGGAAAACTTTGTGACCCTGCATTAGACATATCTAAAATTCTTTAGATATGATGTCAAAAGTATGATTCAAAAATGCTGATAAATTATCAAAAAGAAAAACTCCTTTTCAAAAGATAGTATTAAAAGAATGGAAAGACATGGCTAAAATTGTGAGAAAATACTTGCAGAATACATTTTTTTTTAAACTCTTAAGTCATTAATAAGAAAACAATCAATGCAATATAAAATGGGCAAAAGATTTGGTGACACTTGACCAAATGAGATATATAAAAATCAAATAAGCACATTGAAAGATATTCATCATCTTTAATCACTGGGAGAATGTGAATCAAAACCACAATCAGGAACATTCAAATTAGATAGTTTAAAATTGAACAAACTGACCACATCAAGTGTTAGCGAAGAGATGGGGAAACTAAGTTTTGAGTTGTGTTCATTCATGCTAGGAATGTAAAATGGTACAACTACTTTGAAAAACATTTGACAGTTTCTTAAAAAGGTAACCCTATACCTACCATATTATCCAGCCCTTCCATTCCTGGGTATGTATCTAAAGGACAAGAAAGTGTATGCCCAAAGACTTTTACACATATATTCCTAGTAATCTACTACTACTATTTCTAACATCCAAAATGGGAAACAGTCTAAATGTCTTTCAATAGGTGAATGGATTATAAATTTCATATATGCATACAGTGGAATATACTTACTAATTAAAGTGAATAAACTATTGTCACATGCAGTAACATAGATGAAACTCAGAATAATCATACAGGTGAAAGAAACCAGATAAAAACTGAACATATACTGTATAATTTTATTTATAAAGAATTGTAGAAAATGCAAACTAATGTACAGTGAGTATCAGAAAGCAGATCAATGATTAAGTAGGATGGCGCAGGAGAAAAGAATTACAATAGGTCATGAGGAATCTGTTGGAGATAATGAATACATTAACTATCTTGATTGTAGATGTGGTTCGTGATGTCAACACTTATCAAATGGTATACTTTGTATATGAGCAGTATATTGTATGCCATATATACCTCAATAAAACCGCTGCACACAGACACACATATGCACATATTCGAGAAGTAGCAAGATTTGTTGATAGATCTAAGTCTGCCTTGAAAAAATTTTTACATAGTTTAACATAGGGGCCTTTTAATAACCTCAAGATATAGGACAAAGAAAATGTGAATTGGAATATTTTCTTTACTGTTTCAAAACTAGTCAGGATCACAGATGTGGGCGATTTTCTCTCTCAAGCATATGTTAGAGAAGTTAGCCTTCACAGATTTCACAGATATGGTTCCCTGATATTCAGTGCCATCCCAACCCACCTCACAAATGTTCTTGCCATAAAATTTTACATCTCATAATAAGTAATGTTGGTTACTAATGGAAAGATAAAGTTGATTCTGATGTTTTCATCTTCTTTAGAATTCTTAATATTTCATGAAAACCACATACAGTTGTGTTTCAAATACCTCAAATCATTCTCAGGCACCCAGAATAATATTAGAAATATGTACGGCTCTTATTCAATATCAAATATCCCTTCACTAAAATAATATTATCCCAAATAAAGGATATTCAGTATAAAGGGAAACAAAGAAAGTTAGCCTTAAGTGGAAATTGAAAAATTATTTGGGCCTTCGACCATCAACAAAAAAGTAGAGATAACACTAAAGACTATTATTACTACTTTAATCTCTACACCTCTTCATAAACAGCCACTGTAATTTGCTGCACATTTTTTCACAACTTCTTCCTTATATGTGATGGCTTGGCCAATGGCAAAGCAGACCTAGTCAGAATACAGCAGGGTCTTATAGAAAACTTGTATTTTGGCCGGGCACAGTGGCTCATGACTGTAATTCCAGCACTTTGGGAGGCCGAGTTGGGTGGATAACTTGAGGTCAGTAGTTTAAGACGCAGCCTGGCCAACAGGGTGAAACCCTACAAAAATTATCCAGGTGTGGTGGCATGTGCCTGTAATCCCAGCTATGCAGGAGGCTGAGGCAGGTGAATTGCTTAAACCCGGAAGGCAGCAGTTGCAGTGAGCCAGAATCATGCCACTGCACTTCAGTCTGAGTGAAAAAGCAAGACTCTGTCTCAAAAAAAAAGATAAGAAAACTTGTATATTATTTCTATTCCTTTCTCCCCTACATACCCTCCACATATTCTTCTTTCTCTTCCTCTTTTAATGCTTTTTGTTTATTTGTTTCAGGATAGTATTTTTTTTTTCAATTTCTTCATGAAGCTCTCAAACTGAGAAGCCAAAATATTTGATGTATTAGTGGAGCAAAGAATTGGCTTGAGAGAAGTATAGTTTATACTTTACCTTGGACACATAATTTATATCACCTCTCCTTCCAGTAGTTTTTATATAGACGATTCACTTTTGTTTGGCCTTATGAAAAATGCAATATTGCTGTACAAACACAGCCACTAGTACTCTGCAGTATGAAAGAAGTTGCAAGTAGGATGGGACATGGCAATTGGATAGGCCACCAAAGTCATTTACCACAGATCTCTTTTAAGCAAACTCCTTTAGAAATAGCATTACTAGGAGATTTTAAGTTTTGACCCAATTCTCTGTTTTATTTCCCCTTGATTTTGGTGTTTCACAGCTGCCGAAGGAATGGTGTGCAATCATCTGTGTTCCAGTGATGGCTGCTGGGGACCTGGACCAGACCAATGCCTGTCATGTCGTCGCTTCAGTAGAGGAAGGATCTGCATAGAGTCTTGTAACTTGTATGATGGGTAAGGCTTCTAGTGTTGCCTTCACCTCGTGAGCTTTGAAGGATTGATTAGCTGTGATTTTTAAATTTTAAGAAAGTGGTAAAATGCAGACCAGGATTTTTAAGGAGAGCTCTTGTTGCATAAAGGAGACAACACATAGACAAATTCTTTTAAGGATAAATAATTTTATTTGAAATGGCAAGTTCAAATACATATTTTACTATTATATGCATTTTTAAAAAATATACTCAGAGAATTCTTAATAAATTATAGCAATTTATCCTTAATCAAAATTGAAAAATATCCAATTTTCTTTATAAAGAAAATTGTTACAAGTAACCTTCCTCTCCATATGTCCCAATGTTTTTTATTTCCCTCTCATACTTCCCTATAAATTTCATCTGGAGTGCACGTTTTCTTTTTTTTTCTTTTTTTTCCCCCCAACTCACTTTTATGTCTATTTGTATATGAATGGCTTGTTTCTATGTCTTTGACAAGTGCTTAGCCCTATAGAAAACCTACCATTGTAGTTTCTGGTTGAAGTGGTTTTGAAAGTGTTCTGTCAGTTTTTAGATAATCTTAGTATTTTAAATCAACTATTTTTAATTTTTTCTGGTACTTCAATAATAACATTGCCAGTAGTAGAACCTAGTAAGTATCTAATTATATAACCTTCTATATATTCACAAAATCACTTCATCATAACTTACTATTGGATGCATCATTATTGCTCTTCATTGATGTGATAATGCATTTTTAGTGCTGCTCCTAAGTCAAATTTTCTTATGTTGCTCACTGAAAGTATTTTCAATAGTTTTGGAAAATATACTTTTGAATTTCTTTCATTTCTCCTTGTGCCTCATGAATTATCCTATTGATACCAAATTAATAACATTTTAGTTTTGCATTTTACATGAGAAAAATTAAAATCTGTGGGTCATAATGATATTGACATATCTCTTCTTTGCAAGATGTCCAAAAGCAATTCCCTCCATAAAATATAAGGGGAAAATATTAATATTAGAAGCATAAGTATAAACATTTTTAAATACGAATTTAATCATTTTTCAGGAAAATTTTAGCGTTTAATTTTGTGAGGTAAAATTAGCTGGTAATTTGAAAATGAACAGGAAATTATTTGCTGCTTGTCTCATTTAATTATATTTATGCTTTTTCCCAATATTATGAACATAAAATATCTCAGATCAAAATATACTTGCTTTTGTGTTCAGCAATTGATAAATGAAGCAAAACACAATAGACTAATAAATTAAAATGAAACACAATAGATGAATTTCATTAAGTGAATATTGCATTAAAAGTTTATAGAATATATATGTGCAATTCTAAAGAGGAAATTAATTATAGAAATCATTTTATGTAATAGCAGCATCTTATAAATAGAGGGAACTGATGTAATTAAGTATGGGCTAAGGTCACAACACTCGATAGGAATCAAGCCAATGCCAGAATTTAGAGTATCTGATTTTTCATCTTTTTTTCCCCGAGAATACCATTCTTTTTGTTTAATATTACAGTTTTTAGCTTTTCAGAAATATGGAATTTATAAACATGTGGATGTATATACCAGTTTCTGTCTCATTTCTGCAAAACAATGAAAGCTAACCGAAAGAAAAATACAGGTTTCCAGAAGAAACACTGATTACCCCATTGTTTTTTAAATTTAGCGTATTTCATATTTATATTACAAAATCAAATCTGTTAAATTAGCTTAGTTTTTAATGTATTTTGCAGTAATTATGGCACCCCAGGAAATTATAAGCATGGGGCTAGTTTGAAAGATGATCAACGTATGTGTCTTGTAAAAGTCTGGTGTAATTCTTACCTGCCCAATAACAGATTGCACACCTTCTATCTTGTGGTAATGGCTAGTTTCTTCTAACAGAAGCTAATGGTTATGATAGCCTTTGAGGAAGAACAAGTTTATATCCCAACTTCATTATTTCCTAGTTGAAACATCCAAACTTGGGCAAAAGATCTAATCATTCTAAATTGGTTTCCTTATATTAAAATTGGGAATAATAATGATGTTAACTTTATAGGATAGTTATGATTATCAAATGAGAAAATGCATAAGATCTTACTGGAGTATATATTGTAAATATTATCATTAGTTCCTTTTTCATTTATTTATCTGAGTTGAATAAATGGTTAAATAGAATGGCCATTTTAAAAGCTACTGAAAGTAATCAAATATAAATATGACATTTACCAAAATCCAGGGAGCCTATTTGTTATACATATGTAACATATATATAATATGTGTTTATATATATATATGTTACATATGTGTGTTTATATATATATATAAAACATATATATGTTTTGTGTGTGTATGTGTGTGTTTTTGTGTGTTAAATATATATAAAATGTATGGCCCCATAAGAGAAGAAATCCTAAAAAGAGGACTTTTGGAAGGGAAAAACAAAAATCAGTCAATTACTGGCTGAGTAATATTCAAATACATGTCATATAAATCACTGTATTTCAGCAACTCTTAACTACAATGCTCAAGCAATAAAATGAAGAAGATAAGTAACTGCAATGGAACTTTAGAACTTCTCATATCTGTCAACATGCTTAAACTCTTCTGAAAGTTTAAGAACAACACAGAAACATCAAAGAAGGCATCAGTCTAAGCTCTTTGCAAGTGTTTTTACATTTAATAATTGCAGCCTCTCAATGAAATTTTATTTTTCCCTTTTACAGAGGGTATTTAAAAAACTGAATCTTAAGGAAGTTGAAGTATTTAATGCCTAGAAATATCAGTGTTTTAAATTTGGAAAAACTAGATTCCACAGTATTCACTCTTGATCACAGGACTTGCTAAGGTAGCACATACAGCAAAACTGTGAGAAGTGTATCATAGCAAAACCCAGTGAAACAAAGCTCAGTATGCAAAGCTCATACTTAATAGACTACAAATTGATAAATTGGATTCAAATGAAAGGGTAACTCTGGCAGAGTCACAGTAGAATCACTAGAGGACAGGGAAGAAAAAGAGAAATATGGAGAAAGTCACAATAAATGACAGAAGAAGTAATAGAGATTTCAAGGAGTGTCTTAACTGAGAGCAGACAAATCAGAAGCCTGTTGAGTGAAAGTCTGGAAGAAAAGGGCCATAGGCCATCTCTATGATTGTTTTATGACATATATTTTATTTTCCTCAACTCTGCATGTGGGGAAGTGGGTTTTGGAGAAGGAGAGTAAGAAAAGCATGACCTTTGTTCTAGTAATATGAAAATTATGACCTTCATTTAGTACCATAAACTTTTGATCACCTAAGAAACTCTTATCCAAAACCAGTGGATATTCTCAAGTTGTGCTATAATTGTCATAATTTTGTTATGCAAACAATGCTTTTGATTATATTTACAATTTACCCTATCATACCAGCTCATTTTGATGTTTATATTCTGAAGGGTTCCTTTGTTGAGTACTTTGTATGATTTATGTCAATGAAAAGATCACCTGTCTTCCTGTAATTGTAATTTTAAAATTAAGGAAATTTATAAAAAAAGTTTGATTCCTAACAAACTGCTATCTTACTTTATAAAATTCATAATCCACGTAACTAAATTTATATGCATTCCATACATAATTAAGGCATCTATGCTATTCAATTAGAAAACCAAACTTAATTATTTTGCCTTGGAATATAGATGTAGTCTTAAGCTAACCAACAGAAAACATAGCTCACTTTTTTACTTCTGTCATTTATTAAGGCTTTACAGTATTCAAATAAGAAAAAAAGTTAACACTTCACTTTAGGGAAAAATGTATTTTAATATATCACATAAGAAATCAAAAATTGCCGTATCTGTAATGCTGTTGGTTTGGAGTTGTAGCACAGGACAGAAAAGCTCAAAATAATAAAGTAGCTAAATACAGTCAAATTTTATTAGTGATTTATAAATGGCATTTTTAATTGTCTGTACTCAGTACTTTATCCTCCTGTATTTTAGTGGAATGGGGTGGTTTAAACATATTGTAGATGACTGATATCTAATTACTGATATAAAAATTTTAGAGTAGACATTGATTGTAAAATTTATAAGTTGATAGTATGTAATATACAAATAGCCACAAAAATATAAAGATATAGGAAAGACTGACCACCGTCCCAGGGGATTTGAATTAGAAAGTTTTAGGATTTTATCATTAAACTATTTCTTATATTGTATACCATATAGAATTACTTCAGAAAGAATTTAGACTGCAAAAAGATGTTATGATATTAGATCAATAATCTAAGAAAATGAAATCTACCATAAAAAGATAGTTTCTGTAATTCTCCAAGGCAGATATTTTAAAAGGAGAAGAGGAAGCTAAGCAGTTTTTGAAGTTTCACCAAAAATAAATTGAAGAGTCTTGGGATTTGAAGGACAAGGATTGGGAACATTCATGTAACTTAGCAACAAGAAAAATACAATAGTTCTTTTGGAGTTTAGAAATTACAGCTTCTCCAAGAGTAAAATTGTGTATAAAGACAAAACAGGCACAGCCATATTGAAAAAGGTAAAAATCGTTCTGCTGTGTCATCAGGAGGGTTATACTTTGTAACTTTTTTTTTTTTTTTTTTTTTTTTTTTTTTTTTTTTTTTTTTTTTTTTTTTTTGAGACTGCTGGAATTATCTCTTGCAGGAGAGAGGTTTCCTGAATGAGTCTATCATTGAACTCAATGGAGGGCAGGGAGAGCCATCTGGCTGCGGTTTATCTTTTCTCCTAATGGAAAACTTAATGTTTCTGATGCTCCTGGCACATAGAGAAACAAACTCTAGAATTTACTCTGCCAATAGGACTTTTAGCAGATGTTACTTCGTTTGTTAAGTTGACAGCTTGTTTGCTTACACCTCCTCATGTGGCTGATGTTTTCACAGTGAATTTCGGGAGTTTGAGAATGGCTCCATCTGTGTGGAGTGTGACCCCCAGTGTGAGAAGATGGAAGATGGTCTCCTCACATGCCATGGACCGGTAAGCCTGAAGACATCTGTGGGGTGTTGGCTTATTTAGTATCATATATGAATGTTTGTTATTGTTTTATCAATTATCCATCCATTTGTAGGTACTTAGAGGATGCCATGGGGAAACATGTTTATCTGACTACAAAAAGCTTAAAGTTTAGTAGTGAAGATAAAATATTTTAAAAGTCAATCTCATAAATATTTATTCTCCAGATAAAATAGTTAAATGGAATTATAAAATATGGAGTGGTTCTGGAATATTGCACAGTGTAGAAAAGAATAATTATATTGAAGCATAATCACTAACATAATAAAAATATGTATAAATTGTTATACAAATGCAAATGAAGGAAAAACTAATTCTGTTTTTGGGATGGAAGTTGAGACATCAAGTTAGGCTATAGAGAAGTGATGTTTGAGCTTTGAAGAAGAATCTGGAAAGAAGAAACATAAAAAGTATGCAAGTGTGAAAAGGCATGTTGTATTTAAGGAAAACTATCACACATTTTTATATACATTTAATCATTTATTATGGCAGTATGAAAGACAGTGGAAAGAAGGAGGAAGACAAGTACTCATAAACTGAAATCTAAGCAGTGCAATAAATGCTATGGCAGAGGGAAGAACTGAGCTATGAGAATCCAAGGAGGGATTATAGGATTAGGAAAGTCCTCATGGATGAGGTCTCATTTACATAGTTTAAAGTTAGCCTTAGTGAGAAAATTGTAATTATTTTTTAGCTCTACCTTTGGTTTCTATCATTCGAGTTTTTCTTAATAATGAGATCAGTATACGTTTTTCATTCCAAAGTATCATTTTCATCCTTCTTTAGACAAATTTCCAGTTTATCGGTGTTATTGAATTATCCCTTAGTAGATAACTTGAGACCAATGTTTGAGTGTAGGCAAGAGCTTCACATTTCTCTCTACAATTTCACTGGAAATTTAAATAGCTTTAATTTTTCTACCAGAGTGCTTATTCAGCACTTAATTCACTTAGAAAAAAACAAAATATCATTGAGCCCTCCAAACTTTAGGCCCCAATGAGCTGTTCTGGAACTTCATCTAAAGAAGGATGTGAAAAAGTTGGCCGGTTCAGAGGACTACCACCAGGATGTTTAAGCTTGGAAAATCAGACCTCTGAGAAAAGAAGTGGTGCTGTTTGGCGTGAAGAACTTAAGTGTAAAAGGCAATTTAATATGTAATGATCTCCAAGTCAGTATGCAAAGGGCATATGCAGCTATTTTTTTTCTCCATTATGGGCAGTTGTGAAATCTACAGTTAATCAACAGTATGAAAAGTATGAATTCTGTGAAGAATGTCATGAAACACAGGGAAATGAATTTCTTTAATGGCTTGTTAAGACAAGTTGAGATATCTATGAGTCTTTAAAAACTAACATAGTCAAGGGAACTTCTTGACTATAAATCATAAAATAAAAAAATCTCTTTTGGAGAGACTGAAACTTTTAAAAATGTATAATTAAAATAATCAAGGATTTGGCCGTCTTATCTGAATAGGCTAAGGATCATCATAGGCCTCTAGATCCAATCATAATGTATATTGGACATAGATTTACAGAAACACTTTTCAAAAAATTATGAGCAACTGCCAAAAATTGCCTGATGTTTCATTTGTGGATCACTATAGGTGCCACTGCACTGATATTTCCTATACATTTCTTATTACAACTTTCTAGATTAGTTTTTCCTTCACACATGTAATTTCCTATTTATTTATCTTAACCTTTTTAATTTGAACAAGGGTTTAAGAAACATCTTATTCATTTATTCAGCAAATATTATTTAGTACCTACATTGTGCCAGGCTTCATCAGCATATCTATTGATAGGTTTACATATTAGCGAATTCAAACATAAATATTCAAAATTATTTCTCAAAAATTAAGAAGTTGCATTATTTGCACATTTTAATTTTTTCACATTGTCTTTTCACCATCTATTGTATACTGTATAATAAAAATATATTCAGGTAATAGTATTTTGGCCTTCTTGCAATTGTTGCTTTGCAGAAAATTCAAATCTATTTATTAACTAATTAATACTTTTAGTTCACCCTAATCCTATAGACAAAAAACTAATCTGCTTAGATGTAGGATAATAAGTCACCATATTTTTTGTAGAGCAATTTCATAAGAAAAATCCCCTTTATGAAAACTTGATGTTTGTTTAACATCTGTAGCAAAGTCTAACCTTCAATAAAGAAAGACATCAATAACTGTCCCTTCACTATGCCTATACTGGTTTTCAAGTGCGAAAAAAGTTAAATGACCCCTTTACCTATGAATCAAGTCTGAATTAATGTGATCATCTTGGATCATATTTATATTCATTATTTAATATACATTACTGAGGGCCTTTTGTGAGCTAGTTCTGTGCTAGGTATTTTCACCTACATTTTATTTTATTGTCGTATAAGTATTACTCCCATTTTTCCAATGAGGAAATAATCTCAAAGATGTTAGAGGAATTGCTCAATGTAGTTAAATGGATTGTTCTGTAGTATTGAGACTTTTGAAATCACAATTTTAGCATCCAATCTCAGTGTGCTTATCAGTTCCATGCTTTTTCTCTTCTTCATGCTGCCTCCTGTTACATAAAATTATGCTAGTAAATAACTTTTTCATTAATTTATCCTAATTTGTGGGGTTTTGCAGTTTGTTTATTCATTTGTTCCTCAAAAGACTTGAGATGGTTTATAAAAATATACTTTTTAAGAACCCTAAAAGTTAATGTTTAAAATTATCTGATAATTAAGAAAGAATCAGTAATCCTTGAATACCAGCAGGTAAGAATACAATGTCTTTCAGTAATGATGTTTGAAAAACTGGCATGGCTGATCTCAACCAGTGGCCAAAACGTTGCTCTATGGTTTGTTTTCTTTCAACCCCTACAATTCATACTAGGTTTTTGCCTGTTTCTAGGTCCACCTGTTAATTACCGCAACTAGAGTCAGAGATGGTTTTGTGGGCCAGATAACAGTCATGTATCATTTAAGATATCCAAGATGTTCCTGAAGTCTCTCCATTAGTCTGGCACTTTGGTGAAATTGAGGAAGTCATCAAAGTCTTTTGGAAATCCCATTCCAGATCTTATGATGTATTCTGTTGAAATCACATGTTTGACCTCTGAATACTTCCCCAATGGCAAAAATTTATATATATTTATGTTTACCAAACACTGTTATATCTGAAGCATGCTATCACTTTCTCCCTTTAAAATATAAAGAAATTGGCCGGGCCTGGTGGCTCACGCCTGTAATCCCAGCACTTCAGGAGGCCAAGGCAGGCAGATCACCAGGTCAAAAGATGGAGACCACCTGGCCAGCATGGTGAAACCCTGTCTCTACTAAAAACACAAAAATTAGCTGGGTGTGGTGGCACGTCCCTGTGGTCCCAGCTGCTAGGGAGGCTGAGGCGGAAGAATCGCTTGAACCCAGGAGGCGGAGGTTACAGTGAGCCAGCATTGTACCACTGCGCACTCCAGCTTGTCGACAGAGCAAGACTCTGTCTCCAAAAAAAAAAGGAAATTGAACCAGTAATGATTATAAAGTTACTCTAAAAGTCAGCAAGTCAGAAGGATATGAAACTTGATTCAACTATGGAAGTTCTGACTCCAAATTTCTCAGACTTCTCGGTTTACTTTTGTTTCCCAGGCAACAATATCTTTAGTGTAATAGGGATAAAATGGTTTCAGGGACTAAGATAGCTATATGTAAAATGAGATACTATAATTCTACTTAAATGTGACAGAAATCCAGGATAATCTTGAAAGGATTAGATTGGAAATAAAAGAAGGCCTTTGCTTTTATGTCTTTGTCCACACTTGGTCTTCTATATTTCATTTAATTTTTTATAATTTTATTCATTCTGCTTTACTTTTGCTACTTTTATGCAGTCCTATCCAGAAAGATAAAGGAGGAAATGTGAGAAGAAAGGCAAGCCTGGGAAATCAGAAAAGTTTCAGTAGACCAAAACTTAGGCTAGAAAGGCAGCAAAAGAAGAGAAAAAATAGGAAGGGAACTAATTTTGAAATACCTTCTTATAAAAGTGAAAAAGCTGTTAAAGTTAGGTTAATAAAGTTTGTGCTGCTGTAACAAATAACCTTCATTTTGCAGTTGCTTACATAAATACATTTTAGTTCTTTTTTTCATGTAAAGTACATGGTTGGTTGTTTGGTTTTGGTTTATTTTTTTTGGTTTGTTTGTCTTCCCTCCCCCTCCCGCCCGCCCCTCCCCTCTCCTTTCCTTTCCTTTTTTCAGAGCCTGTTGCCCAGGCTGTAGTGCAGTGGTGTGATCTGAGCTCACTGCAACCTTTGTTTCCTGGGCTTAAGTTTGTTTTGTGCCTCAGCCTCCTGAGTATCTGTGTTTACAGACATGTGCCACCATGCCTGGCTAATTTTTGTGTTTTTTGTAGAGAGGGGGTTTTACCATGTTGCCCAGGCTGATCTTGAACTGCTGGCCTCAAGTAATCTGCCCACCTAGGCCTCCCAAAGTGCTGGGATTAAAGGTGTGAGCCACCACGCCCAGCCATCTTGCAAAGTACACTGGAAATCTGGGAAATGTTCTAAGGCAGCTCCCCTTTCTGTTATGGCCCAACATTTGGGGATGCTTTTAATTTATGGCACTTCCACTTCTACATGAGGTCTGTGAGTCATGGCAGCAGAAAGAGAAGGCTGGAGAGTTAAGCACTGATTATCTTATGAGCACCTCTAATTATATTTCATTGTCCAAATCAAGTCATACCTTATCTCTAGCGGGAGGAGAATTACAGTCTTCTCATGTGACTGGAAGTAGAAGATAATTGGCTACTGGTGAATAATAACCTTGTCTTTTATAGTAGCTACCAGAGAAAAACATCAATGGTCACTCAGAAAAAAAAAAAAAGTGGTGCTTCTGTAAGGATTCAGTCTATCCTATAATTGTCTATCTGGATTATTGAATTCAGAGGTAGCTTAGAATCAGGGATAAGAAAGAATATTGCCTTGACCTTCATTTTCTATTGATCACATTGATCAATTCATTTATTGTACCTAGGTTCTTAAGGCCTTTGGGAATATAATGAGAGAAGAGTAAACAATAGACACAGGCATTTTTAAAGTCTCTTTATTACGGAAATGAGGTGGGAAATCAGTACGTTTCTTTTTCTGAGATTTGCCAAGATGTTTTTAGTTATGTCAGCCTAGGACATTAGGTTTTCTGTCATGATAATACAATCAAATACAGTCATGCACTTTAAAATGACATTTCAGTTAGTGATGGACCACAGATACAATGGTGTTCCCATAAAATTATAGTATGTCTTTACTGTATCCTTTCTACATTTAGATATGTTTAGATACACACGTGTTTATTATTGTATTACTGTCGCCTACAATATTCAGTACAGTGACATGCTGTGCAGGTTTATATTCTAGGAGCAAAAAGCTATACCATACGGCCTTGGAGTGTAGTAGGCTACACCACATAGGTTTGTGTAGATACATTATGTGGTATCCACGCAATGATGAACTCACCTAATGATGCATTGTTCAGAATATATCCCTGTCATTAAGTGTCACATGACTATAGTTAAGAGATGCTTAAAAAACAAAGAACAAAAAGTAAATTATCTTACTACAGTATACTTAAAGATTAAATCAGAACTTGATTTTATTTTCATGACTTTATATCTTTTGATTTCACCTGGACATGACTTTACATTTATAAGAAAAATACATTTACATTACTTAGAAGAATAATTCTTAATTCTTAATTCAGACTCTAAGTGCCTGATTTACTCATAGTTTTATTCTGTATGCTACAAGAAGACATTAGCATGTGTCTTGTCTTGTACAATAAGTCATAGTACTGAGCATACTTTCACAGTAAATGATTCTGTGTAATAGACATTATTACATGCCTAAGTACCCATGAGCAAGTGTTACAATTGGAAACATGTGAAGTATTCTTTTTTGAAAGAAATAAGAAGTTACCATTAGCAGATTCCTCATATAGAATAAGTATCAGGTTTCGTAGGCTTTTTTTTTTTCAAGGTCTGAGCCTCACATCAAAATAGTGAAATAGGTGCTTGATTGAACCTCACCAGTCTCAGGATTTCCAGAAACCTCTTCCTGATTACTTTTTCTTCTTTACACTACTATTCTCCATTTACACGCCTCCATTTTTAAATTTTAAAATATCGTATTTCTTGATTTCCTGATACCTTAAATAACCGATTTGTAATATCTGGCTGCTCTTGGATTAACATTTGTGGAGGACAAGCTTGCTCCACCTTCAGCCCGTTGGCACGTGCAGCCCAGGACAGCTTTGAGTGTGGCTCACCATAAATTTGCAAACTTTCTCAAAACATTACGAGCTTTTTTTTTTTTTGCAAAGCTTTTTTTTTTTTTTTTTTTTTTTTTTTGCTCATCAGGTATCAGCTATCATTAGCTTTAGTATATTTTATGTGTGGCCCAAGACAATCTTCTTCCAATGTGGCCCAGGGAGGCCAAACCACTGGACACTCTGTTTTAGACTATAAGGTACTCCCATTATCTTTACAGTCCCTACCTAATACACAGTTCTGTATAATTTAGTGTTAACTCCTGACTGCCAAATTCTCATTATTTATAACTATAAATGTGATATAATTGTCTCTCTGCATACTCTATCTTATTTATTTAAGTTGTCTTCAGTGTGAACTGTAATGATTATTGAACTCTGCGTACATAGCTAGATCTTAGGGAGAAATGGGTCAGGGGAAGAAGTTCCAAAGGGGAGCAGTCAAAGAGGAGAGGAATTTTAAGACAATAGGTGTTCAAAAAGGAGATGTCAAAGTACATTTCAAGTAGCTGATGTTCACAACAGCTGAATGTGTGAAAACTTTGGGGATATCTTTTAAGAAAGATGGTATTTATTAAAGTGATCTAAATTTTCTTTGAGGATATACCCATTTCTAGTATGCTTACAATTCACTGTACCAGATCCAAATCAGCTTGTATTCTGTAAAATTCATATATGTTTTAGTTTTAACATCTTAATTTTGTCATGACTTTTAGATATATTTTCATATTATTGCTTATTAACATCCTATATATTAGAAAATTAATGTATATTATAAACAAAAGTATATAGAGTATGTTTTATTTACATTTATTATATTTATATTATCTTTATCCTTGGATAGGTTTCTCCATGGAGACTTTGTATGTATTTGCTTTATTATTATGGTCTATTTTGCTCATCAAAATGTGCATTTATGTGGCTTTCAGTATTGTTCTGTGATTTACTAAAATCCCCATAAATAGACATAACATTACTTTTAGTTTTTACAAGTGGATATGACACAAAGAATAATCTAGGAATTATTTTTATTCACCTAAACTGCCTAATTCCTGATAATGTTATAACAAATTTTAAAATTCATTTTATAAATAAAGTCATTGTACAGCCAAAGGAAAGTTTACATCCTACTCTTATGTGAAATTCAGTTTTAGTTAATTTTTGTTATATCCTTTTTCTCATTAACTATTTAGTAAGAGCATTCACATGTTCCCAGTGACGGTGATAGATACCTCCGGGGAAAATGTGTTTTACTAAAGACTGTTGCACTGTAATATTGCCAGAATTAAATCACAAGAAGAAAATACTGACATTCTTTTGAAAAAGTCGTTGGACAATTATGCTGATTAAACTAAGTCACATTAAAGTCATGACATGAAAGTCAGTTGGCCCAGGAACTGCTTATGTCAAAAAGGAAAATATTTCAAGAACAAATATATTATTATATTGTTTTCACACATACAGGATATCAAAACTGAACTTAAAGGATCTTCTTTGCGCTGTTTGTACTACAAAAATCACACCCACATTTGTACTGCTGAAAATGTTCTCCAATTCTCTAGAGGAAGATTTGCCGCCTACTGAAGCCTCAGTAACTAAACCATGTGAATACATTGCAGAGGAAATGACACCTACTTTTCTTTCTTCTTCTTTTTTTTCTTCTTCACATTTAAGGGTCCTGACAACTGTACAAAGTGCTCTCATTTTAAAGATGGCCCAAACTGTGTGGAAAAATGTCCAGATGGCTTACAGGGGACAAACAGTTTCATTTTCAAGTATGCTGATCCAGATCGGGAGTGCCACCCATGCCACCCAAACTGCACGCAAGGGTAAGCATCCTTGCTGGCCAGGGACTCACCTGGTATGTGTTATTCACAGGTATCTTTATCCCTGGTACCGTCTCTGAAATGTATAACAATCTCATAGAACTCTACTAATCCTTATATTTAAAATGCTGATTTTAAGAGAAATACTAAGAGAATGTTTTAAGGAATCAACTTTGTACACTCTTCAATATTTCTGCTTAGCTTTTGCCTATAATCATTCTATTAACACCTTCGTGAAGCTAGTGTCAAGTATACTTTGGATGCAGTTTAGAAACTCTTCCAAATTATATTGGAGATTCAAAATCTCAGAAAAAATGTGACAGTAATCATGCTTTTGAGGTTTATCCAATCTTTAACAGAAGTTTTCTATTTCTGTTTTTTTTTTTGTGACAATAGCTTAAGGTGAAAATATTTCTCTTTTATAAATACTACCTTAAATTACTCCTTCAAAAACATATCAACAAAGTAACAATGGCAGGAAGAAAGGGAACCTAGTGACACGTATATTAAAAAAATAACGAGAACATTTTGTGAAAGTAACCTTGTTACAGGTAATCCTATAATCTTGATATTATTTGACTGATATGGGGCAATCTAAAGCTTGGTAAACATTTTTCTGTTTTTCAAAAAATGCATTGTGCAATGAATAATAATTAGGTTACCTTTGATATTGATAACAGTTGAATAACAAAGACACATCACAGAAAGAAGAAAAGCACTGAACTGTAAAAGAAATAATGTCACTCATCTAACTAATTCTGACAACAAATCTATCTTAGTAAGGATTTTTCTTTTTTATTACTCCAGAAGGTGAATAATTTGTAATTGAAAACAGTGTTAATGTTTGCCATCCTCCTTCTGTCCATAAAGCCTTTTCTCCATTGTGAATGCCCGTAGACATGTGCGTGCGGGGGCACACAGACACACACACACACACACACACACACACACACACACGTAGTTGAGAATCAGCTTGGGTACTTTTTATCTAGCAGGAAAGTGTGAGATTCCATAAAGAGATTTTCTGCCAGATTAAGGACTAGCTGTCAGGGGATACTGAAGAAGTTAAGCAAGCGACATTATATCCTGCCAAGAAAACATCAATTTGCAGATGCTGCTACAATTTCCTGCAGGTCAAGAAATAAGCTTAACTCACTCTGTGAAGTGGCAGATCCTCAAAAGGTAAGGTAATATTCTGCCTTTCAAATTCAAATTCAGCTTGGAAGAGGTAGCTGCCAACTCACTGGTTCATACATAAGCACGTATATACGTTTAGGGTACTGAAATAGTCGCATAGACAACTGGCTTCAAGGAAACTAGAGGTAATAAACTGCTATTCTTGTGAGTTTTTGGCACACTTAAGAGTATTTCACAAAAAAACAACTGGTTCTGCTGGAGCAGAAGAAAGAATCAGCAACAGAAAGAGAAAACTTTGCCTGCTAAAATCATCCACAAGAGAATTTCATTGTTTTGCAGCTAAAATTAAACCAGTAAATTATTCAATATAATGTTGATGTCAACAGCTGTTGCCATTCAAAATGAGACCTTTTGCTGTTTTTGCAAATCTAATTACAATGAAGCCATTAGGGAAATGAAAGTGAGATCACAGAGCCATAGTCTGGATACAAGGCTGGTGTGTCTTCCTCTCTGCCCTTTTAAATCATTATTATATAATAATAATAAACATATATAGTGGGGGGAAGTAGAAATAAGAGGCAGTGAAAAGAGATTAATTTATGGTAGCAACAAAATCTGGATTTCAGTCAAAAGGAAGGATGAAGGTGTAATGGGGAACAAATCTCACCGAACATTTGGGAACTCCAAGTGAGTAGAAAAAAGATGCCTTTAGCAATTTGCAGCTGCAGAATTAAGTTGAGACAGAATTTGAATATTGTACTCCCCATCGTCTTCCAAGGTAAATGCATTCTCTAATGACTGACTTAATCCTGAAGAATTTTTGTCTCTGTTTTCATTTAAATTTCTGCCATCCTGTTTTTGTTTTTGTTTTGAGACGGAGTCTTGCTCTGTCCCCAGGCTGGAGTTTAGAGGCATGATCTTGACTCACTACGACCTCTACCTCCTGTGTTCAAGCGATTCTCCTACCTCAGCCTCCCGAGTAGCTGTGACTATAGGCTAATGCCACCACGCCCAGCTAATTTTTGTATTTTCAGTAGAGATGGGGTTTTACAATGTTGGCCAGGATGTTCTCAATCTCTTGACCTCATGATCATCCACTTTGGCCTCCCAAAATGCTGGGATTACAGGTGTTGGCCATTGCGCCTGGCTCATCTTGTTTTTAAAATACCTTCTATACTGTCCAGATTCACTCACTTCATTAAAATGCTGTTGTTCTAGTCCCACAGTATTCTAGTCCTAGAAATTTCCCAAGGATGTGATTCCTAAATTCCTTAATCCTTATATATACTCTACTACAATGCAACCATTGTACTTTGAGATCTTTTACTGAAGCAATAAGGTGTTCTGTGCAGTCAGTCCCTTTTTTTCAAATTGAGCACATAGAGATAATGATATTTTCCTAGGAAAACCACAGGAGCAGTGGGGATGATGGAACAAGTGATTGTTTTTATTCCTAAATACAGGTAATAATCAACTTATCAGTAAGTGTGAGCTCACCAGGCCAGTTCCGCTTTGGAAAAGAGCTTTTCTTTTATATGCCTATATGATGTCAGATAATTCAAGAACCAGGTTAATGAAATAGTCTTTCAAATCACATATTTTGGAAGTAAAGTTCTTACTTTGAATACTGTTTAATGATTCTTTCTGAAAATAAAGTTATCTGTGTCATACTTTAAAAGCACTTTTACCACTCTAAAAGTACATTAAATATAACGGCTCTAACAAGTTATCTAACACTTTTAAAATAGGTCATTCATTTAGCCCTTATTAGAAGATTCTCACTAATATCCATGGAAACAAGATTGTCTCTTCTTACCTTGACTAGAGAATTTTTATTTTAGCAGCGTTTCCTCATTTTATTCATTCTTCAACTTTGTTATATTGGATATCTGCTCTGCATCACATACAGCAATAGGAAAATTCTGAAATGAACAAGACACCACTCCTCACCTCTATGAAATCACAGTCCAGTGAATGTATATTCTCTAATTTATATCCTTTGTTACAGACTAGACCGTTCTCCACAGTATTTTGAAATGATGAGCAATAATTTAAAACTTAGGAGTGATGTTCAGATTTGAAATTAGCAAGATAGAATTTTTTTAAAAGATTTATAAACTAAACTAATGTAATTAAGTTGTGGTGAGGGCAAAGATGATTGTTTCCTCACTAACATCACTTGAGTATGTGCTAATTAATTGTCAGTTTAATTTTTGGTTTTGTATCAAACCAAACCTGCATTTTAGACTTGGAATGAATTGTTATTTCATGGGCATCTTTTTAAAAAATCTCATTGAATGTTTTTGTTGATGTTAGAGTAGTGATTTCATTTTATTAAATTTCACATGTACCTCAATCCTTTTTTTATCAATTTAAAAAATATTCTTAAACTTATATAATAAAAGATTTTTTATTGACGAAGAGATGGAAAGAAGGGCTACTTGTTGAAGTATTGTCTATAATCTTTTAATGAACAATTTAAAAAATTTTCTGTGTTTTTATTTCAAAATTTAAAGATTTTACCATCTAAACTATGTTGGTTAGGAGTACATCAAGGAACTTCTACGTCGTTATATACCAACATAGGTTTAATATTCAGAACTTTAGATATTGTTTTGGAATTTGTCACACATGTTTTATTTTTCTGATCTGTCTGTAAGTATTCTACTTTGAAACACTTATTTTTAGAGTTCTATTATTCTAGATTTTGATTCAGTTATTACTTTGTGATTTTGGCTCTTAAAAAGTTTAATGTCTCTGTTACTCTATAATCTTGCTGAATGGATGCAAATGGCATGTACTAATTAGTTGCTTACAGAAAATACGAAGAGTTGAAAAACAATATACATCTTTTAGTTTTCAGTGGCTTGTGTTTAGAAAAGATGATACACTTCAGTCATATTCTTATCTTTCTTTGTCTTTCATCCTCAGTTTAAAAATAGGCTTAAATCTCAAATTTCCTACGAAATCCCTTCAACAACTTTTCTTGATCCTACATCCTGCTTCTTCAGTCCCTCCCCCCCATTTCTCTCTGCCTCAGTTTTTCTATCTCCAATTTGCTTCTCAACTCATAAAAACTTAAATTCTTGTGACCAGGACAATGACAATTAAAATTATCTTAAGAGTTATTTTACCAGACTTCTCTGCATTTCACACTGATGATGACCCCCTCTTTCTTAAAGTTCTTTTCTGATTTGACTTCCTTGAGACTACAGTTAATTGGTTTTATTCAATTTTCAGTTATATTTTCCCATGCTTCTGGCACAAAAAAACTCATGTTATATGCTGTTGGGGTTCCTTGGGTTTCCATCTTCAGCTTCTGCTTTTCTCATTTTTTTTATATCTTCTTTAGCCGTCTATTCACTTATACGGATTTAACTTTCTCCTACATGCTATTTCAAAACTGATCATTATACTCATGCCTTCTTTCCCCCTTAGCCACTCATCTTTCCAACTGCTGATAAACATTTATACCTAGATGTAGGACAACCATAGTAAACTCTACATACACAAAACAGAAATTATCAACCCCTCATCCTGTAACACATACAGGAAGAAACATATTCTTCCTCTTGGATTCTCTCAATGATGGTACCACTATTATCAAAGCTAGAATGTAAATCTTCTTTAACTCCTTTGATCCTTTCACTTTTATCAAATCAAGGATCACCTTCCCTTTTGTATTCCCTCTATCTTTTGAGATATTTCTTGAATCCATTCCTCTGTCTCCATCACAGTTACCATTTCCCTAGTTTAGTCCATCATCTCTAACATGGACTAAAATAGTCTGTTTGCCAAAGGAGTCAGCCTGGGTTTCAGTTGACTAGTGTCCACAGGGCAAGGAGTTTTATTGAAATTACAAATCTAGCAACTTTACTACTTCTTTAAAACCCTGTGGTGATTTTCTATTAATTGTTACTAAGCAAATCTTTCTCAAAATTTGGCTCCCATCTAATATTCTAGCTTCTTTTTTCCCCTCTGTCTATTGCTTCATATTCTGCTCTCCAACTACTAAGAATTAATTGCAGTTGTTTGCATATATAATATATTTCTTCAGGTCTGTGCTTTTGCTCTTGCAGAAACCACCACCACCGCAACCCCAGCTCATAGTACTCTAAACCTCAGCTTCCTACCACGTCCTTTTAGGGTTGCTGTAGGTGTCCCCCCTCCACACTACCCTGACCCACTTTTTCATGTTTCTTATTACTTTTTTCACATTATTCAATACACATCTATTTGTGCATCTGTCTCCTTCATTAAGTTCAGAGCTCATTGAGAATAGAAAAATGTCTAATTCATCTTTTTTTCTCCCTCTAACTCTTAGAATACTAGGAGCACTTAGTAGACATGTAACACAGGGCTTTTTTTAATGAATGAGAATCTTTCATATTCACACTTTTCTCTCAAGTTGAATTTCACTTTTGAAATTTTTTTTTGATCTTTCAAGTGTTTATATAAAGATGAATTGCAAACTAATCATAACTTTTTAGATTCTCACTTGGAAACAAGAAGAGGACTTTTAATTTTATAAAATCATAATATGATATAAAAATTTTCAAGAGAATCGAATAGGAACTTAGAAAAAACAAATTCTTTAGAATATAATAAAAAAAACTATGTAAGACAAACTGGAAGCTTTTTTAGTAGTTAATTTTCCATTTTTAGACATGATTTTGACTATAGATTATATATAATACCAATTTAATGCTATGTACTCTAGTTTTTTTTTTTCTTTTTAGTTGCTTTTTAAAAGACTTTTCACATAGATGTATTCTCTCTATTTCTACAGATTAAAATTTGTCTGTACTACTCAAAAAAAAATAAAACACTTTTTCAGCTAGCAGGAATGTTATAACAAATGTTTATGAGACAAAGAGATAAGTGACTTAATTGTTATTATAGGTATGTTATATTAATTCACCAATATTTAGAGTTATTTAAAGATATAACAGATAGACTGGCCTTATACATAGGGACCTTTTTACATCATTATATTATGATCCTAATTTCAGCTTCTTTTTCAAATTTGAAAATTAAAAGTTTGAAAATACATGTAATCTTTATTACCAGAGAAATAAGACACTTTTATAAATCATAACTGTAAGAAGAATCTTGATAATGTTCTATATGTCTTTGATGGGAGAAAAGAAAACAAAAACAGTTCAGGTATATTGGAAGATAAAAGAAATAATACTTCTATATTAGTTCAAAAGGAAATTCTAAGGACTGTACATTAAAATTCTGTGTACTTATGTAATTCCATTTAAATGTTAATCTCAGTGTATACTTACCTGGGTCTCAATTTATTCATTTCTTTGCAAAGTATTTATTTATCTATTATTGTTTGAGTTCATTATTATGGTAGTTTAAAAACCTATTTTTATTTGCCTGTTATGTCATCACTATTTTAAAAGAGTGTCAGGGTAAACTGCAGTCTGGTGAAACCAGTTAATTTGCTTTTTAAATAAATTCATGTTTAAAGATAAGTATGTTTTAAAGACAGACAAAACCAAGAACCAGAATAATGTGATTATGTAAAGTATCCATTAAAATGACATTAAACATGTTGACTCATTTTCTGCCAAAATCAATCTTTAATGAGTATTGAGCATCAGTTTATTATATATATTATATTATATGGAATTGCTCATGGTTTTCTTATTGATTTGTTTTTATATATAAACTTAAGGCCTTTCAGAAGAAACCATAAACTTGAAGACAATTATAGTCATTGAAATATTAACTTATTTGTCAAGACATGCAATCACAGATGAATTGAAAGTATCAGAAATGAACTGTGTGTTTGGAAATTATTCACAGAACTAATGTAAAATTTCCTTTTACTGCGGACATTTCTTTGCATTCCAGTTCGTTGGTAACAACAATTCGTTTCTGTGTATTCATCAAGCAAAAATCTTCTTGCTGGCTTGAAATTCATTGTGTTCCAAAATAGTCTAATGGTATTTATAAGAATTCAAGACAATCAATATTTATTTTACTGATTTTTCAAATGACTAATTTTTCTCTCCTTGTATTTTTTAAAATTTGCATCTTCTGCAGGTGCATAGGCTCAAGTATTGAAGACTGCATCGGCCTGATGGATAGGTACTTGGTGTGCTTGCTTCCCATGTTCTTCTTCTAAGGCTCCATGTGTGAGCACTGGTGCATGTGTGTGCATGTCACTGTGGATGGAGAATGATGTTTTCTGTTCTGTAATTGCCTGCAGGTGTAACGGTCCCACTAGTCATGACTGCATTTACTACCCATGGACGGGCCATTCCACTTTACCACAACATGCTAGGTAACATCTACCATGTTTCCATTTTGTCGCTCAAATCCTTTCCTAGTTATCATGAATGAAAAGTGCTAACCAGTCAGGTTAAGTTTATAATATATTATGAGTTAAAATATATTATAAATTTAATATATCAAATTAGAAAGTTTCGAAAGAGGCATAAAACACTTTCTCAAGCCAACTTTCTTACCTCTTTTTTCTTCATTCATTGTGATGCAAGAGTCCAAGTTAGTAACGCCATCTTTTTTTTTTTTTTTTTTTTTTTTTTTAAACTGAGTCTTGCTCTGTTGCTGAGGCTGGAGTGCAGTGACACTATCTTGGCTCACTGCAACCTCTGCCTCCTGGGTTCAACCAATTCTCCTGCCTCAGCCTACCAGGTAGCTGAGATTATAGGCCCCCGCCACCATGCCTGGCCAATTTTTGTATTTTTAGTAGAGACAGGGTTTCACAATATTAGCCAGGCTGGTCTCAAACTCCTGACCTCAGGTGATTTGCCCGCCTTGGCTTTCCAAAGTGCTGGCATTACAGGTGTGAGACATACACCTGGCCTCTATTTTTAATTTGTGTAGTCTAAATAGGATTTTGAGTTATTAATATAGAAATGTGATAGACTATTTTTGCTCTTAATTCAGCAGATAATTACAAAAATATTTGTAAGGAATTAATTTTCAAAAGTTGATCTATGCTAATGTTCATTATTTAATTCAATTTCTGATCTTAATTATTTTTAACTGGTTGGCATATTCTTCAGGTATAAGAATTAACATAAAATCAATATAGAAAATATTTTTTGCAGGTAAAAGTATAACTTGAAATTAAAAAACAAAACATAAGACTCATTTCTACACAAAAACCTATATATTAATGTTTGTAGTGGCTTTTTCATAATCACCCAAAACTGGAAACTACTCAAATGTTCTTCAGTTAGGGTATATCCATATATTGTAATACTACTCAGCAATACAATAAAAAGGAACAAACTGCTGATACACCCAACAACGTGGATGGATCTCAAATATATTACTCTCAGTGAAAGAAACCAGACTTAAAAACCACATACTTTATGACTCCATTCGCATGGCATTCTGGAAAAGGTGAAACTATCAGGACAGATGTTGCCAGGGGCTAGAGACTGGGGGATAAGGTTGACTGGAAAAGGGAAAGAGAGAATTTGTGGAGATAATGGAACTACTCTTCTATCTTGATCATGGTGATGGTTGTACAAGAGTATGCTTATCAAAAATTGTAGAACTGCACATTTTACTGTATAAAATTATACCTCAATAAACCTGACTTTAAAAATATCTCATAAAACATTTTCTAGATAAGAAAATGGTAATTTTGCCAACTTATGTAGAGATATTATTAGCTTTATTTATGAAACAAATTAATTACATCCTTCTGGAAGTGAGAAGTTCCAGAAGTTCTAAAGTTAACGAAATGGGAATTTTGGATGAAGTATTGCCTTTTAATGTAAACTCTTGTATTGATGTATGCATAGTGTAAAAGTGCACAAAACATAATTGTAAAGCTCAGTGAATTTCAAAAAATAAGACATTTGTGTAGCCATTAAC
Organism: Alouatta palliata; assembly: GCA_004027835.1. Classification (NCBI taxonomy): domain Eukaryota; kingdom Metazoa; phylum Chordata; class Mammalia; order Primates; family Atelidae; genus Alouatta; species Alouatta palliata. Next base: position 78,289 of record PVKV010000077.1, on the reverse strand, counting down.
CAGATCAAGAAACAAGATGGCAACAGAGCCCCAGAAGCTACCTTGTACCCCATTCCAAGGGTAGCCACTGTCCTGAATTCTAACACTATAGGTCAGATTGCCTGGTTTTTCACTTTATATAAATTGAGTCATGCAGTTTGTATTCTATGCATCTGGCTTCTTTTGTGAAATATGATATTCATGAGATTCATCTGTGTCTCTGAATTTAGTCATAATTATGACTAAATTATGACTAAAAAGCAATAACATACGAATGAAGAATTCTTCATATGTTATTGCCTTTACATATTTTTAAAATAAATACATGATATGTCATCTTAATATATCATTTTTTAATGAATAGAAAAATTAAATTCTAAAAAAGAAAAGCATGTGCTAGAGTTAATTGATTTCTACAACAGTGGCACTTTGACACTTGGACACAATTAAGACTAGTTAATATAGTTATTTAGAGCAAGGTAAAATTATGAAAAAATCAGACAGACAGAGGGAGAGAGTGCCTAAGGCCTAAAGGATAGTTTTATAAACCAAAGTTCATCTTAGATTGTTCTTATATTTATGAAGTAAATTTTCCTTCTTAAGACCTGGGCAAAGCAACTGCATTATCAGTTTGAAGAGTTTTCACATTTGCTTTGACAATTTTCTTCTAATTATGTAATTATTCCAGTAAACTAGTTAGGAGTAATACAGTACAGTGGTTAAATGTTCTGTCTTAGAATCAGATTTTCTGAGTTCAGCGTCAAGCTCTAACATTTTTAGATGTGTCACTGTGGGTAAGTTCCTTAAATTATCTGTACCTCACTTTCTTTGTGTATAAAATGGGAATATTAATATAGTTCATAAATTGTAAGATTGAATGTGTCCTTAGAACAGTGCCTGGCTCAGAAATCATTCAATAAGTGTTATTATTTTTTATCTTTCTATATATCAAAAATTCTCAAACCTTTGGGATGAGAGAACATGCTTCCCAGGGGGAGGAGAAGGGTCTCTAAAGTCACACAGGGAGCTTTGATATGTACCTATATCTTTTTTGATGGGCTCCTTGAAAGAAGGGAAGCCATTTCTCTCTCTTTACGTTGAAAATCTGGTTACAATGTTGGCCACTGTTACTAACCATGATAGTTCATTGGCTGATATGTAGAGTCAGAGAAAAGACTAAAACCACAGTGATACATCACTTGTAGTTCTTAATGCTTGTAATTTAGGTTATTTAACTCAAAATTATAGTGTATCTTGTTAAAGATTTAATATTTTCCAAAGTTAAACAAAAGCATTATTGGAATTCTCAATCCTCTTGCCTGCTTCGGTTTCCAGGACATAGCCTATAACCTCAGACTAAAACACCTAGTTCAGATTAGCTTTATCATAAATAGGCGACCATGGCCAGTCACTGTTTATAGACAATACAAAACGGACAGCCCATCATTCCTAGGAAGAATTACCTGTAGCCCACAGTATAGGCAAAGAGCAGGGGTTCTTGAATGTCTGGGTTCAAATATTGGCTCTACCATGTTTTATCTGTAAAATGGTAATTTTAATGATAGTTTTGAAACTGGCAATTCTTAACCCTTAAGACTGGTTGAAGATTAAATGAGATAATGCACAAGAGCTGCATATAGCATATGTTCACTGGTGGTACTTACTACTCCAGTTGAAGTATTGGCATAATAACCACTTTGAAGACCTCATAAAGTTAGTGATTTACGTATCAGCAAGGCATTAATCCAGAAAGTTAGTGACTACAGGATTGACATATCAAAATTACTCAGGTTTTAAGCATTTCAATGTTACACCAAACTTCTAATTACAATAATTTAAAATAATTCATAGCGATGGTTAACTGTTCCTTTTAGGAAACTCTAGATATCTTTAATTAATGCCTATTTAAAACTTAAATATAATACAACATGACCCCATTCTTTAATTGCATTGACTTGTCAGAATCAATTGCCTTGTCAGGGGGGTTGAAATTTACATGAATGATTTAGCCTGGATGCTTTCCAAAAGTGTGTATGACCATGGAACATTTGGGTGCAGACTGAGTAAGACGTGAAAGCAACAAGTATCTGCTTTTTCAGGTCTTCAGTATTGCAATAAATGTTTACCTCTCTGAGATGAGGTGAGTGTGCATTTCAGTGAAAGCAGGACACTAATTTAGTAATGTATTTTTAAATTTCATCATAGTTTTTTAAAGCATCTGTCAATTGATTAAAGTGAATCTTACATAATGGAAGGACAAAAACTACAAATAAAAGTAATTGTTTTGAGTTTCTTAAATCATATTTTAACTGGCAGAATATCCAAATCAAATGCCTAGTGTTTTTTAGTCACAGAAAATTATATTGAGCATGTCAGCGTGGCCATTTCAAAATATTTAGAGTTCACATTCTCTACCACCCCATTATGCTGTATTCTGTTTCCTAAACCAGTAGGAAAAAAAAAATGAAGATTTAAATGAAAGTGGGTAAAATATTTTCAGTCTTGATCAACTTTCATTTTTTAGGCAGTGTTGTTCTTTCCCAAGCCTACAATTTGTGAGTTGGTTTCCACACTCCATTTATATTACAGGCTGCTGCTGGAATTTCTTCCCGGAAGATTGGATAAGATAGAATCGAATTTATTTTTTACCTTTAACTTCCTAGAATATGCTGTTTATAATGAAAATAATTCTTGATATTTTAGAACCTCTCCCTACTTCTCTTATCTGAATTAAGTGCCTTAAAAATAATATATTTGCCTTTGGTTTTTTGGATGGTTTTCCATTTCCATCAAGAATCCTATAAAAAATATGTTTAGCAAGGTTTTTTAAATCATTTTTTTCTATATATTATTTATTTTAGCTTGTACATGTACTATTTTCATATACATTCTGATGGAATAGAATATTTGATTCTAATCTATTTTAAATTCTTGGTTAAATATATATCCACAGGTTTTTTTTTTTTTGTAATCTCAGTCTCCTATTCTATTAGGGCTTAAATTTGTTGATCTCAATAAGTCAAATTTCTATTGGAAAAATATTTCTTTATGTTAGTTAGCAGTCCACAACTCTTTTCAAATTTGTGAGAGAAATTATTAAAATAACTAGATATCAAGCATTTTTATCTAGCTACTTGTTCCAATTCAGTTATTCTAGTTGCTTCACAATATAAAATAAAGTCAGTGAACTCACTTTAACTATCTAAATCTCCTATGGGCAACTATTTGAAACATTTTATATTCTTGTCACATTTTAATGCCTATGTCATACTTTTACTTTATGGTATAGTGGTTATTAACTAAGAGGTCACATAGCAGTTTAATCCTTTAGCAGTGTGACCCATGTGTGATATATGAGAGAGATGATGTGATATTCTTGGCATTACTTTCCCAAATGGCACCTTTTTTCTCTTTGTTTTGCCCCCAAGGAACTTAGTTCATAACTTATGTCCAAATCAAATGGCCAAAATCATCCATAGATAGTTTCCTTAGATGAGTGGCAGTTGTATTATGATCCCTAAGTCCAATAAATAAAAGCACACAGCATTTTATTATAAGTCTATCTTCTGTCCAGCAAGTTCTGTATGTTGAATTTACTTTTGAATCTAAGAGAGTTTGAAGAGGTCAAGGAGAGTATGTGAATCTCTTCTTTTCCACATGATTTTTGTCCCAACTTCACAGTACCCATAAAATACCAAGGTTATCACAGAACTATAAGGGAAGAACAAAATATCTCAGTTGTTAATTACTGTTCGTACAGTTAAAGTGGTTGCTTTAACAGAAGTATTTAGTATCACAAGGCTGCATAAGTGGCTTTTACATTGATAGCAAATGCTCAAACATTGCTACTAAAACTTCTAGAAACCCTAAAATGTTAATATTATACTCAAAGTCACTGAGTGTGAAAAATGTGACTAAAAGAATTCATACTTAGGATTGAATGTTAAAAGAGATTTTTAAGAACATTGACGTTAGGATTGTAATAGAAAGTCTAAAAAAGTATTATTAAAGTTTGAGAAAGCATTATTAAATTTGAAATATGTTGATTAGTTAAGAGTCAAAGCAAAAAATTCAATGGGTAGAGTAAGCAATTTTCAGTTCTTATATTTCACTCTTTCCTGTGAATGCCTTTTTATGGTATAGCAATTATGATGTTTTGCGCTTATCAATTCTTGGTTTGGAAAGATGTCAGGATTGCCTATAGCCTATCCTCTCAAAAATACCTAAAGTTTCATTGAAATTAACTACTGAAAATGAGATGTGTTATTAGAACTAAAAGCAAAAAGAGAGGAAGATATTCCCGAAGCTTTGTTTCCTTTCTTTAGACATTTTTACAGTTTTAAAATTATTTTGTATGTGCTATTTCAAGATTTGCCTCCTAGCATTCTTTTCTTATAAAATACAATTTAGAGGTATCAGTATGTCATCAGTATTACTCAGAAATTTTTATTGAGATTTTTAGATTAAAAACATTAAATTTTATTTCATAATATTTTATTCCTAACAATTAGCCTTTCAACTAAGTGCCATCTAAATTGTTACCAACTAAAATTATAAACACCTTTTACAAACATGTCTGTAGATGGTACATATAGAGATGTTTTGACAGTGTGTAAAGAGGAGGGAAAGTAGCAGATAGGAAAAAATACCCAAGACAATTCCTAATAAAGAGAAATAACCTCATACTTCCCAAAGGACTGTGAAGCAAATATGTTAAACAAGTTGTATATTAATGCTAAAAAAATGGCAACTGAAAAAGCTTAACCTGGCCCCCTACTGAAGTCTGATGCAAAAGTTATCAGTAAAATATTAAGAGTGCTAAAGCAATGCCTGCTCATCTAGACAGTGCCCAATATTATTAGTTGAATGACTTCAAATTAATATGGGATAAAATGTTAAGAGTTATATGGCCAGGTGCAGTGGCTCACTCCCGTAATCCAAGCACTTTGGGAGGCCGAGGTGAGCAGATCACCAGAGGTCAGGAGTTCAAGACCAGCTTGGCCAATATGGTGAAATCCTGTCTCTATTAAAAATACAGATTAGCCAGGCATGGTGGCACATGCCTGTAATCCTAGCTACTGACTCAGGAGAATCGTTTCAACCTGGGGGGGAAGAGGTTATAGTGACCCGTGATCATGCCACTGCACTCTAGCCTAGTGACAGAGCAAGACTCCATCTAAAAAAAAAAAATAATAATAATTACCATATATCTTTCATTTTATACCTACTCCTGGTGACCAATTCTGAAAAGCAGCCTTAGTTTGTATGTCAAATAATTTCAGTTCTCTATAGAAAACTGGCAGAATAATTGTCTAATAAAAAAGGCAGAATAATTATCTGTGAATGTACTAAAATAAACTTCACAAGTGTAAAGACAATAGTGAAGTAGTATCTACATTACCATCATTTGGCTCACTAACCTATTTTAAAATCAAAATATCATAAACTTGGACCATATATTTAATAACTAAAATGGAATTTAAAAAAAACCCTAAACCATTGTGATTAGAAAAAGTGAAGGCATAACTCAATTTTTATATAAGTTTTCGGTTCCTGTGATAATAAATTACTACAAATTTAGCAGCTTAAAACAAAACACAGTTCCATAGGTAAAAGTACAGGCATGGCATGGCTGGGTGTTTTCCTTAGCATCTCACCAGGCTGAAATCAAGGTGCTGTCTGGCTTGTGTTGTCATCTAGAGCTTGAAGTCCAAGCTCTAGATGTTGGCTGTTGGCAGAACCAAGTTTTTTGAAGTTGTAGGACTGAGGTTCTCAAGTCATTGCTAATTCCTGGCCAGGACTGAGTTCAGCCCCTTGTAGCCTTGTGTATTCCTTGTCATGTATTCCTTTCCACCCCTTGCCACCTCACCCCCACCATCTTCAAAACCCAGAAACAATGCATCAAATCCCTCTTATTCTTTGAATCTCCTAGTTTTTATTTCTCTGACCCATAGACCCAGATTTGAAGGCTCATGGGATTAAGTTAGGCCCTTGCTGATTGACATTCTATCTTCAGGTCAAGAGATGTAGGGCCTTAATTATATCTGCAAAATCCTTTCACATCAGCACCTAGGTTAGAATGTAACTGAGTGGGAAAAGCTGTATGTATACTTCAGTGGCTGTAATCCTGGGAGCCATTTTCAATTTCTGTGTAGCACATCTGCCTACCATGGGGACTTGAGTGTAAAAGATTTCCAATGGTGCCTTTCTTGTTTTTTCTTGTCCTGCAGGAAACTTAATTATTATTCTGTGTGTCATGCAACTTTGCCATATAAAGGCACCTTTATGTATGAGAGATCAATTGGTCAAACTACCTTCAAATAATTTATTATCATATTTTTGCCCCCAAAGACCCTAGAGCAATAGATAAGATATTATCTTAGAACTAAAACCAGGGTTCTTTTTGTACATTTGTGTACTGTAAGGTAAGGTCTCAGTGTTCATGTTAGTTCCAAGTGTTCAGTGCTGCATTATTGAACAGTACCTCACAGACAGAACCCTGATTAAAGTATTTCCTGGTTAATATCAAATTTATGGCCTTTTCATTAAGTCATCAGACTTGTAAGTCTTTCTCAAGATTGCTCTAGACCTGCACTGTCCAATACGATAACCATTAGCCACATATGGCCATTAAGCACTTTTTTTATTTTTATTTATTTATTTTTTTGAGACGGAGTTTCACTCTTGTTTCCCAGGCTGGAGTGCAATGGTGTGATCTCGGCTCACTGCAACCTCCGCCTCCTGGGTTCCAGCAATTCTCCTGCCTCAGCCTCCCGAGTAGCTGGGACTACAGGCACGTGCCACCATGCCCAGCTAATTTTTGTATTTTTAGTAGAGACGGGGTTTCACCATGTTTACCAGGATGGTCTCGATCTCTTGACCTCGTGATCCACCCGCCTCGGCCTCCCAAAGTGCTGGGATTACAGGCGTGAGCCACCACGCCCGGCCTCATTAGGCACTTTCAATGCAGTTAAACCAAACTGAGATTCACTATAATTGTAAAAAGTACACTGGATTGTGAAAACTAGTGTGAAAAAGGGAATGTAAAATATCTTATTAATAATGTGTTATATCAATGACAGGTTGAAATGTTAATAATATGGGGATATTGGGTAAATAAATATATTTATATAATTAATTTTATCTTCTTAAATATGTCTGCTAGAGTATTTTCAATCACTTATTTAGCTTGTATTGTACATCTATGGAACAGCACTGCTCCAGCCCAGTTATCATGAAACTTTGATGTAATATTCAATTTTGGTAATAGTTTTACACAAAATGAGAACAGTAGAGGGAATGCTTTTGCATATTCACAGAAGAGTGTTTATTTCATCAGCTTCAATAGGTTACAGATGGGATGAGTTAGACAGATTTGAAGAAAAACATCTGTTTGCCTGAACCCATTGCATATACCTGTATACTTATGTGCACACAGATCTCATAAACTTCTATAAGAGAAGACTAAATTATGATAATTTGAGTCTGCATTTTGAATTCCCAATATGGCCTACTTTTAAAGTTGAAAATTATTCAAAGGGTTAGAATTACGTTGCATAGATCTTCTTAAATTTGCTTTATAGCCAAAGTTTTAATTAAAACGTTGTTTCAGTTTTTATGAATGAACAATATTTAAGGAAAAACATTTAAGTATAGGTCAAAGTTTCTGTTTTTATGCTTGCCATATATTTAGAAAAGAGTCAAATTTATTTCACCATGTAATTTAGGCATATATTGTATTAGATCTTAAGTAAGTACCTTTTTCATGTTTTCTATTTAACTAAGGGAATCTAATTAACTGAGACCCCCTTCTGTGATGTGGATACATAAAATGACGTGTAGAAATTAACTCAAATTGCTCTCTTCATGCCTTTTTCTTATTACCTCAGCACATTCCCTAACTAATCATTTTTTCATAAACAAACAATTATTTGTTTATACTATGTATATAGGCAGGAGCTAATTCACAGAGTACTTTGATTTATCAACAAAATTCCCTCACAGTGATTTCATTCTCTGCCATCATCTACCCTTAAACTCAAATAAGTGTAATTTTATTATAATTTTGCAGTAACTCAGTACTAAAGAATGAATGATAAGGAAAGGGAAACTCACCTCTAATAAACTCTGATTGCTTGTAGCCATTGTAATTTTTATAGCATTCTGTTCTTCTGCTCAGAGTAAAGTGTTCCATACGCTTGAGTCATTTATGGAATAATTATAGTTACTTTTAGTACAGTAAGAATAAAATAACAGCAAAAAACTTTTACCATGAAAAGTTTACTTGTTGAGGGAAAAAATACCATGTTTTTGTGAACAAACCAAGATATATTTACAAAGCTACTCCTTTATTCAGTCTCTGACCCCCAAATCCTAGAGTTCAAATCCTAGAGAGAATAGCTAAATTGTTCTACACACCAGAAAAGGAAGGACCAAAGGGAAAACCAAAACATCAGTTTTTATTTCTTTCTCAGAGTACTGATGCTTTTTCATAAATCTTGTATTTAGCTAGGAGCTTGTTCTAGCCACTCTTTAAAAATTCCTAATATGTATCTTCAGATATACTACACTGTGATAATTAATATTTGTGACAAGCATATAAAAATAGTAGTCACTATTACCATTGATAAATGATGCAACATACTTAGAATATTTCAGCAATTTACAAAAAAAAAAGCACTCAATGTCTTTCTCTTAGTTTTGAATTTTACCTATTAAACCTACCTCTGCATAGGATTTTATAATGCAGTCCTCACACAGAATTTTTTATCCTGGACCAATAAATTCCATGATCTAAGTATGCACCCCTATAATTGTAAATAATGTAACTTTTAAAATATTCTAAGTACATCAGAGACTAATATAAGACATATATGAACAAACATAGGCACAGTTTTAAAAAATATTTTATAAAGTGAGAGTTATTTTAAAATTCTTCAGAGTTTTGAAAAACAAAGTTGTGGTTTCGTATGAGAACAACTTTCACCTGTCCCTAATTGCATTAATGCTACCATCCGCAACCTCCTTCATCAAAAGTATAAGTAAGAATTCAAATTTTATGAACACTAAAATAAAATAAAAGACAATATAGTACTGGACTTTTGCAGGCAGTCCCTTTTTGTCACTAGATGATACTGTAAGATTTATGGGATTGGGCAAAATTGATTGGAAATAGTAATGATTTTAGGTGATAGGGTACGAATCTTAGATTGTATATCATTTGGCTCTGGTTGTTTCAGTAAAAAGTGAGTTCTTTCAAGAAAAATTCTCCTCACTGTTGATACAGTCAAACATACCACATTTTATTTGTTTTTAACAGGAGAAAACAGAACAAAACAAAAACCCTCCCCCATATATGTTACTTAACAACATCCAGCCAGTAAATATTCATTGTATTTACTACATATCAAGTGTTAGCTAGGATACCGAGGAAAGAATAGAGAGAAAAATTAACATAATCCCTAATGTAATAAAATTCATTCTGTAGGGAAAGAGAAAATATTATTTAATATTAGTTTATATTATATACATGCATGATTATTATGAGGGAAATTGTAAATGGATTGTTTGATATACAGATGGTAAGAAAAGAAAAATACAACAAATGACACCTGAGTAAGATTGGTGTCATAAACTGAGATGGAGAAGGCTCAAAAGGAAATGGAACAAATTTTATGAGGAAAATAAAAAATTCTGTTAAGGTTATAATAAATTGGAGATGTTTATTTAGTATTTGAGTGAAGATTTTGCCTATGTAAAGGGAGCTCAAGGGAGGAGTCTGAGTCGCCAATCATATTTGAATTCATTACATTAAATGAGATTCCACACGTAGAAAGTGTAGACGGAAAACTACACAAGCCTTGAATACTCTATAATAAGAACGGAACAGAAGAGAAAGGTACAGTGTAGCAAAGGAAATTGAGACAGAATTGATGGAGATAGGAGGAAATCAGGTAAGGTAAAGCCCTAGAAGCCCAGTGAAGAAAACCTTCTAGAAGGGAGTGAGCCCAGAAATTATGGCTCCAGAAATTAAGTGATTGGGAAGGGAGTATTGACCTTCTAACTTAATCAGTTGCTAGTAATATAAATATTTAGTATTATCAATGTGAATGGCTGGCTAAAACTATTGGAATGCATAATCAGGGAATTGGGAAGCTGGAAATTTGAATGAGTGGAGAGAAGTGGGAAGATTCAAAAAATATTTAGAACTTAAAATTTATTACCATACTTAGTGATTAACTAACTGTATATGAAATAATTTGGATGAGAGACTATTAATCATTTTTTTCTAGGTTTCTGGCTTGCAAAGCTGGATGGGGGGTAACATTAACTGAGATTTGTCAGAGTAGAAGGGTGCTAAATTAGTCATCCTATGTTTAGTTTCGGATGTGTTGAATTTACAATGACTTTGACATATTCAAGTGATGCTAAATGGGAAATTTAATTTGCAGACATGGAAGTTTCTCCAAGTGTTGATATCTTTTCAGAAATGTAGATGAGAGAGAAGAGAGGAAGATTGGGAAATAGTTGGAAAGGGAATACTATCGAGAGAAAGATATTTTGAGAATGGGTGAAATTTTTAGTCTGTTTTGGAAGAGTTTATAGAGTGTGAAAGACTGGAGATACAGGAGAGAGAAGGGATTATTAATTGCAGCAACTTCCTAAAAAAAAAACAACAGAAGAATTAAGAGGCAAAGAAAATATAAAAGGATTAGTCTTAGAGAAGAAAAAGCTTCCTCCTTCATCATTTTATCAAGAGAAAATAATTAGAGAATAGAGAAAGATACAGATAAATATATAACTTTGGTAAGAAAAGGTTGAAAGAGTTTATGTAAAATTCTAAATTTTCTTTGAGGTTGTAAATGAAATAATCTTGCCAAAAGGGAAGAGGTGTAGATGTATGAGGAGAGAGATGGTCTGGAATATTAAATTCAGATATAAACTGGGCTAATGTTTGCATTAAAAATATTCTGACATTAATCCACAAATCATCAATAATTTACAGTGTGTTGCTTTACATGTCTCTAACTTGAAGGTCACCCTATTTTACTTTTGCATGGAAAAATAACAGGCTGTGGTTTGCTCTCAGTGACTCTAGACTCATTAAATTAGAAGACTGTTAAATACATAATCAGAATCTAACAGTATCCTGTATGTGTTCTGAGACATTAACAAATTTCAATACCTGTAGCATTAATTGCAAAATACTGATATATAGTTACTCCAAATTACATAATTACTACAAATATCCGCAATTGTGCAATTGTTCATGTACAGATTACTAGTTAATCAGTAGATCATGAAATATTTTTCCTAGTTCAGTTTTTATATGCTTTCAAATTAGAAATTATGATGGAATTCCCTTATAAATAAATTTCTTTGCCCTCTGATTGTACTTATGTAACTAACTTTATCTTCAAGCAATGGTTCTGGTCTTAGCAATTTGTCCCATATGCCTTTCTTTTAAATCCAAAGCCAGTAAATGTAGAAATTATCATCCTGATGGTTAAAGCTCACCAGCTCATCATATTTTAGATATTTTTCTTTTTTCCCTCTTCCTGCTTTTTAAGGTTAATTCTTTTTTAAAATATATTTTTAAATAAAATTTTAAATTATAAAACTAAAACATGCTCAGTGTATTAAACACAGATGTATATGTTATGTCTAAGTATTAGTTCTTCCACACATTTCTCTACATACTACTACATATGTACAATAATGAGGGTTTTTGTTTACAGACAAGGGAGCATACTTTACACATTATTTAGCAACTTACTTTACTCACTTAATAGTAATTTATGGACAGCCTTCCAGATCAATAGACAGAACCCCTTTTTAAGATTGCCTAGTGTTCTCTAGTATCAATTTACCACCAAATCCCTGTTGAAAGATAGGCTATTCCTACTTTTATGCCTTTTACAGATTATAAAATAAATAACATATACTTGTGTGTGTATCTGGCATTACAAAAGTATGTTTAGCTAGGGATTAATTAAAATACATGAAAATATTCACATTTCTTACTCATATTTGTCAATTGCTATTCAAAAAGTCAATAGAAAACACATTAAATATTACAGAAGTTACATGAGTTAAAAAACATTTGAATTATAGTGTCATTATAAAATACATAAATTTATAACAGATTATTATCTTTCATACCTATCTAAAATTAGACAGGTCCCATCAAAGTATGACTGCAAATTTTTCACTGAAATTTGCCAAAGACTGAATAATTTAGAAATTTCTTCTAATGAGTTTATAGTTTCATTTATGGTGCCATTAATCATGTTATACAGAGCTCTTGATGGATAAAGAAGTTTAATTAACTTTTTCAAAGTCTGTTGATTTATTAATTGGTTTCAAGTAATCCTAGATGGCCAGTTGTATCTGTAATATATGTATCTATAATATTTGTATCTATGTATGTATCTAATATTTCAACATCATTTATTTTTATGGAGAAATAAGAATATATATATATATATAAACAATTTACAGAATGACTTTGATCCTTAGAGTTTTGAAATTATTAATGTATTTACAGAATAATTATTATAAATATTATTATATTTACAGAACAATAGTCATAGCAAAGCCTAATCCTTTTATAAAACACCAAGAATAGATTGTGAGGGCTTCTCTCTCTCTCTCTCTTTTTCTGTTTCTCTTTTTCTCTTTAAATTACTACAGACATCATTACTTGATAATAAAGGATAACTGGCATGAATTTTATGAGATGGTGCCCACTGGACATCATCTTAAATTTACACTTTTGTTCTTTAGATTGATTTGTTTGTTTTTGACTGTTTGCAAATAGCTAAATACTAACATACTTAGTGATCCCAATAAGTACCAAGAAGAGATGAGAGTGTTTTCCACCAACTAACTCAGTGCCAGAGGGCGAATTTAGGACCCAGTAACTGCTATCTCATACTCTCCTCCCCCTTGGCTGTAAGAAAAACTTAGATTGTGCATAAACTCAATTGGCATGACTATAAGTAAAGATAAGTCATTTGCTTAGATAATATTCTAAATAGAGAAATAAGGATATGTAATCTGAAAGCTTAAAAGACTGAAAAGCAGAAAGTTTATAGATGTGCTTCATTCAGGAAATTTAAAAGGGAAGTACTGTGTTTCTTCCAAATTACTTTTAGATTATTTCCTTATGACCATTTACAAAACAAAGAGATTTTAAAAGATCTTCTGCTGGATGTCCATAAACAATACATAGCATTGCATATGGCTGATTGTTAATAGCATACACAATTTTAATAATAAAAAATAGATAAAGAACAGATTGGAAAATTAATATTCTAGCTTGGAAGAGAATGTTTCATGTAGATGTGGGTTTTTTCCATAGTAGTAATGATTTCTTTTGCATGTAAATGAAATGGTTTCAGGCAAAGTATAAAGTTGTCTTGGTATTATATTGTTTCAATGTAGTTTGAAATGGCTTAGGTTGGATTTTTTTTTCTCTTACATTATCTGGAGGCTGCAAATCTGTATTCTGAGCATCTGCCGAATGATAACATCATCTAGGCAATAGCTTTGGAAAAAAATGAGTTTCCCCATAATTAGAAATGTGTTCTAATTAGAGGTTGGGTGTTTATATAAGTTTAGAAAGGAGTTATATTACTAAACATTGTTATTAAATGCTTTAAAATGTGTTTTTGCAAATTCTGTAAAATAAACCTCCCCTTAGAATATAAAAACTAATCAATTATACATTATTTAAAGTGGAGTGCAATGACCAAAAACTTCTATGAAAGGAGGGTTTGTCTTTTCGCCAAGTCCCCTATGGAGACAGAAATAGTTTCACCCTCTCATTTTTTCCCTGGGTTACTTCCAATCTACTATAGATCCAGAAATTAGGAGACTTAGATATTTGTGTTTTGCTAAATTCAATGCTAATAAAGAGCTGCATTTCTTCATGTCCTCTTTATTGGTCGTCCAGTACATATTTGCTTGAGGTGAGTAAGTTTGGGAAGTATTTTCTACTTTTGAATTTTATCACTACTTAAAAATGGATGACAATTAGTATGTTGTGTATTACTGCATATTTAAATTTCACAATTCAGAGTCAGCATCCTTGAGGAAGCTCTACAAGCTTTCATTTAGTGTTATTTATAAATTTTGTATGGGGCACTTCCTCCAACCTCTGTCCCTCTCCAATGTAGGAGTTCAGAAAAGCTGTTACATGTGGAGCCTAGTCAATGACCAGGAGAGTGGGATGATGAAGCAGACATAATAGAAGCACCAGATATAGTAAGTGTTAATAAGAAAGGGAAGGACCATTGACTACATTTAGGTTTTTTAAAAAATTCAGTTATCTTGAGATGATGCATTTGACAGTTAAAGTGCAAGAAAAAAGGGAAAAGTGAAAAATTTTGACATAATCACTTTTCATGCTAACTTTTCAGTTAGTATTTTCCTTGGCTACAATTAAAAAAAAAAAAGGAATGGCTTCACCCGGTTGTATTGTGTGTTATTCTGTTTCATAACACTAGTCTAGAAGTGGCATAGCTGTTACTGATGGATCAGTAACATCAGGACCAGAACCTATATCATTTTCTTATCTTTCTGTTTTGATAGTACACTGGGTGCTGCATCTCTAAGCAGTATATGCAAGGACAGAAGTAGAGGGATAGGCTTCATCAACTCTGCCTATGGTCCCAGAATTTCCTATGGTCAACTTTTGCTTTCATTTCATTGGCAAGTATTTTGTTGTATGTTTACACCAAGATGCAGAGAGACTGAGGAATTTGTTACTTAACATTTTAAAAATCACTAAATTGGAATGTGTTAGGGAGCAAGGGAGTAGAAACAACTGTTACTTTAGTCAACCTGGGACTTGGACACGGTGTGGTGAGGTGGAGGGATAAACTAAACTAAAACAGGCGAAGAAAAATAACAACTCGTCTGAAGATTAGTTTCACTGCTTTTAGGATAAAATATTATTTTACCAATTTCTATGAAATAAGGAATAAGCAAATGTTAAACACATGTCAGCTTCAGTTCAGAGAAGCCTTACATAAATAACTCTTCTCATTTTCTTTCCATTAAAGATATTTTAGAATTATGCTTTTGTTAAGTTTAAAAACATATAGCAAGCTCTGAGGTTATTGTAGGATATGTGTGCCTCGAGGGTTGATTTCAGATAAAAAGTCTGTAAATATTTATGGAAGTAAACTTTCATTCAGTTATTTATTCATGTAACATTATTTAGTGCTTCTTTTCATGAGACAATAAACTAGACTCTAAAACATATAAAAGTGTTTGCAACACAATTCCAGCACTTAAAGGACTTACATTTGAACTTATAAAAATAGAAATTCTTTTATTTTACCTTTAAGCTCTGAATATGCTTGCTTATCATTATATAGATAAAGAGATGGATGGTACATCATATCTAGGGCATAAGTAGGAAAGTGAACAAATCCAATGATTGAGTCCTGAGACCTTCCTATATTTAGAGGTCAGGGTAATAGGGAGAAAATAGCAAAAAATGAGTGAAAAGAACTGATCAGACAGAGAAAAAACTAAGTAAAGGATGGATCTCAAGGGAGGACAGTGTTTCAAGAAAAGGGAACTGATCATTTATATGAAAATCTACCACCAGATTGGTTAAGATTAGCTCTAAGAAATTACTGATGATTTGACAGTAAGGAAACCATTGATGACCTTGATAAGAACTGATTTAGTGAAGAGACAGAGACTAAAAATGTGATGAGAGTTAAGAATCAAGAAAATGGAAATAAAGTGATCGGTTTTAGACAAACTATTTAAGAGAGAAATACAAAGAAAATATTTTGCTCTTTCCAAAATTGTTCCACATACTAAAGAGTCACATCAAGTGAAGAATTACATTTTTAAGAACACATTGTCACTTAAAATATCCCACTTAACTACTTGATTCACTTTATAATAATTATTGATAAACTTCTTAGATAATGTTATTAGAATGATAAAACAAAACAAAAAAACTAGAAATGTTGGTCCTAACCTCATGGGGCTTATAATTTACCTTGAAACAGAAAAGAATCCAAGAGACAATAATTCTAAATATCTAAATCAAGTTTAGTCTGGGAGTGTGTAAGACACATAAGTACTAAAACTAAATGCTTTTATAAGCATGATAGCAAAATGGAATGAATTGAGGTCAGTCACAGAAATGGCAGTAAAATTGAAGACACTTATTAGCACTTCAGCCTTGTATCTGGAACATAAGTTTGCTTCATATGTTACCAAAAGAAAGACACTTCCTTACTCCCTCTTTGTTAGCAAAATTATGAAATTATAAAAAAAAAGAATATGAAGGGACCTCTTTTAGAGTATCTATGTTTAATGGTCTTTTCCAAGTAAATAATTAATTTTCTCTAAGCTTTAATATTTAAATTATCCAAATGGGGGATGCCATTAAGGCAGTAGTATTAGCAATGAGTTCCATATAGCCTTACTAAGGCATCTGCCTCTAGTGTGTGTTACCCAAGGCCAATAGCACTATGAACGGGGTTTTTAAATGTATTAAATATTTTTTAAAGTTTGTTCCTCTTGCAAATGATGATTTCAAAAGGACAGTAAAAAGATAAGAACAAAAACAGGTTGAAACAGTAGAATTTATCTTAATGAGAGAAGTCAAACCACGTAAAATGATATAGTCTATCAGCAAAACAAAAGAGAAAGGGGAAGTAAAAACTAAAGCCCCTTGAGTCACATTTTCCTTTTTTTGCATTTTGAGTGTTCCTAGAGAGTCAATAAAGTATTAGAAAAACTTAAAGGGAATAAAATGTTGTCTGTGACTCACTTTAGTTAAAAAAAGTGAAACTATTAATAAAATCAAAACAGGTATAGATCTTGAAATTTTAAAGAAATAACAAATATACACTGAAATTGTTAAAGTTGAATGAAATGATATAGATTTTGGATACCCTTTAGCACTTCAAATCCATAGATCAAAAAGAATTAAAAACTTCTCCATTCTAAATGTCTCTCTCCTGATTTCTGCATGTCTCTATAAGGCCTCATCAGCCTT
Source organism: Alouatta palliata (assembly GCA_004027835.1). Classification (NCBI taxonomy): domain Eukaryota; kingdom Metazoa; phylum Chordata; class Mammalia; order Primates; family Atelidae; genus Alouatta; species Alouatta palliata. Next base: position 61,275 of record PVKV010000077.1, on the reverse strand, counting down.
ATATTCCCTTAGGCATGGGGTTCTAGTCATTTCTGATACCTGCTTTATCTCTCTTCACTGTTGAGTTTATACTTTTTTTAATCAATTTTGCTGCTGTTAATACATTTTCTCTCCATATTTTTTTTAAACTTTCCTAATCTGTCTTTCACTGCTACTTTTGAGGACTGTTAAAACAGCCAGTTAACTAATTTTCTTGGTTATCTTTTCTTTTCTCTGCTTATCTGTCTTACAACTTCCTACCAGAATAATTATCCTAATATACTCTTATAATTATATTTTAATGGAAAGAGAAAAGGATTTAGAGAAAAATATACCAAGAGTCTAGTCTTGACTATCCAGTTAGAATGCCTCTGACCTTGGACAAGTTGTATAACCTACTTCAGATTCATCTTACATCAATAATCAATTATATTAGGAGAATTATTTGACATAACACATATAAAATATCTAGCAAAAGGAGCTTTGTTCATTAATCCTGCAAAAAATGTCCAGTGACTCTAGATAGAGGTCCAAAAATCCTGATATTTTTCTCACAACTATATCCATTTCTAAAAGTCTTTTCTCATCTCACTTTATCCAAATCTTCAGTATGCTTCAAGGCCACCAACTCCTGGATGAACACTTGGAGGTCTCCTCAGCAGGAAACAAGGCCACCAGCAGGCCAATATAAGTAGAAAATACATCATCTGAATAAAGAGTAGTGGCACTTCCCAGGAATGAGACTTCCTTACTCCCTGTTTGTTAGCATTTTATTTTTTTAAAAAAACTTTCAGTCTAAAAGAAAGATTGGGAAATCTAAAGTATAATAAAAAAATAAATAAATAATGCTTTATATGCAGAATTGACTATAAAGGAAACAAACAAACAAACCAAGATATTACTTTAAAAATGTTTGCAAGGCCAGGCTCCGTAGCTCACGCCTGTAACCTGAGGATCACCTGAGGCCAGGAGTTTGAGAACAGCCTGGCCAACATGGTGAAACCTTATCTCTACTAAAAATACACAGTTAGCCAGGTGTGGTGGTGGGCACCTGTAATCCCAGCTGTTTGGGAAGCTGAGTCAGGAGAATCACTTGAACTTCTGGGGTGGAGGTTGCAGTGAGCCGAGATCATGCCACTGTACTCCTGCCTGGGTGACAGAGTAAGACTAGGTCTAAAAAAAAAAAAAAAAAAAGTGTTTGCAACCCCTCTGAAAATGGGATTGCTCTAAATCTATATTATGTAGTTGTGCCCAATAAAATGACACAAATGCATATGCTTAATGCTTTGATAGGTAAAGGTAGATGCAATTTATACATAGAATATATAAAGTATCTGAAGTTATAGTGCATAGAATGAATGTAGATTTTAAGGTGAAGAAAACTTTTTAAATATGGGAACAAGTATGATGCCAGACATGATTTATTCCTCTCCCACTTTTCTTCACAGAGCAGTGTTTATATAATACTTTCTGCTCTATTATGAAACTTAAATTCCTCAGCATGCTGAACAATTTTGGTACATAATGTAACTGAAGTTGTAGGAGCTAAATTCTCAGTTTTTAAATCTTTTGCTCTATTGCTTCATATTACTTTGTCCATGTAATTAGTAATAGGACATAGAGATACTTAATGGTTAATTTGTTTTGTAATTAAATATTTATAATATTTTGCTTGCGTCACTAAACATATCTTTATATATATTCTATGTAGATAATAGTAAATAAATAATTATAAAGGTACTGTATTAGTATAGTATATAGATATTATATTGTATAATAGGTATAAACATTGGCAAAATTAATAAAAGCACCAAAAATTCCTCTAATCTCTTAAAAACCATGTTAAAAGGAAAGTTCTTCCTGGTCTAATTTTTTTTAACACTTTAGTTGTGGAAAACCCCAGGTGTAGAAATTCCTAGATAGATTATATATATTCTGAGAATGATGTCCTTAACATGAGAATGTTTGCCTGAAAGTCAAGTGTATAAGTTCATGTACTTCCCCAAAATTTGAAGAAAGAACAAACAAAAGCCCCGTAGATATGTGTAAATGTTGCCTGTAATGAGAAGGAAGTATTTGCTGTGAAATTACTTGAAATTTTTTCTCAGAAGCTGATCTAGATATAAAAGAATCAGATTATATTTACATGTTAATTTAATGGCAATATCTCTATTGAAATAGTTTTGCAACAGTGTGTTATTGAATGAAATGTGGCATTTACATATTGAAAAAAAGATTTATTTCAACACATAAAGACGAGTCACAAAACATTCAGATTTGCTTAGGAGGGGAGAGAGTGTGTTGTGTGATTCATTTGCTTCAGCACTTAACAGTTTTGGTCACATTTGAAATGTAATAAAGGAATCCTAGGCCTTAATCAAAGGACAGAAACCTGCTATATTATCCCAAGTCTCATCAACTAAAAACTGTAAGAGCAGTTTCATTTGCTCAAAAAGAAAAGATGTATCATGTTTATAAAGCAGGTTGAATTCTGGGTCAGAATAAGCACTACTTGTAGGACAAGAAGAACTCCCTTAATGTAGCTCTCCTTGCCCTAGGCAGTAGCCCTTAAAATGTCTTCTGGCAAATTTCAATGTTTCCTGGTGTTTCAAGGTCTCTTGTTTAAAATTTGAACTGTTTTGGGGAAGACTGAACAGAGTAGCAGTACAATAGTATCGTCACTGCAATAATAGATACTGTTTATCTTTACCTTTCTTAAAGGAAATCCAGATTAAGTTAAAAAAAAACACCCTTTTAACTGTTTTCTCACTGAGAAAGCAAAATGAAGCTAAAAGAAGAAGAACATCTTATAAACTTTACACCTAAGGATATAAAATATTTAATAAAAGTAAATCATAATGAATATAACAATATAGACAAAATGATAGTCCAAAGAGAAGTAACATATTAAGATATAACTAAATATAAAATCAAAAACTATGTGAACCCCTAATAAATTTATGTGCATTTTGTATTCTCTACTACCAAGCATAGATATTGAAGAAAAACTAGAGTAATGATATTTGTGTAAATATATCATCTTTAAAAGGAGAAAAAATGTAATAGCTGAAAGTTTAATGGACCTGAGACTCCAATACATAAAATGTTAGCATTACTATTTATGTTTGACCTTATCCAGGTATCTTTTCTATTTTCTTTTATTTAATATGGAGTTTATAAGATATGTGTTACATAGTTATTGTGAAACTATACAGTGTATGTTAATATAAAATTCTAATTATAAAATATGCAAGTATTAGAAATTATTAGAATAGAAAGTTCACATTCAATCCAGGTAAATGATTTAAATTTAAAGGAAGTATTTAGGATAAAAAAAAGCCTTTGGTTTACCCCTATGAAAGGGAATGACTTCTAAGAAAATCTGACATCCTAATTTGTATTATATTATTTTTCATTGAAATATTTCCTGAAATACATATTTAACTCAAATGCTCAAAAATATGATCTTACACAAAAAAAAACATATCACAATGATGAGTTTGTGTCCATACTATAGTTTAATTTTCTCAGCAGAGATTTTTATATCTTTAGAAAATCCCATTTAAAAATCTGTTTGAATTATAGCAACATATATGCTATAATACTTTGAGCTGTCAGGAAAGAACCTTTAGGATGAACTACCTTTTTAGATTTTTCTGCAGTTTTATATGACAATATAGCAGTCATAATCTTTAAAAGACATGATTTCATTTATAGAGGAAGTTACACAGATTTTTTTTTCACTAGCTTTTTAAAATTTCAAGTTTTTTTAGATCATCCATCATCATTACTTCTGATCTATCTCTGAGCAAAAATTTATTTAGCAAGAGAAAATATTTTTTAAGAAAATGTAGTGTAAGTCCTTTTAAAAATATAAATAAAAGATATAAAATGCTTTATGTGTGAGAACACCTGAAATTCTTTTTTTAGTTTTGATGTGCATTGTGGCTTCATGGTCAAGTATTTTTTAGGTAACATCTGTGTGTTTCACTCAAGATTATTTGGTATGGCATACATCGATATATTTCAGGACTCTGACCACAGAAACCTCAGAGATACTGTTTACTCTAGAACAAGTTAAAAATCACAACTACTGCTGTTTAAGCAAGGAAAATTTTATCTAAGAATTATCAGTTTCAAACTTATATCCTTGCTAACAATAGATTACCAAAACATTTTAAGAATAAAGATTTCCAGTCAATCTCTTCTTAATCCCTTTTTGGTACAGTTTCCCACGTTTTATGTAATGCTTCATGTGCGAACCTCTTTTATGAGTAGTATATGATGCTTAGACACACTATTGATTCTAATACTCTTGTCATTATTCTGAAAACATGTCTGACCCAATTATTTTTCCTTCTCCTGACCTTTATCCTACCAGAGCTGCCCTTATCAGAGTTTCAAATAGCACTTTCGGCAATAACAACTCTCTTATTGATATCCTTATACTCCAGAGGTGTGGGGTTTATAGCCTTCAGACCACTCATTTTTTGCATTAGAGCAGTGGTTTCTAACTGAGGGTGATGTTGACCTCTGGCAGTCTGGAGACATTGTCATGACTACAGGATGGGGGTGCTACTGTCATCTCGTGGGTAGAAGCCAGGAATGCTACTCAACATCCTAAAATGCACAGGACAATTCCCAACAACAAACTAGTATTCAACCCCAAATGTCAATAGTGCTGCTGTTGCGAAAGCCTGCTTCGGAGAAAATACTGAAAATAAAATTACATACCACAACAATACTATTACACCATATTCCCTGTTTTTTAAATGCACCAATACCAATATTTTGGCATATGTTTTTCATACTGCTATCAAATTTTAAGTTTTTTTTTTTTTTTTTTTTTTTTAAATCAAATGGCATGTTGTCACTGTTCATCCTCAAAGATTACTTGTACATGCATGGTTTATTATTTGTAAAACACACATAGAAAAAAAATATAGTCTTTACTGTGAGAAAAGTTTTGGTAGAGCAAAACCTGATGCACTTTTATATTTGCATTTCATCTAAATGATGCGATTTGCTCTTTCCTCTTCCTCTGTCTTCTCTCTCTTCATACTTTTTTTTTTTCTCTCATTCTGGTTGTCAGAACTCCCCTGATTGCAGCTGGAGTAATTGGTGGGCTCTTCATTCTGGTCATTGTGGGTCTGACATTTGCTGTTTATGTTAGAAGGAAGAGCATCAAAAAGAAAAGAGCCTTGAGAAGATTCTTGGAAACAGAGGTGAGGTATTTATTTCTCTTCTGTATGTGTTTAGGGATTTTCATTAGGTTTAGAAGGTTTAGATGATGTTCAGTTATTTAATCCAAGTAAAATTCTGTTCAATTTTCTGTTAAGTTTTTATTTTATTTTGTTAAACAAAGCTTGTAAAAAAAAAAACAGATTATATCGTAAAAATAGTCAAGACTTCAAGGGGGTAGATGGGAGTGGTCTAGAAAATTATTGTATTGGAGAAAGTGTCTGTTATTTTGTGTGTGTGGTTGGGGGATCCCATTAGCAAGCTCTAGATAGAAAGTATCTCAATAGAAGCAGAACTAGAAAATATCTGCATTGAAAATATCTCAGTGGCAGATCTAGAAAAATGTTAAAAAGAGAGAGAATCTTTCTCTTTAAAAACAAAACTAAACAGGCAAGGAATGCATGTTTTAATTAGTATCATCCAATTGGTAGTCAGTGATTTCATTATACCAGCAGTGAAAGACTAAACTTATAGGATAAAGCTTAGTGTTGTAATCACCATAGACCTTACAACACAATTCATGGGATGCATTTAATATTATGCATGGTGGTTATTGTGAGCACGTAAATTACTCATAAATGATTGTAATGTCTTTTATATTGCTACCCTGAGTTCTCTAGCATAAAAGCAGATTATTTTCATGGTACAGGATATAGGGAAAAAGCAATTACAGAAGACTATGCATTACCAGACCCTTCTCAACTTCTACCTTTCTCCTGATACACACATTTGTGTCTAAACAATTCAGAGCAATTCTGTTCTGAGACTAATCTTACCTAAGGTTTGTTGTTTTTCTCACTGTCAGTGTGACAATTCAACTTTTCCTTTGAACACTGACAGTAATGGGATGAATGGGAATATTCATTCATTCACACATTTTGAATACTGATAATGAATTAAATTTTAGCTCTTTTTACCCAGAAATCAAATCTAGATAGAAATATCTTGTGAAAGTTTCTGGAAGCTACCTTACGGCTGCATCTAGGAAAACACTTTCTAAGGTTAGTTATCTGAAATTGGAATGAGCTGTCTCATTAAGAGACATGTTCAAGCAAAATAAAGGTAGTCAGTTACATACATGGGAAAACCTAATAGTGATTCCTACTTTAGCTGGAAGCTTATAGAAGAGCAATTTGATTACTTTTAATCTTGCAAATGTGAATGAAAGTTTGGACACAACACATGTGGCTTTGTGCTATGCATGTTTGCAATTTAGCTAGGAGGCTAGAGGCAGAGAGAATTCTTCCTCATGGCCAGCTTGAGGCAGTTGGTGAGGGAATTCTGAGAAGTGAAGCATTATAAACTAGAGTTGGAAAGGACTTGAAAGCTTGGAATAGCAGTATACATTTAGGTGACTGCATAATGGAAGAGAAAACCCTGTAACCACATACAGGGAAGGATCATTGCTATGAAAAGAGTTGTGTTGCTTTATCTTGGTTTGGTGTTTTAATGTAGTGCTTTTCAAGAACGTCCTTCAAACTGTCATTTTCTTACTAAATAAACACACATTTATTGGTCTCATAAGCAGGTCTGGTTTTATAGAAAATTATTATTTAAGACTAAATTATTTTACATTTGGAGGTTAGATAACTGTAGAATCCTTATTTTTCTCACAGTAAAAGAAAATACCTATTATTTTCTATCATCTAAATAAAGGGGGAATTTTTAAGAGGGTCAATTTAAATCCTTAAATACTGAAGCTAGAAATCTCCCTCAGAAGTTAACATTTGTTGAATATTGATATATTGTTTGCATATACTTAATGTTGGTACACGTTCCTCAAATCATTTCGCTCCAGATTGTCTTTTTTTATGTTACATGGATAAAACTAGAAAACATTTTTCAACACAAGCTAACTGAAATGCACTGTAAGCTTGATGCTTTGATAGGTGATGTGATTCAAAAATGTATTAATGAGACATGATCCCATCCCTTGAAAAGTAACAGATATAGTGCTTACAATATACCAGGCAATGTTCTAGAATTTTCCACATATGTTATCTCATTTCATCCTTTCTCAAGTTTCTAAAGTAACTATCGCTATACCTATTTCACAGATGAGAAATAAAGGTCTAGGAAGGGCGAATTGCGTCCTGTGAGTGCCAGCACTGTCATATAAACCTCCAAGTTTGAACCCTTTAAACCATCTTTCTACCATAGTGCTGCTGGCTCATAAAATGACACTATCCTTTTTTTAAAGGCATAATTTTTAAATTCCTAGAAACATGTGTCTGTAAAATACATTAAATGATATGCAAGAAAATGAAAGAAGACTAAAAAACTCAGGTATTACTGTAAAGTTTTCAAAATATGAAATTATTGCATGGTATATGCCAAGGAATATACATAACGTATATTTTAAGTGTATCTCCTCCAGAATACTTAAGCCCCCTCACAGTATTGTGTGTGATTTTATGTGACATTTGTATGTGATTTTTTTAAATGATCATAAAAGTTATTTATTATACATATAGCATGTATATCAAAGTCTACCCAATAATTCCTGTATGGTTGAGTTGCTTTCAAATGAAGGGGACTCAGTTGAGCAATCATTTTGAAATTTAACAAATTAGTGATTCTTTTTGAGATTTTTAAAATGTGACTTGAATGCAGTTCTATGTTATCAAATTTACATTTAGATAGCATAAATTTGAAAATGAAATTGAAGAAGATAAGTTGTCAAACACATCATTGAAGAAAAGTTTGAAGATAACTTAAGTTTATTGGTAATTTTTTTATTACATTCTTCCTAAAATTCTTGCTATAGCTATACTTACCTTCACTCAAGAATCTTCCATTAATTAAGTAGGCCATGATTTTCACAGAAGCATGGTAATTCATACCCAAGCTGCAAGGCTACGGTGTACTGAGCTTTGTAAATAGATATTTTGAAGTACTATTGGGGGTTCAAGACAATTTGAGTAGTAGTAGCCTTTGATTATTATGCCGGGAAAAAGGAGACTGTTTGTAAAGTTTAGTTCCTTAATTTAACTTTAAAAGGAAAAAGAAACTCCTATTTTTCACACTTGTCCTTTTACTCATACATAGATAAAAAGCTAAAATTTTCAACATAGGATACAGGCTTTTTGGTACCCAGAGCCTCTCTTAGATGTACATTTTTTTTTCTCACGTATGCCAGTGATTGGAATGCATGCATACACTTTCACCCTTCTCATTCATTCGCCTAACTGAATCACATCGCAATGATGACATCCAAAACTACCAGCCTAATTTTACTTCTCTGTCCACACCCAGCTCACCCCATGGTTAGGTAGGTATCCCACCCTACTCTCACCCTTCTGACCTGTCCCACTTCCTGTTGTATTCTGCTGTATTTCTTCCTTCTTTTCCTTCTTGCCATGCCCAAGCCGCTTTTCACAGTGGCCATCCAAATGTCAGCCCATTTTTGTTATCTCAAGATTTAGACATCTCAAGACTTGATTTTAAAGTATACATTCTTTAGGAGGGCAAAACTATTGAGCCTCACTCCCCAGTTGTTGTTTGATTCCTTGATTTCATAGCATTCACTTGTGATCCAGAATCAAATCATATAATTTTAGAACTATTGATCTAACATGTCCACTTGTGCCTTGATACTTAAAATATGTTCGAGGACCACCATGGTACCTAGGTACCCCTTAGAGTTCTATGCAAATGCAAGAATTTCAGGCCTACTCCAGATCTGCTGAACCAGGACCTATACTTAACAAGAACTTCAGGTTAATTCAGATGTACATTAAAGTTTTAGCAGCACTGTCCTAGGGTTTTGGCATTGTGCTTTTTTTTTCCCGTCTCCTTTGACATATTTGTTCTGGCTTCCCAGGTGTATTTTAAGCTCTAAGAAGGCAGCATTTCCTTTTTTCAATGCACGAAATCTCCTAACCTAGTATGCCTCATGGTAGGTACACATTTGTTGTTTGTGTTTGCCCTGGCAAAGAGCAGGAGAAGAGAAAGGACACGGTCTGAAAGAATGGATGAATGTGTCAGTGAATAGTGAGTGATACATATTACAAAGATATTTGTTGTTAAGGAAAACTCTATTTGTGTGTTTTTGCTTTGTGAGAAAGAGAACCAGAGAGAGAGAAGGACTGACTATTGGATTGAAAGTATAACCTTCTTCTTTCTGCTTTGCAGTTGGTAGAACCTTTAACTCCCAGTGGCACAGCACCCAATCAAGCTCAACTTCGTATTTTGAAAGAAACTGAGCTGAAGAGGGTAAAAGTCCTTGGCTCAGGTGCTTTTGGAACAGTGTATAAAGTAAGTAAAAAACAATACACACTGTTAGTTATTTTAGGTTTTGTTTTAGAAATTTAGAAAATAATAGCCAACAGAGTTATTACTTTAGACAAACTAATTTTCTTATAATATTCAGAAAGGAAGACTTTTATAATATGAGGTTGCTGCACAAATGAATTCATTAATTTTTATTGAATGAGCTGGGATGGATGCAGTCTTGAAAGAAAAGCAAGAAATACTGATACAAAGCCAAGTATAGTTTATTTCTCAATGCCTTTCTGAGCTCCTTGTATCATATTTCTTTTGGCAAATTTCTATTCTTATCCAACTAGCAAGCCCAAACCCATTTTTCATTACCCCTACACAGTGCTCCATGAACCCCACACATGCCATAATCCTTTGTCTTTTTTCCATCTGCTTTTTTATCCAATGCCTCCCCATCAGGACCCTACTGGCTGCTCTTTATAGAATCCACTCAAATATCCTGATGTCTTAATAAGTTGGAAATAGATTCTAAATCATTTTTTGCCTACCTAGTTACATTTACGGTTTTGTAAATAATGTCCATAGTTTTGATATATTTGTCATTATAGGCAAACCAAAAAATTGTGACATTATATGTGAAATTCAGGTCAGATAGGAGGAAAAGGTGACATCATGTGTTTTCAATACGAGCTATTTCTGGAAAGGAAAAGCTCAAATGATGGCATTTGTATGTTTACTTATTTGCCTTAATTACAAGACCAATTCAGAGGCCAGACCCAAGATTAATTGTGGTGAAATTTATTTTATTGGTGAATAACAACATTAAGAAACTCTTCTGGGCTAATGCTAAATCCTGCTTGTAATATCCATTACTTTGGCATTTAATATATTTCTTTTTCTTTTTCTTTTTTTTTTTTTTTTTTTGAGACAGAGTCTTGCTCTGCTGCCGAGGCTAAAGTGCAGTAGTATGATGTCTATTCACTGCAACCTCTGTCTCCCAGGTTCCAGCAATTCTCCTGCTTTAGAGTCCCAAGTAGCTGGGATTACAGGTTCACACCACCATGCCTGGTTAATTTTTGTGTTTTTAGTAGATATGGGGTTTTACCATGTTGGCCAGGCTGGCCTCAAACTCCTGACCTCAAATGATCCACCCCTTGGCCTTCCAAAGTGCTGGGATTATAGACATGAGCCACCGTGCCTGGCCAGAATATATTTCTTAAATATATCTGATAAAATTAATTGGATCTTAGAAAATTTGCATTTCAAAATAATCATTTTTTTCTATTTAAAACAACGATTTATTTAATAGAAAATATTAATAATTAGAATATAAATCTTAATTTTTCTCTCTTAGTGCTACAAAATAATCTAATCTCCTTAAAATAAAACTTGTATTCTAAGATCTAAATGTAGAAGTTTCCTAATCATTTAGTATACATATTTTATTCAGTTAAATTTGCTATTAATTTGACATAAATTTGAGCACCTACTTTGCATAGGCACTGTTCTACTGTTCTTGGCTTACTGGATGCCTTTTCTAATCTTCAGATTTGATATATATTCACAGAAACACAAATATTTCTGTTTCTCAACTTAGATTATGCTAGCCAAAAACAGAATCAGACTGTATCATTTTATATTCTTAAAATTTGTGTCTAGTTACTGCAGTTTTATTCACATCTTTAATAATTTTAATCTGTATTCATTTCTACAATAAAATGGTATCAACAAATTATGTGGATAATAGAGTCCTAAATTGCAGTCTTGATTGTTTAAATTGAAAAATTGAAAGTAATGCTGTGAATTGGATCAATACTGACAATTATTCTGGATCACTTAGCTGTGCCATAAACCCCCATTCTAATGATTGGTTGCAGGATTTTTCGCCACCTGAATTAATTGGTAAATGCTTCAATTCTCCATATTCACAGATGTCACTGAAGGTTTCTGTGATAAACCATAGGATAAGTCAGTAGAAAAATATTAGGGCTTCCTTCCTTTAAATGTTGACCTGTTACCAGTCCTGCATGTGGCACTGACAAAATTTAAAGCAAGTAGGCAAATTTGTGTATTTATGAAGAAGAGGAATAGGGAGATAAAAAAGTAGAGATAAATGGCAAATTTAAATATAACATACTTCCATTTTTAAGATAACTCAATCTTAGATTGTTCCTAGAGTATAATCACCCCTACATTTTTAAAGATAATGTAGTCTGTAAATTAAATTTTATTTTAAACCTTGGATACTCTAAAACTCAAGACTAAACACTATTTAATGTCCTCAGCAGAGAAAAATGTTACCTATTTAAGCATTTAATAATAAAGCTTTATTAACTTTTATTAAGAGCATTTATTTGTCTATTGTGCATGAGTGTTTTACCTTTATTGAAATTATTTGTAATAAAAGTTTATTGGACATTTCATAAGTTTTTTTTAAATTAACTGCCTGAAGTGTCTATGGTTGACACTAAGTTTTAATGAATGTATCAGTTGTTATAAAGACATACTATCTTAAACTATAAAGGATTATTCTTGACTGTAGAAATGCAAATTGGTTTAAGCAATTACTTGATTATTTTTTCTCCTAATTAGAAATATTCTCTGTTTAAGCATAAAGATTAGAACCAATATCATGGGTATCAGATAGTAAAATTTTTAATTGGTTGGGTCCAGAAAATAGTGAAATAATGAAGTAAAATAATGAAAATAAATGAATAATTTAAATATTTATTTTAAGAAGAGGCATAAAATAATTTACATTGAATTTATGTTATTTTATTTATTTATTTATTTTTGAGACAGGGTCTGGCTCTGTAGCCCAGGGTGGAGGACAGTGGTGTAATCACAGTTCACTGTAGCCTCAACCTCCTAGGCTCAAACCATCCTCCCACCTAAATATCTGGGACCACAGGCATGTGCCAGCACACTCAGCTCATTTTTTAATTTTTGATTTTTGGTAGAGTTGGGATCTCTCTATGCTACATGCTGGTCTTGAACTACTAGCCTCAAGACACCCTCTTGCCTTGGTCTCCCAAAGTGGTGGGATTACAGGCATGAGCCACCATGCCTGGCCTATATTATTTTAAAAGTACACTTTAGGGATACTTTAATATTGATGCCATGTCTTTATAAAGTAACCCCCTCTGTGGTTACTTTATTGAATAATGAATGGTAAGCCTGTTTTCCACCCTATATAGCATCAGTGAGAAAAAGCAGCCTAGAAGTATTGGCCTGTTTTTCTTTTTTCTATTTCTTCTTTAATTTGTTTTTAATTTAATGCAAGAAACTTGGCTTATTATTTTGCATTTGACACATAGATTTTCCTATTCACTCTGCCTAGTAAGAATGCAACCATACATTCACTTTCTAAAAGTTAAAGTCCTCTATTTTCTTTATTATTGTTACTGTGTTTTAAAATAATTCTTATGTTCAAGTCTCCTTATGATGCTGCAACTTTTAGTAACACAGATATATATGTTGTAGCATAAAAGTTCCAAGTGAAAAGTTTTTGAATTTTTTCTTTATGATGATAACCAGCTGATATTAAGAAAGACAGAAAGTAAAGCTGTTCTGTTCAGGAATAACAAACTATTTTTTTCATACTTTCATTTTAATGTTAAAAATTGTATAAGACATATTTTCTGAGGTTAGGGCTAAGGATCTAAAATTGGACATTTTTGGTTTCTTGTCTTCATGACCTCATGTTTGCATTTGTGTTCATTTGGGAAAATACATCTTTAAAATGTATTCTTGTATTGTCTGTACATCCTTGTGTGTCAGATCAAAATCATTGTCCTCATTCAAATGATATAATTCACTTTACCTAGAAATGCTATTATTTTGCTTAATGTTGTATTTCACTCAAACCCTACCAACTTTATTCTTTCCCAAAGCATAAACTTTGGGAAAGCATAGGAACTTTCCCAAAGTTCCTATTCAGATAATATAATTATATTTTGATAGGAAAAGAGAACTAGCAATGGCCACTACAAACATCTTATACTTCTTCAGAGATGATAAAAATCCTTCACACACACATATACACATACTTTAATAATGTAGACAAATTAGTATGTGCTCAGTATTGCCTAGCACTTGCCTTTGAAAACTAATCTTAAATATTTACTGTTGAAAATTAATTATTAAATCAATTGGAACTTGAAGAACATGAGAATACGCTTTTTTAATTCTTCTTTTTTTCTTGTTGCTGAATAATTAGATAATATTCAACCTGAGAAGATCTGACATTACTTAGCCCAGTCTTATAAATTACAGATGACACAACTGAACTTCAAAAAGTAGAACAACCATATCAAAAAGTCAATAATATCATTCAAATCAGATATTCTATGCTATCCTATTTCTATGCTTTCTTCACAATTCAAAGTCTTTTTCATGCACACAGTAGAATTTCACAGTAGTGTAAACATCTTGAAAGCAGGCTATACATACTGTATATTCTATATATGTAATCATATATATGAGAGTCATCTTCAGATGATGAAAGCAGACAACAAAGTTGCAGAGTAACTTGTAACATATAACAGGTGCTAAATAAACATTTGTTGATTTAGCTTATAATGTTGAATGTTTTAATATTGAACTTCTAAATTATTTTGTAAGAACTTAATAAGTTGAGATGTCATTATAGTGTGAATTTTTTTTCCCCAAAGGGTATTTGGGTACCTGAAGGAGAAACTGTGAAGATTCCTGTGGCTATTAAGATTCTTAATGAGACAACTGGTCCCAAGGCAAATGTGGAGTTCATGGATGTAAGTACAGACACCCAGGCAATCACATTTTTCTCCATTATCAAATAGCCTAGATAATTAAAACAAAAATAGCTTAGATAATTAAAGCAAAACAAAACAAAAACTCCACAACTTATAAATTTCTCCTATGAAATGTTATAATCTTAAGATTAAAGATATTTCTTAGACCACTTCACATTGTATTATACTTTTTAGATCATTTATGCTTCACTACTATCTGCCTAGATAGTTTACTAGAACTTGGCTTTAGAGTTTGAAGATATTTACAGTCCCCAAGGTGAATTATCTTTCATGTTGAATCAGATGTGTAATATTCTTATATTTCCTTGTTAAATATAACCAAATAACCCTCAAGTGATGGTAATACTTAATTTTGGCTGAAAAAAATATTTAATAACCAAAAATCAATTGCATTTAATAATCAAATATCATGAGTATATTTCTTACAATTATTTGCACTGAACAATATTAGAAAGACTATGTGGTGTTGATAATAAGTCACTAATATTTATAAAGTATTTACTAAGTGTCAAGCACTGTTACAAATAATTCACAAATAATAACTTATTTGTTCCTCAAAATATGACAGACCAAGAACCTGGGGTTAACCCAAGATTACTCCAAGGTCACAAAGTTAGAACATGGCAGGTCTAGACTTTGAGTTCAGGAAGTCAAGCTTGAGTAGGGGTCAGTAAATTTTTTTTTATAGGGCTGGATTTTAGTCAGGCTTTTACATGCTATGTGTTCTCTGTGGCAGCGACTCAACTCTGCCCTTTCTGGTGGGAAAGCTGCCATAGATAATTAAAGCAAAACCAAACAAAGCAAAAACTAATGCAAATGGGTGTGACTGTGTTTCAGTAAAACTTTTTATTTACATAAATAAACAACAGGCCAGATGTTGCCTAAGAGGAAGGCAGGGGCTAAAACTGATACTTTGAAAAATTAACCAAACTGCTGTATTTTATTATGGTTATGATGTATTTAGTTGAAAACATCAATCAAGATTAGTTTCTACAGCAAGTTAGTCTCTGTTAAATTTAAATTAAGAACCTACCTGAGTCAGGTAACTACCCCTTGACATTTACTTTTTTTCAATTCAAATTCGGAAGAAAAGACTCTATGGGTTAAAATACTCCTCCAACTATAGAATAATAACAGACCTCTAAAGAATGAAAAAGTACTTTATAAGGTCAATCAGAACTTTAAGATTTCCCATAGCAAAAATTGTGATTTGAACTGTTCAGCAAATTTCAGAGAGTAGGATGGAATAAAATTATATATGTATCATGCTGTTATTTTTTCACATTCAATACAAGATATCTTGCCAGGGGTTCTATCAAAGACCATATATGTTCCTTCTCTATCTTTTAGCATAATGTCTTGAGTAATAGGAATGATTTCTATTTCAAATGACTTTTATATGAAAGATGATGCAAGCATATGTACTTTGATTTTTTAAAAAAGACGGATTGCTATATATCTCTATCCAGTTTCTCTTGAAAACTCTTTTACAAGTTTTACAGGAGCTGTCTTTGACCTTGAATAATTTATTTGTGTATAATGCTAACTATTTTGTATAAAACTACTTTCAGCTTAACTTGTCATTAGTTCTCATATGATAGGTTGATAATCAGCTGGTACAAACCAGCTTTTTGGATAGGCTGGTTTCATGCTTTACCAGTTGCTAAATATTTTAAATATCACCTTGTTCCATATCTACCGGCATTTATATAACAGACAATGAGGCCAGGAACTAAATGTTTCTTTCTTCAGTTCCCTAAAGATTCTGACACTCCACAGCTACATGTCCGGGCTCATAAGTTAAAATTTAAAACTGAAGCCTTTTTCAGTGATGTACCAATTATTCGATTTGAGCTTGATCATAGCTATAAATTTGTGAAGGGAATTTTTAAAGAAAGTAGAAGTTATAAAGGGACATTACAATGAGTAGAAACAGTATAGGTTAATTTATAAAACTGGCAGAAAAACATCGTGTCCAGCCTAGGCTGCAGCCAAAGCTGAAATTCACAAGAATGCTAATAATCTCTGCTAGAGGCTTGAACAGCCATTTTTGTCATATTTCCATGGAAACAGACTGGCAAAAGGGGGTTAAGAGGCTACAAAATAATCACACCTAGGAAAAAGCTCTAAAAACCTCATGATGATTTTGAATGATTATTTGAAAGCTCCTAACCCCATCCATTTTTTTTTTCTTGCTCTGATGTATATTCCCATGGAAACAAGAGTAGAGATGGCAGCTTGAAGTCTTAGATTTCTGCTGAATTTTAGATGAGGTGCTGATTGAGCCATGAAAGGAGTCATTTTCCTAGATGGTTTGATGGATTTGGTAACCAACAGATTCAGAAGAATCTATTCTTTTTAAAAGTTAAAAAAAGTTAAGGTAAATATTTTGACTGTGCCTTTCCTACTTGAGGATAGATGCTAGAAGATTAACAGATTGATGGACAGCTATCAGCAGAGTTTTAATAAGTACCAGGCAGAAACATGTCCTATTATTTTGGTGTCTTCTTTCAAAACATTAGAAGGATAGAATCACGATGATTAAAATGCAATTTAACTGGCAATATCAATGGTGAATTTAATATTTAATGTAGGCTACTATAATTTTAGAATAAACATAAGCCTATATTTCATATCTACATTTTTAGCTCATCAGTTATGTGTGTAGATCATTCTAAAAGTATTTGAATAACAAACCACAAAAATAGAGATAAGTAAAAGAAAAATTATTGTAATTTGAATCTGAGAATTGAGTTGAAATTCTAAATATTCCAGAGTTACTTGGTTAAAAGTAGTATGTTTAACTTGTTTAGTTTGGGTTCTTTCAGATGCAGAAGCTACCCCTGAAATACGAATTTGAGTAAAGTCATTTATTTTGGAGGTGAAGGACTCACCAATAGGGGAGTGTAGAAATAAGAGAGGGGAACTAATAAAGCTAGTGGCCATTGTGAGTGACTGGTGCTCCTTTTCACTGGGAAGACTCTGGCAGCCAGTGTAGGACATACACCTCAGAATTATCCCACTCAAGGGTTAAGGGAACCGAGAATGTAGGACTGCTGGGAGAAAGCGATATTTCACCCCCTACATCTCCTTCCAGCCCAGTATGGCAAGATAGGCATCAGTGGAAAGAAAGCTGCCAAGCAAAGAAAGGTGGGTAGGGGTCATCTGGTATAACATTATGGTAGAGTGCCCCAAGGATAACTTTCAAACTAAATAAGATCTACTGCAAACATGTTTTTGCAAAGTAGTATATGTGCATATTTGTATTTATAAGCTTGTGCTTTTATACCATTCTTCAGGAGAAAAAAAAAGCTTCCAAAGACAATGGAAATTGCATACTTTTATTAATTGTTAGAACCCCTTTCCCCGACTCTAACTTTATGTTTGGAATAGACTAGTCTAGATTCAATAACCACCACTACTATATTCATCATACATAGCTGTGCTTTACTGATTATTATAAGAAATAACACAAATGTAGCAACTTAATACTCAGAATTCATCACTGCATTAAAAACTCTATTGATATTCATGGGTAAAGGAGAAGACTTTTGTATTTTCTTAGAATTTTTTTATCATAGGAAAAAAAATAAGGGGCAGTTTGTGTTCTATTAAATGCCACACTAAAAGCAAAAGGAGAGTTTGGTCACCCAGGGCTGTTACTCTGCTCACCTGAATATGTCTAATGGATTTATAATGACAATAATAACACACAGTTAGTGAATGGCCAGTACACTCTTCATTCTCATAAAGAAAGATCACATTGAACAACATTAAGAAAATGACTCCAAAGGCCCACCTTCATAAGAATACATGCATTTATATGTGCTCCTAGTTCTTGTTTCGAATAAAGCCATTTCATTGGGAAAATGCAGGCTTTTTTGGTTGTTTTTTGTGTTCTTTTTTTTTTTAATCCATCAAATGGTGCAAAACACATACATAAGAAATGATGCTATTGAACAAGATTCTTGGAATTGTGCATTATCGTCTCATAAAATCAGACAGACCATTCACTTTTTCTGAGTTCCCATCACTCTGTATTTTCCCCCAATATTTAAACCTAATATCAGTTGACTTTGTTTTTCTGTGTTTTATCTAAATTATTTGCTTTTGTAAAAAAAAAAAATGAAAGAAATTCTGTGATTATTCTAAATTCTAGTGACTGATCAACAGTCATGGCTTGGTATTTGCATGAATTATTTTGACTTTCGTTTCAACTTTTCCACACCAAATTTACCACAGTAAAATACTGCAAGGAAACATGTTTTAAATCACCTAACTTTGTTATGTAAATAGTAACATTTTTGTTAAAAGAATAGCTTGTTTTTCTCTCCCTATATCATAGGAAATTTTATTTATCTTTTGCAACTGCTGTTTTTCTATTTTCTGAAGAAATGTTCATGTGAATTGTCTTTATATGTTTCTCTTTTCTATATTTCCTTATGATATTCGGTATCGGGAATTATTTCAATTCTGATATCATATTATTGGGGTAAAATAAAAATAATTTATCAGTAGTTTACATTTTCTCTCAGAGTTTAACAGGCTTACAAAATTATTTGAAAAGATGTTTTGTTCTATAACATTTTCATATTATTAAATTTCATGTGTGTGACTTCACATAGTAACAGTAACTCTTAGCTATATCCTGTGTCATACTAATAGTGGATTTTTATTTGTAAAAATTTTTTATTTGTAATTTTTGTGAGTACACAGTAGGTATATATATTTATGGGGTACATGAGATGTTTTGATACAGGCATGCAATGTGAAATAAGCACATCATGGAAAATGGGGTATCTATCCCTTCAAGCATTTATCCTTTGAGTTACAAACAATCCAATCACACTCATTAAGTTATTTTAAAATTTACAATTAAGTTATTCTTGACTATAGTAACCCTGTTGTGCTATCAAATAGTAGGTCTTATTCGTTCTATTTTTTTTTTTTTTGTACCCATTAATCATCCCCGGCCCCACACTATCTTTCCTAGCCTCTGGTAACCATCCTTCTACGCTTTATCCTTATGAGTTCAATTGTTTTGGTTTTTAAATCCCATAAATAAATGAGAACAGGTGACGTTTATCTTTCTCTGCCTTGCTAATTTTCACTTATCATAATGATCTCCAGTTCTATCCAAGTTTTGCAAATTACTAGATCACTTTATTTTTTATAGCCTAATAGTACTCCATTGTGTCTTTGTACCATATTTTCTTTATTCATTCATCCATTGATGGACATTTAGATTGCTTTCAAATCTTACCTACTGCAAACAGTGCTGCAAAAAACAGTAGTACAGATATCTCTTCAATATACTGATTCTTTTCTTTTGAATATATACCCAGCAGTGGAATTGCTGTACCTCATGGTAGCTCAACATTTGGTTTTCTGAGGAACCACCAAACTGTTCTCCATAGCGGTTATATTAATATCCATTCCCACCAACAGTGTATGAGGGTTCTCTTTTCCACATATCCTTGCTAGCACTGGTTATTGCCTGTCTTTTGTATGTAAGTATTAAGCCATTTTAACTGGGGTAAGATATCTCACTGTAGTTTTGATTTGCATTTCTCTGATGATCAGTGATATTGAACACCTTTTCATATGCCTATTTGACATTTATATGTCTTCCTATGAGAAATGTCTATTCAAATCTTTTGTTCATGTTTTGATCAGATTATTAGATTTTTTTTCCTGTAGAATTGTTTGAGCTCCTTATACATTGTGGTTATTAAACCCTTGTCAGATGGAAAGTTTGCAAATATTTTCTCCCATTTTGTGGTTTGTCTCTTCACTTTGTTAATTGTATCCTTTGCTGTGCAGAAGCTTTTTAACTTGATATGATCTCATTTATTCATTTTTGCTTTGGTTGCCTGTGCTTGTGGGGTCAAATTGCTTAAGAAATCTTTGCCCAGGTCAATGTCCTGAAGATTTTCCCCGATGTTTTCTTGTAGTAGTTTCATAGTTTGAGGTCTTAGATTTAGTACTGAATCCATTTAGAGTTGATTTTTGTATATGGTGAGAGACAGGCATCTAGTTTCATTCTTCTTCATGTGGATACCTTTTCCCAGCACCATTATTGAACAGACTGTCTTTTTCCCAGTGTACGTTCTTGGCACATTTGTAAAAAATGTGTTCACTGTAGTTGTGTGGATTTGTTTCTGGGTTCTCTGTTCTGTTCCATTGGTCTATGTATCTACTTTTATGAGAATACAATGCTGTTTTGGTTACTATTGCTGTGTAGTATAATTTAAAGTCAAGTAATGTGATTCCTCCAGCTTTGTTCTTTTTGCTTAGGATACCTTTGGCTATTCTAGTATTTTGTGGTTCCATATAAATTTTAGGATTTTTTTTCTATTTCTATAAAGAATGTCATTGGTATTTTTATAGAGATTGCATTCAATTTGGACGTTTTAACAATATTGATTATTTCAATTCATGAACATGGGAATGTCTTTCCATTTTTGGGCATTCTCTTCAATTTCTTGCATCCGTGTTTTATAGTTTTCATTATGGAGATCTTTCACTTGTTTGTTTAAGTATTTAATTATATGTGTAGTTGTTATAAGTGGGATTTCTTTTCTGATTTTTTTTTCAGATTGTTCATTGTTGGCATATAGAAATGTTACTGATTTTTGTATGTTAATCTTGTATCTTGCAACTCTACTGAATTTGTTTATCAGTTCTAATAGTTGTCTTGTAGAGTCTTTAGGTTTTTCCAAATATAAGATCAGATTATCTACAAAGGAGAACAATCTGACTTCTTTTCCAATTTGGATACCCTTTATATCTTTATCTGGTTGTTCTAGCTAGGACTGCAAGTTCTATGTTGAATAACAGTGGTGACAATGGACAACCTTTTCATGTTCCAGATATTAGAGGAAAGGCTTTCAACTTTTCCCCATTCAGTATGATACTAGCTGTGAATCTGTCACACATGGCTTCTGTTATGTTGAGGCATATTTTTTATATCCCAGGTTTTCAAGGGCTTTTATCATGAAGGGATGTCAAATTTACCAAATGCTTTTTAGCATAAATTTAAATGATCATATGGTTTTTATTATTTCTGTTGATATTATGTACCACATCTATGGATTTGCATATGTTGAACCATCCTTGCATCCAGGGATAATAGTGGATTTTTAAAAATTCATATTATTTAATCTAATTATATTTTCTGCCCTTTCTGGTTTTGTTTATTTGCATTTATGAATATAATTCATCTCTTTCAGAGGTGAAACAAATGCATAATTTAATTTTGTAAGGCATATATGTAAGGCTTATATGTCTTACATGTCAGAGGAAAGTATACTTTTGGCATGATCTTGAAAAGTCAGTTAATCAATCCTCTTTCCCTTAAGAAAAAATATAGCTAAAATAATTATGAAAAGTGCTAGAAATCAACTTTGCTTTTAAAAAATAAAAGACTATTTTTGGAAAGAGAATCTATAAACTCCACTAGAAACAGAGCTTTCAAAAGTCTACTAAAAAATAAAAATAAAAGATTCTCAGTTGTTAAGACAAATAATTTCTGTTGTAGTTTATTTCACTGACTCTTGCTCATGTCCTGTTAATTGAATAGAACTAGTAAGTAATCAGCAGAAGCATCACATTTGAGATCACTATTTCAAATTCCCAGTCTCCAGCTACATTCTCCTTCCTTTCCAGTTCATTTTCCTTTCACTGACTCTCCTTTGTCTCACTATCCCTCAGCTGCCTCCTAACTCACATCTGTCTGCAGTCCACTTAGATTCATGGACCGTCATAGTAATCATGTTCATAGAAAAAATCTTGAACTTTCCTGTTTCTTAAAATCATTCAGGGAGTAAGTAATCCCAGAAATATTGAAATATCTCAGTGCAAAATTCTCGACCTCTTTTTAATATGTAAATTTTTGTCTAGATTATCTCACTAGATTACCAAATTCCATCTGTAGTCATTTTATGACTCTGACCTCATCTCCATTCTTAATATTGCCACATGGAAATCTTAGGAACATCTTAAATTTATCCCACTCACAATAGATCTCTTTATCCTCTCTTCTTAGTCTCTTCTGCCTTCAGTTTCACCCATTTAAATAATTTGTATCTCTATCCACCCTATTGTCCCTGTCAAGATTTAAAATTTATCTTTGAATGTCACAACTTCTCAAACCACCAACTTCCAATTCAAGAGTAAATGCTTTGATTCTATGCCAAAAATACATCTGGACAATTTCCTCTTCTTTTTCGTACTCTTTTGCCATCATCTTAATCCAAGCCCTCAACTTCTTCAGCTTAAATTATGAGACTAGCTTCCAATTTGATCTCCCTACTTTTTAACACAAAGCTTGAATTTTGCAAGTCCTCTGCATGAGACTTTTAGTGGTTTTACTAAAGTAAAATAGTAGATTCTTAGCTTGCAGAGCTCCTGATTTCTTTTCCAGTAGTCTTTCTCTTCATTGATTTTCTTTCCATTCCCTTTATAAGCCAAGCCAGTCAGTGCCTGCACCTGAACTGTTCATCTTCCAATCATAGTTAATGAACTCCTAGTTATCCTTATTGTCTCAGCTTAAATGTACTTTTTCAAAGAGCCCTTTCCTGATTTCTTAAATTATAACTTACTAATAGTACTCAGAAATGTTCATAGATTATCATATGTTAATATTATTTATCCTAGTTTTTATTGTAGAGTTCCACTCTCTACCACTAGACTGTAAAATCCTTGATGGTAGCAACTGTGTCTGTTGACTCCATCACTGCATATCTATGAGCAAGCACAATATAAGCATGTAGGTAGGAGACACAGTTAATTTTTTTCCTGTTTTTTAAAGACTCATTATTCCTCCTTTATACCTTCTCTATACTAGCCTAATTAATTTCTGTGGTATTTTTCCCAATTGTTCTTTCTTTATTTGGCATATTGTATTTGGGATCATTTTTCTTAGGTATTCATATTGCTCATATCTGATTCATTTCTACAAACTCAGTTTAAGATCTGTCTTGAATCTAAAGTACTAAACAAGTTACAGAGAAATAGACCTTACATTTTGAGTTGGTATTCATGTACCTTTTGAAAACCCTTTGAGGGGGAAGATCCTTGGAAGATTTTCTCCTATGCATACAATAGACCAATAACCTTCCTTAGTTTCTATTAGGGGAACCTGTTTTAAGGGAATCTTTTGAATGCTTGGCTGTTAGTTTCCATTATATATGGGAAGGTAGTATTAGGTTTTATTTTTAGCTTCTTCTTCTTGAGTTCTTGGTGACTTGTGTAGTAATATTGGATGCAGTTTGCTTCTCCAACTAAAATCTGTATCAGGGTCTCTTTTGCTTATCACTTCTCTATTTCTGTTTCAGTAAGAGTAAGAATACAAGGATGAAAAGAAAAATAAAGTTGACTTTATCACAGATTTTGGCAAAAATAAATGAAAGTATTTGACTGCAGGCATATAAATCATTTCCAGTGAGAATTAACTGAATTAAGTAGGGATCCTAGAACTTTCCCTTTAAATATTGCCTTAGGGGATACTAAGACAAAGTACTTAACAAGTTTTGCATTCCAACAGGCTTAATGTCTCCATTGAAGTACCTAAAAGAGACTATCCACATCTAATACAGGTTGCTCTCTGTAAACCTCAACAAATAACTTCATTAGCTTTTTGTTTGCTTCTGTTTCTCTAAAGCATTTCTTCTATTTGTGTGAATGAAAGGACATTTCTGAAGAGCACATAGTCTACTGTACCAATATTTGCATTTAGTAAATGGAAATCAGTTGTCTGTTGAAGACGTTGTTTTCCATATTGTAGGTATTCTCCAACTCTCTAAACTATGATTTGTGAATTTCATACAGGACTAGAGGATGTGTTACAGTGCCACATAGAGGTGAAAGAGAATTCAGTAATCATGTGCAGTTTCTTATTACAATCTGAACAGCACCTGATAGTTATTATGACTTAGGAAAAATCCCCACTCAGTTTGACTGTATCACTAGGAGGAGCAGTTTATAATATTCAGACTGTTCATAAAATGCATGTAGAAATCTTTTGCCCAAAGGACAAACAAACACCAGGAAACAGAATTTACAAAATATCAACAATTTCCAATATGTCAAACCTCAATGGTTTTGTTAATGATCCGTTTCTAGAGTTAAGAATACAAAATGCTGTTCCTGCCGGAGGAAGGGACTATCTGCATAAAGTCCTGGTTTGCATTATATGGCATGAATAATTAGTTATTAATAGGTCAGTAATTTGGATAAGGGAAAAAAGTCTTACTATGCTGTGATAATTGCAATAGGTACATATATAGCTAATAAAATCCAATAAATCTAATAAAAAGACACATCTAAATAAAAATCTAATGAAAAGACACCTATGTGTCTTTACATATGTATGGTATGTGGATAAAAGATAAAAATACTTTTTATCTTTTTTTTATTTAAGTTGAATGATACCATTGGGTAATCACTTATTAGAATGATCACATGGCTGGCATTGCTAAAAGTAGTATTACAAAAGTGGCTACTTTACAAGGATATCTTTAAAAAATTTTTATGATAGTTTCTTCAAAATAATCAAGGGAATTCCTCATTTTACTTAACGCCACAGCTGTAACAGTCAGAGGTTTATGTCTACAATTTCCAAACCATAGACTGACAGAAAATAAACAAATGGACAATAGGTCTGCTTTTATTAACTTCGTTATGTTCAAAGAAGTTGTGGACAGAAACTTTGTTAGTGTAGGGGCAAAAACTCACTGACATGATGCAAATTACTAGAAGAAAAGGTGGCAAGACCCTATCTCTACCAGGCATGGTGTCCTGCACTTGTGGTCTCAGCTACTGTGGGAGGCTGGGGTGGGAAGATTAGTTGAGTGCAGCAGTTCAAAGCTGAGATGAGTTAGGGTCCTGGTACAGCGTTCCAGCCTGGGTGACAGAGCAAGATTCTGTTTCTAAATAAAAATACATAAATAAAAGGCTTTAAAAATTATTTAATGAAGACCCAAAGATACAGGGAAAATTGTCCATTTTTATGCTTAAGTTCACAAAGGTATAGACAGACTAATAGAAACGTGATTGGTCAGAAAGAGTGTGATGTAATGTTAACTGAATGAAGAAACCCAGCAAGGCTTGCCTGTCTGGATTCTTGCTGACTTCTCTGAGCATGCCTTCTTTCCTTCTGAGTAAGGGACAGGGCCCTCTCTGGAACGGGGATCTTATGACCTACAGTCAAACAAGTAGGTCAGATAATTCTGTTATGGTCAGTGTTTACATTGAATATTTTCAGGTTTTAAGGCAGGCTTTCAGGAAAAGGGGTTCTTGTTTGTATGCTCTGTCTGGGGGAAGAGGGATTCTAGATTCTATGGCTACCTTTGTGGGAGAATAGGACTGAGAGATGGGAGGACAGGAGAAAGTCAGAGAAAAGCCTTTGCTTCTGGGTTTGCTGCTGAGGTCTTCATTTTGGTGTATGGTCTTCATACCATCATCACTCTTAGGAATGGTCGTAGTAAAAGGGTCCTCTCAAGTAGAGGGTTACAGATGACCCCAGATTGCTAGGGATCTTCTTAATGCTTAGAATGTGATTCCACATTCAGTGGCAGGAGTCAGTAATCCTGGATCACTTGTGGGCTGATTTCCATCCAGATTAGTTGAATATATTATATAAACAAGGATGAATTTAGGCATGGTTTTATTTGCACTAATATTCTCCTCCCTTTTCTAATTACAAGAGCTAATCTGTACAATAAGGAAATGGAGTATAGTAGGAAAATTTTTAACTCAATTGCACACCAAAACTAGGGTGAAAAATGATCACGCTACAATTCCTTGGTCATTATCCACCTTGAATCCACTATTAATAGCAGAAATATTTTCGAAAGACTTTCTAGAACCACATGTAACATTAAGATCAAAATTGTAAATTATAAAAAAAATGATTCTTTGTATCTATATTGGGCCATAAGAATGCCTACACATGGGTATTGATATGCCCATTTTGTGAGGACAATGAAGCTTATAGATGATATTTAAATCATTGTTCTCATTTCAAAGCCAATAAGGAAAGACAGAGCCTGGATTTGAACTGAAAGCTCCCTAACTCCAAAGTCAACTGACTTTTCATACCATTACTCTGCCTCCTCCCAAAGATCACATTAAGTGAGAGGCAGGTGCCACATGTAACAATACCTGTGACATTTCAGTCAAGAGTTTTATTTCTTTCGATTTCTCTCTTCTGACTTCCTTCAGCTGCCCGCTGCATTGATGGAAATCAAACTTTGTTCAAGAGACATTCTTACCCCTCAAAGCCCTATTGATGGCCTCATCATTTTCTTCTTATTTATTATTGCTCCGTATGACATTTTATGTTACTCATTCTTACTCTCAGATTAGAAAATTAAACTGTGTATAACTTTCTTAAAACACACATAAACACACAAATCCTCTGAATTTATTTTAAAAAAAGATTCTGGTTCCCAAGCATGGTGGCTTATGCCTATAGTCCCAGCTTGTTGGGTGACTGAGATAGGTAGATACCTTGAGCCCTGGAGGTCAAGACGGCAGTGAGCAGAGATCATGCCCCTACACTCCAGCCTGGGAGACAGAGTGAGACCCTCTCTCAAAAAAAAAAAAAAAAAAAAAAAGAAAGAAAAGAAAAGAAAAAAGAAAGAAAAGAAAAGAAAAGAAATCGGATGCCAAAATGTTTTTATAAACTTTTCATGAATGTTTTAATCATTAACAATTTTCATAAAGTGGTTATCATATAATCTACACTTAATTGAGGCTCCAAAAAATCATAGTATTCTGTGTATACTACCTATATAGCTTGTTTTTTTTCCCCCAAAACTGCTATTGCATCTCCTAGGAGGCCATCTTTTTGGTGCCTGTTGCTTATAGCATGGCATAGTGTGATTAGAAAAAATTAGCACCTCTGAGGTATTACAATTATGAGACCAGTTCGTCACAGACGACTAAGCAATCAGTGAGGGTCCTGGAGATCTCAAAACTAAAAAGCTTAGCGTTTTCTACAGTAATCTTTGCTGCTGCAACTTTATCTAGGGTTTTGATCCACTTAAAATTTTAATCTAACCTCTCTGAACTTAAATGTTCCATTATCTGTTATAAAATAATTAGAAGCTGAAAGCAGAAGTCTGCATACATGGAGTTCTTTGGGAGTCCCTGAGCTCATTGAACTGAGGCATTTGACGGATACTGGTCAGCTAATACTGGACCAGAAGCTAATAATAGCGAAAATGCTGCTTAGCTAGGTGAGAAAGTTAACTTGAGGAAAATAAAAATGAAACATTTGGGATTTATGGTCAGAAATAAATTTCCCTTTTTTGTTTGTTTCCTGGTAAGAAAATAGCCAAGGGAGCCAGTTATTTTTTCATTTTTTAACAGTTTTTTAAACAATTTGTAATTTAGATCTAAGGGCCCACTTGATATCAGCTCTATTCACTATAATTTCCTTCTATCCCTACAAAGAAATTTTGGTGAATCAGGAATATGTCTGGTATAATGCATACAAATAATAGTAGATCTGATCAGTAAATTAAAAATTGTCAGGTCTAGCAAGTATGTGGAAAATTAAACACAGGAAACATGTGTAAGCTTTTTGGGAGATCTGCAAACACAAGGAGTGTGAGTGTAACATCAGAAAAGGGTTTTCCTCTTGTGATTAAAGCAATGCACCAAGTGCCTTTAAAATACATTTATCTCAAAATGTACAACACTCATGTAATGAATGTGTTACTACACCCTTATGAAAGAGAACATATTGTATTTTTTTGCAGAATGGCTCTTCAACATACATTTTTTTTTAGTTTTTCATATAATGTTGATTTTTTAAAAGTCAATTTATGAATTCTGTTATTGGGTTTATGTGTTTGAATATATTTTGAAAATGTGTTATTCTTTTCACTTGTACATAAAATTATAATGGTCATAACAATGTTTATAATATATCTTTATACTTTTGAGATCCATAAATAATATCAATAGGTTCATTAGAGAGAAATCAGCTCTTCTGCTTGGTAATTCAATTGTCATTTAAAGTAACAGCCTACAGAAAAAAAATATTTTTTTTCAAATCCACATACCTTTCCAATTTCAAATACACATTCCCTTATTTCCCCTCTGGTTATTTTCTCTTATAATGTCTACATCTCTTTAGTAGTCTTCTTTATGTACAAGAAATCTGTATGTATGTACATCTGTATGTATGGGTATGTGTAAATGTGGAGGAAACAACAATCCCATATTTACAAATAAGAATGAAATATTTAGAAATATCTCAGATATAATTCTGCTAGCATTTTTCTAACTGAATGTGAAGCAAAATACTTTCCTTAATGACACATAAAGCCTTTCCACTGCTTCTGAAATAAACAGAATTGTTACATTAGATTATCATTCTTTTATTTAATACTTCTTCTATTGTACAGAGAAATTTACTACCATCTGTGTCTAAAATTTAATTAATTTAAACTCCTGGGTGAATTCAGTAAAATTTTTTTAAGTGGGCAATTCTGTTTTTCGATTTGAATATTTTAAAGAGAATTTTATAAATAGGAGACAGCTAAAAGAAATACTGAATTTAGAATCTTCATATAAAAGATCTTGGTCTAAACTCTCCTGTTACCTACAAGTTGGGAGCTCGGTGGGAGCCTAGCAAATCTGTTTTTGAAAGGCAAATGAATAAGTAACTGCTCCTGGGTTGTTGAGGTGTTAAAAAATGATTCTTAATATTTATTATGTGTTATACAAATATAAAATACTATTTTTATAATTCTGGCATGTGCTAATAACTATAACAATGACTTAATAACTATAGTATGAAAATACACATTATCTATTAAATTACTTATGAAATAACTCAAGATATTATGGGAAAATAGCCTCTATGTACTATCTTTTGAGTAATGTTCCCTTCAGGATGACACACTTTTGAACAGGAAATAAACTGGATGTGGTGAACTCAGTTTCTACATTTGTAAACTCTCTTAGGGGTAAATAAATTCTGGCACATATACCAAGACTTTGGTTTACTTCAGATTAGGACTGCAGCAGGACATATGTTGCAACAAGATGCATGGTGGGAGAAAACTTGTATTTTCCTAATGTGGTCCATCTGAAATTATTGATAAGTCTCAAGAGACCCGCATCTCCAAGCATCTTTCTATAGTCATCTTTCCAGAGAGTTAACAATAATCATTTCCTAGAACGAGTAAAAATAGCATACAGAATGTTCCTCTGGTGGATTTAGTATTCATCTTATTATAGGGCTTATGCACCATTGCCCATTTCTAATCAATAAATTATTTTCTCCCTTTTAGATTTAGATTTTGATTAGCTTGAGCTTCATAAAACAATATCAGAGGAACAAAAAGAGAAACAATTTCTGTAGTCTGTTAACTGTGATCCAAGTGTATTGAATACATTTTCTTCCATTCATCATGGTAATAAAGTAACAAAGACTATCATCCAGCTTTAAACTATGAGTTCACAGAAAGACTTACATAATTAGTGCCAACTTTTTGTAATAAGAAAATGAAAGCCTATATTTAAGAACTTCCTATTATTTAGGAATTTTCTCTGCATGTCTTTTTTTTCACATTAGCAATTCAAGTAGATACAGAATGTTTTGATTTCTAAAGGGTTATGTATATTCCAGATTGTTATTTTGTGGATAGTAAATGAAGGTTTTAAGGTATTTCTGTTAATAGTACAGGGTTTTGTTTTCATCACCTTAAATGAAGTGTATTCAAAACAAGGCAGTGTTGGTTCAAGATTAACAGTCGGTCAATCAAGACTTGATGAAAGACAGTTCTGATATTTAAGTCAACCAAACAATCTGTTTAAAAATATGTATTTGCCAGCTAAGATATTTTTTGAAGCATGATCCTAGGTTATCTAACTGTCGTTTTGGTGATGAGATGTTACATTACAAGGTCTCTGTGCTATGAAGTTGATAAGACTGACTGTGAACACTGGCATACGCCTAAAGTATTTGACTTACAAATCAGCATTCAGGCATAAAGTATTCAGGGACAAGGGGCCTTGGAGGATTACTAAGTGATATTTATCATTTGGGTTTTTCCTTCTCAAGTGTTTAAATTTAGGAATATGTCAGTATTTGATAGGGAACAGTGGCATAATTTCAAGGTGAAATTTAAATGTAAGAATAAAATCAGTTTCACCATTTAAAGAAACAGTAAACAAACACAAAAATTGGTAGAGTTCAATCAAGATGAGGGAAAATCTCATGACCCACTATGCTTGTATAAGCTGAGTGTCAAATCATGTTTCTTTCTCTCAGGGTGTTGATTGCATTGATAACACCTTACAGAATGTAATAATGTATTTACATTTCATCCCTGATAACTGGCATTTTTAATTTGCCATTGCAACATCAATTGACCTATATGTTAGACTACAAGACTCAATCTGTAGTGTGTCAAGGAAAAAAATAACATGTTATAAACTAATTAATATTTTGAGAGATTAGAAGGAATTTCTTTAGAAATGTGGTATCCTGTAAGAGTTCAATCAAAAGAAAGTAAATTAAATATGCCCACTTGAATAATTCATGGAAAGCTGGTGGAACCCAAATAGCAGGCATACAGCTGTGCCTCAGGAATCACCTGGAAATAGAAATTTTCTAGTAAGCACACTGTAAGCATCTATAGAGACCTTTTGTACCTCAGCTTCTCCCCAGGTTTTGTGAAGTACTCCCATTAACCCCTAGTCAAGGAAGCAGAGTTTAGGAAAATGATTCTCATTGACTTCTTTCAGGATTGTGCCCATCCTTGGATCAAATGAAGAGCGCATAATCCCATTGTTTAAAATGGCTGCTGATGGTCCAGGAATTTTATCATGTACATTGAGTGAAGACCAAGATTAATAAAAGGGAGGGGGAGGAACTTGAGAGGCAACCTGATAAGTGACTGCTAAAAACAGTTAATACTTCCTGTCCAACCAAAGACCAGAAGAAATTTTTGTTTCAAGCTACATTGCCTCATTTTTCTCTTAAGTATATTTTTTTCTAATTCACCTTTTTTAACGGCAGATTTTTTCAGTATGATTACTATGTAGGTGTTGTTCATTGTTGATAATCATTTGATAAGACTTTTTTCCTTAATGTTCTATATCACTACATCCAATTCTTCAAAAGCATATGACTAGAATTCTCTTTTTCCCAATGTCAGATACTTCAGGAAATCTATCCGTTACTCTTTTCTTTTTCTTTCTTATCTGGAATAAATCCTTTCTTAAAAATTTCACTGCTACAGCCTGAACTGGTAATATCTAAGTCAGTGGCCCAGCTATGATTCTAAGTTCTCTCTTTCTCATCATTCAGAGTCTCCCTTTGCTTCTCAGCTGAATTAGATCATTTAGTTCCAGGATACTATATTTTTCTCCTTCTTAGTTTAGTATTTCATTTTACTGAAAGTATATCTGTAGTGGTCTATGTCCAATCAGGGGATAGAATCCAATCCATGCTATGGGTTAAAGAGGAGGAGATTCAATATGAATAATCATTAAACATGACAAGAGTAACTGTAATATGTAAGGATATTTTATATGGTACCCTAAGAGTGAGGGAGAGTACTTAAGAAAGGTCAACTTGAAGGGGTCTATACTTTGCCTCAGATGTGTTTTGGCCATAGGGTAGCAGAGAAGTTGACTAGTTTAGGCAGGCTGGAGTTGGTCTGTGTTTATTGAGCAAACAGTAAACATCCTCTGGATTGGAGGCTGGGGAACAAGTGATCAGCAACTGCTGCTGTTGGGGAGCAGGTGCTTAATTGTGAGGGGGCTTGCTGGTGGAGCCCAAGCAAAGCAGGCCACTGAGTGCAGATGGTGTGAGGGCTTGCTGACAGATTCCAGGCACCTGCACTGGAAGGAGGCCTAAATCTCTGGTTTTCATGTCAAAGGACTGTAGAAAGGTTATCAAGCCAAGGCTTTAAGGTCAGAGAAGACCAGTCAGGTCCTGGCCCTGTGACTAGACGGGCTGTACCAAATGTTCCCACACTCAAACTGCTGACCACCTCCCTACACCCAACACCTGCCTACTCCATTCCCAAACCTATGCCAAAAATTGCAGGAAGCCTCTTCTTCCTGCATTATTCCTGCGGAGACCACTACCTGAAATCTTAACATCATGCTCTCTTTAAAGAATATATGTTTAAAGGAATTCAGTTATTTATCACAGAGGATACATTGAAAGGTATGTTTATAGTTGAGAGATAATGAATTAATAATTGAAACAACTATCTTACCCTAATACTTTCCTATCACATAATGTTTCCTGTACATGGTAATATCTATTTTCTTTTGCCTCCCTCCCTCCCACCTCCCTTTTTACCTGTCTTCCCTTCTTTCCTGTTTTTCTGTCTTCTTTCAGAATTGACACATTCAAAAATACTTTTATACACCCGCCACTTGTTTGATAGTTTGCCTGGGTGTGAAAGTCAGTTGATAAGTTTTTTTCCCTGAATATTTTGCAAATATTTTCCCGTTTGTTCAAGCTTCCAGTTCTGCTGTTATTGCAGTCCAATGCCATTTTGATGCCAAATTCTTGTTTTTCTTTTGGTAATATTTGGGAATCTTTTCTCTTGCCTTGTATGTCCAAAATTTCCAAGCAATGAAGCTTAGGGCTTTTTTTTTTTTCCATTCATTGTTATGAATTCTTGAGGGATGATTTAAATCTGGAAATTTTCATCTTTCAACTGGGGTAAAATCCTCCTACACCCATGGCGTCTTTAATAATATTTATCATACTTCTTTTGTTCCTTTTTCTGGAATTCTTATTAATTATATGCTGAACCTTCTAGATGGATCCTTTAATTTTCTAGTATGTTTTCTCAGATTTTCCAGGTTTATATTTTTTCTATTTTTCTGAGAATTTTCTGAACTTTACCTTCTCAGTAATCGTGTATGATAATACCATATATGATACTTCACATTCTAAAAACCATCTCTGTTGTCATCATTTTTCTTTAAATGCATGATTCTTGGTTGATAAATACAATATATTTTTTCATCTGTTTTAGGATGCTAATTTCTTAAATGTTATTTTCAAGTCCCTGAATTGTCTCCTCCTTCAGGGTTCTTTTCTTTCTGTTTGTTTAAATGGGCTCTGTTTTTAGAACTAAAGTTTTTGCACAAATATCTGTTGATTTGGCCTTTACTGTGAGCAGTTATGTGACCATCTGTTTGAGTTACTCACCATAGTTAGCTCAAAAGTTTCTCCTTCTAGAGAGAAATCTGTCAATTGACTGCTGGTAAATTACATATCTGGCTGACAGTATTTTTACAGATGATTGCAAGTAGTTTGGCTCACCATGTAGACTTAAAAAAAAAAACAAAGAAAAAAAGAAAACAAGATTTTTTACAGTTATCCTCACCTCCCCTATTTTCCACTGTGTGTGGTATCCCCCAATATAGCACTTTTTTGGCTCAGTTTCTCCAGTTAAAAATTTGCAGTTTTTTGCCAGAATGGAATTCGTCACCTAGTACACCTGGTACTCTGAATAAAGAGATTTTTAGGCTGGGTGCAGTGACTCGTGCCTGTAATCCCAGCACTTTGGGAGGCCGAGGTGGTTGGATTACGAAGTCAGGAGTTCAAGACCAGCCTGGCCAACATGGTGAAACCCCATCTTTACTAAAATTACAAAAATTAGTCGGGCATGGTGGCATGCACCCGTAGTCCCAGCTACTCGGGAGGCTGAGGCAGGAGAATCACTTGAACCCAAGAGGCGGAGGTTGTGGTGAGCCAAGATTGCACCACTGCCCTCCAGCCTGGGCAACAGAGAGAGACTCTGTCTAAAGAAACAAACAAACAAACTACAAAAAAAGAGATATTTAGAGATTTTAATAGTAATTTATAAGTATTTTAATTGTTATTCTTGTTTTCAGCCCCATCTTTTAACTTCATTATCTGTACTACTAAATTTCTTAGTTTTTAATGCCCTTTCCTAATTTTTTCTGATTGAAATGGCTTTTGTATTATTGGCATCCCTCTTTGTAGGCACTTGGCTTTTTGCTTTTCTCATTTTGTCATATCCATTTCTTCCGATTTTTCTGAAATCTGTTGTCATTTTTTTCACTTACTATTATCCCATTCTCTTTATTTCTGTATTTATATATATTTTACTACCTTAACACTTTCACTCTTGTTTTAGCATGATTTAGGAAAGGAGCAGAGAAAAATGCATGTCCTTAAAACAGTTAACTGGAAGAATCATAAGGAAATGAAATTGAAAAATCCTAAGAGAACTGCTTCTCACCTTATTTTGTTTCTTCCTATTGGGTTTTGTGAAGGTAAAATGAAAGAATAAGTATCTTCTAATTTCAGCCATTCAGTAATCTCATTCTATTGTGGAAAGATTCCCTTATAAGACACAGCACTAGATATTCTTTGCACAATCAATGATTGCTTATTGAGAGCTACAGGCTCCTTAAGCAAACAGTCTTGTCATCCCCACATGGAAACAAGAAGGACAAGAAGCATCCATATTGAGAAGTGGTAGTTTATAACTTTACTTAAGGTAGTCACAGCTGGGAAAAATATTTAAGAAAATATCCCCCAGATTGCAGTTAAAAATGAAATTCTTTTTTGATTTTTCTCATAAGTTAAAATTTTAAAATATTGGGAATAGTTAATTAAAAGTTATCCTCTTTGATTTAAATAAAAAAAGAGAAGTTTTGTAGGAAATACTATGTGCAATCTAAATTGGCTAAGGATAGAGGTTGGCAGTACTACTTATGATTAACAGCTACCGAAATATTTATTGTGTCCATTGTTTTCATAGATTATAGAGGTATAACGATTGCTAAGGTGAAAGAAGACATTTAACAACTGCATGCTTCTTGACAGAAGGACTCTAAATGTTGACACACCAAATCTATCTAACTTGAAAGACACACACACAGAAGAAATTATTTTTTGTGGGCTGGTTAGCTCAAAGAATATCTTCTTACACAGGGCTGAAGGTAATTTAAATTAGCATGACTAATTACATTTTTATTCCCAAGGTATTTTCTTTGTAGGCAGAAATAAAAGAGCCCAAAGCAAGAGCTCTTATCATTTTTTCAATTCAGAGATTTCGTTGAAAAATCTGATGAAAGCAATGGACCCTTTGTTCAGTAAAAGTATGCATGTGAGTGTATTCAACCATGACTTTCATTCAGTTCTTGGGGATTTGGAATCACTCTGGAGGGTATATACACAATTAAGAATCACTGATGTAAAGACTTTTCTTAAAACCCAGTGTTATTATGCTAATATTACAACTCTAAAGGAGACTTAAGCGGTCAATATGTGCCCTTGGACTGCACCAAAATATTATTCTGTCATTGGTGTTTTAACAGTGACAGTGTATTAGGACCAGTGTCAGGATCTTTGTGTATTTTACCTTGTTTAATCTCACAACAATCTGTAAAATAGGTGTTATACGATGAAAACACAAGTTCTGAGAGGGTGCATGCAGTTCCAAAGTCCCACAGCAAGTAAGCGATGGAGCAGGGCTCACATCTGTGACATGACTCAAAAATGTTTCCTTCTGCCAAGTGATGATACTCAAATTGTTGGGTACATTTACATGGACCATCTAACAAATAATGAGTAACACCATCTAAAAAAGAAAAGAAGAATATTCATTTCTCCTTTTCCTAGTATATGGTACACATGTATGTATCTCCAAGTTTTTGACTTTACTAGAAGAATTTTAAAAGTAGGAGAAAACAGGTAAATTTAATATAAAGTCTATATAAAAGAAAATAAATAGGAGTATTCCAATATTAAGAGTGGTTCTGGTGAAATTAAAAAAAAATAGATTTCTTGATTTTTTGCCAGTCTTTCTTCTGAAAGCTTTTATTCTGAAACTTAGACCAGAATATTCAACAGTTTACTAACTAGTTCAAACAACATAGAGGATTCAACATACCCTAGTTTAACATACTCCAAACAGATGTAAGCTTTACTCCTAAGCCCGACTTGCTTTTCCCATGTTCTCATTGTAATGAATGTTGATATCATCGACTGAATCACCCAAGTCATCCACAACTTTCCTCTATTTCTCAGCCCAGCACAACATTGTAGACATTTCCATTTTGATCTGTCCCTGATCTTTCTGTTTTCAGGCTTAATCGTTTCAAGTCCAAGCTTCACATGCCCGCCAGTGAGGTCTTTGGACCACAGAAAGCTAATTATCTAGTTGCAGAGGACCTGTCTAGAATTTTTGTGTAAGAAAGCTTAGAAGTCTTGGCCTTGTTTGAAAGGACAGGTGACAGGAAGAGGACATTGAGAGATGTGTGGTCTAAGGCAATGCAGCCTCTCTTGGCTATCAGTGGTTCAAAAGGTAGAGTTTAACAGAAGTGATTGTCCTTTACAGCTACAAGTCAGAGGCCACCAAGCATGTCAGATGGCTCTAGCTGAAGTCATTTCTTATTCCCCACAGATGTACAAAACTGTCACTTTAACTGAATTATTCTTTTGTCTGTTTTTATAGCATTTAGATTAATGAAATAAAATAGATCTTCTTATCAAATAATAATATTATAAGAAGATATAAATTTTCTTTTTGGATAAATTTTATTTACTCTTAAAAAGCTGGGATCTTTTTGAATTAAAAAATCTGTTGATAAAATCCATTTAGGAACTGATCATTTTTAAGTAATACTTTTACTCTAATGTGAAAGTTCAAAAATAAAAATTGAAATGATTGTAAAGTAGTGACTTGATGTCTCTTTACCATTTTAATAATTTAGATTTCAATTGGGTATAGCTGTAATGAAAATAAATGTGTAAAAGATTAATTTGTGTTGCATAATTTTTCTGAAATATTGTATAATACAATTTACCTTGATAATGAGAATTTAACCATATTCCATAACAAACTTCCTTTGAATTAATAATTTGTTATGTTACAAAACTTTTTAGCTCTTAAAATTTACTTGATAAATTTTGGACAGCTGTGTTTCAATATAGGAAAACATTATTTTATCAAATAGATGTATATGTGGGGATTAAAATAGAATGTTAATAGATTCTGTACAAATGAATCCATTTATTTTGCTATGTTCTGATTGTAAACTAATATATACTCATAAAAATGCAGAAAATATGTACAAATGATTAAGTCCAGTGATGATTGCTATAAAAATTTGAAATATAACTTTGAGGCTTTTTTTTTTTTTGCTTGACTGACTAGACATGCCCCATCCCCTCAATCATATATCATAGACAATGATGGATTAATATATGGGATTTTACAGGTTTTTTTCATAACCCCATTCTCTATACACCACTTGGATATGGCATTTTCCCTCCTGTCCTTCATGTTTTTAGGACAGAAATAATAAGTGAATAAATATACTCTCTTGATAAAATGAGTAAGTGGGGCTGGGCATGGTGGCCCATGCCTGTAATCCTAGCACTTTGGGAGATGGAGGCAGATGGATCATCTGAGGTCAAGAGTTTGAAACCAGCCTGGCCAAAATGATGAAACTCCATTTCTACTAAAAATACAAAAGATTAGGTGGGCATGGTGACGGATGCCTGTAATCCCAGCTACTTAGGAGGCTGAGGCAGGAGAACCACTTGACCCGGGAGGCACTAGTTGCAGGGAGCTTAGATCATGCTATTGCACTCCAACCTAGGCAGCAAAGTGAAACTCTATCTCAAACAAACAAACAAACAAAAAATGAGTAAGTGGGTAAAGAGCTACATCATTCTTTAGTTGTTACACATGCAGGAGAAAAGCATTTCATGAAGAGATGAGTCAGAAGGAAAAAGAAGTCATCAAAAAAAGAAATAAAAGATTATAAGACTAGGACCTAGAGAAAGTTCTTCAGGGTTATGAAGGAGGCTCCCAGGGTTTTCAGGGTGCTAGAAAAGAGAAGAGGTATAGAGGTTTATCAGGAGTTTCTACAGATTATACCTTAGGCCATCTGACACTTAGAAAAAAGTGGGAGTTAAGGTATATATTTCACTGATATTGTTGCTTTCTTAAAAATGAATATTTTTAGACCTAAGCATCCAGAATTAGTGGATTTCTAATTACTATGTAACCAAATTGCCAGAATATATTTGTCTTATTTTGAAGCCTCTTTTCTGTTCCGTTTACCTGTGTGTTCCTGCTTCTGAAAATGAAAATAAAACACCATTTTGTATACTTTCTCATTATTGGACATTTTGATATTTGGTAAAGCAAGTATGCTTTCATTATTATTCAGAGCATTCAGACTGCTGTTTTTTTTGCTGTGAAGTTTATAATTGCATTAACATCCCTTCTCCCAAAGGATATCTTATATAACATTGAATTAAAAATGTAGTTTAATTTGGAGAAAGCTGAAACTTTATAATATTGAAACATTTCATTCAGATATACTTTAGTTTTATAACTTTCTTCAAATATGATTGTGTTTTTTTCCATTGGAGTTTCTTGTCAATATTTTGTTGTTTCTTTTCTTATTGTAACTGGAATCTTGTTTCCTATTTATATTTTAAATTGGATATTGTTAGCATAAATTGACTTTTCTGATTTTGTATACAGTTGTCCCTCTATATCCGGGATGGAGGATTGGTTCCAGGACCTCTGCAGATACCACAATTCACACATGCTCAAGTCCCACAGTCAGCCTGACAAACCCACATATACAAAAACTTGACCCTTCATATCTGCATGATTTGCTTTTCAGCAATACTGTATTGCAATACTAGTTGCATATGTGAAACCTGCTAATACAGAGGGCCAACTGTATTTTAAAAAAATCCACCTGTAAGTGGACTCATGCAGGTCAAACCCATGGGCTGTTGTTCAAAGATTAACTATATTTCTGTGTGGTCTGTTAGTTCTTGTATTCTAACAACATCTAGTTCTTATAACTATGATGTTTTCATCTTGTTTCTGATATAACTCCTATAGTTGTATCTCTTTTCTTATTGTTAATGCTTATATCTGTACTTCATCAGGATTTACAAGACACTCTCTTCCTCTGGTGTATCTCAGACCATATTTTCTTTTCTATTTCCATTTTAATATATTTTTTATTATCTTCCCATTTCTGTCAACTTAATGACTTTTTCCCCTAGTACATCTGTTTTTCCAGTTTTTAAAAATTTGTTTTAAAATTGTAAACTTGTCAGGAATCTTAGCTCTTAATTTTAAAGAGGTCTTGCCAAATAATCTTCAGCAGCCAACACAATGTCTCTCACACTGCAAATTCCCCAAGTTGCTTGCCTTCTAGGCAAGTTGATGCCTATAGTTTTAAGATGGATTATTGCCTTATTCTATAAAAATTTATCCCGCAAAATATATTGTATGTCCTTTTTTTTTTGAGACGGAGTCTTGCTCTGTTACCCAGGCTGGAGTGCAGAGGCACAATCTTGGCTCACTGCAACCTCCGCCTCCTGGGTTCAAACAATTCTTCTGCCTCAGCCACCACACTTGGCTAATTTTTGTATTTTTAGTAGAGATGGGGTTTCACCATATTGGCCAAGCTGATCTCAAACTACTGAACTCATGATCTGCCTGCCTCTGCCTCCTAAAGTGCTGGCATTACAGGTGTGATCCACCACACCCGGCCTGTACTTCTTAAGTGACTATTTTATTTGAATCTTTCTTATTCTCAAACAAATTTATTATCAAATGAATTTCCTCAAAGTATAACTTAAACCACTTCCTAGGTATATATAAAGACAAAAAGAAATGCTCTTCAAGAAGGTCATATGAGAGAAGAAGGTCATATGAGAGAATGCAATTTGGTTGACAACAAATTCATCATAGACTGGATATATTATGTTGACATATGACTGCCACACCCTTTATAATATTTATACAATCTCAGTCTTGGATTGCATTGACTTTACCTTCAATCACTTCATGAAGTTTGAGATTATGTGAACATAAAAAGCCCTTCTTTATGAAATGAAAGAATACATAAAAGAATGCAACAAGACCCTTTACTTAAATTATCATTATTTTAATTTTTAAAGGCTTTTTTCTGTAAATACAGTAAATTTCTCAAGTAAGGTATCACGTCCATCTTGATCACTACTCTAGTTCCTAGAATAAAATAGGAGACAGTTATGAATATCTTATGAATAAACAGCTATGCTATTTAAATTTACTTTCTAATTTACACTAATTTCTCAGTAGTATCCGAAAAAATAAAAATAACTGTGACATCAAATAAACATTCCATATTTGATGTCATAGCTATTTCTGAATGGTCTACAGAATTTTGCTAAAAGCAAATTATTGCTTAGTTTATTTTTAAATTCTTGTTGTTGTTGTTGTTGTTATCAATTGGGTTTTACCAAGAAGGCTATGCCTAGATGGAATTTAGTGTGTAAAATGTTATTGGAGAATGTCTTTGGGATTAACAGCTGTGGT
This sequence comes from Alouatta palliata, assembly GCA_004027835.1. NCBI lineage: Eukaryota > Metazoa > Chordata > Mammalia > Primates > Atelidae > Alouatta > Alouatta palliata. The sequence goes on along the minus strand of PVKV010000077.1, from coordinate 20,666 downwards.
TGGGCGATAGGAAGTAGGATTGGACATAGAAAGGTATCAGGTTGTGAGTTATGCCTGACAACAGCCTTGTCTGACCCTTTTGGTAGTTGTGGTGCTAGACCGACCCATCAAAGTTATCCTGGTTGGCATAATCAGTCATTAATGAGAGTCCCCAGGGGAAGGGGCGTAAGTTTGGGCAAGTTGGCTCTTTGCAGCTGAGGAAATCTCTGAAGAGTGTCTGAAGGCTGTTAGCCAGCATCACTCTCAGATGTCTTTCCTTGAAAGTGTATCAGGGTGGTGGTCGTTTTGCATACAGTATATAAATAAATAAACCTATCTCTGGTCAGCACTAACTATGTAATTAGGGAGGATGGTGCTAGAGTATCTTTGTATGAAAACAGACACAAGTATAAATTAACATGGCTAGTTGTATTTGATGAGAGAAGTTCAGATACTTAGAATGATACAAGACAGAATAATATAAAATGCTACATTTTGTGCTTCAGAGAATAAAAGCTTAATAAATACTGTAACTCTAGGGGGATGTGAAAGAGGTATGATTTGAGCTCATTGTTCTGATGTGGATTTAGTTTGGATAGGGTTAGGATACAGTGAATTTCTTGCATTTTGCAAATCCTTAAGACAGATTTGCCTTGCGTTTCATAAAAACTCTTCTACCTTGGAGAAGTTACACTCAATGCTTCCACTTTCTGATAATCATTACCCCACCTTACATTTATTTTACTCCCATACTGCAGTAAGTATTCTCTTGGCTTCACTCAGAGCCCTTAACCATTCTCTCTTCTTCAAGTTTGTTAGCTGCTATAGCCTGCTTTACTTTCTTGTTCCATCATCAGTAAATTCAAATACTTCAACTACTTTCTTATGGCCATCTGGTCTGCTAGAGTCACCTTGCCAGCTGCCATCATGGTAAATCCAAAGACACATTCTTCTCACTACTAGTGCCAAGATGGAGCAAGTCCCTTCAGGGTGCAGAATGCCCTTTTATACTAAGTTCACTCCACTTTCATTGGCCCTTGTACTACTTAAAGACCTCTTTTTATGCTTCATCGAGGAGGTTCCCCTTTCTTTTATCTAGTTTGACCCCTTACAGCCACTTTTTTGTTTTGGAAGCTTGCAATCCTGTTTGTCTCTCACTTTTACTATGCATGCATCCTTTGTAGCAATCATTCACAGGATGCTGACATATCAGACATTATGCTTTACAATATATTCCTACACAACCTCAACAAGGTAAGTATTATAATTATTACCCTAAAAATGAGATAACTGAGACTCAGTTTAAATAATTTGCTAGCTAATGTTACATGGTTTATATATTTCAGACACAGTTCACATCGGGATGTATCTGACTCTGACACCTGGAAACTTGAAACTTGTCAAAAATAAGTGGCAAGCACAGTGTTGAGTGTTAAAATACTCAGAGCTGTAAGACACTCTCTTTGCTTTAAGGACTGCAGAGCTTAGTGTGGGAAACCACTAGTGCAGTTAGTGCTATAATAGTGGTACATATTACATGCTGTGAGAGCCTGGAGAACAGAGTGCTTACTCTGCCCAGAGGGCTTGGAGATGATTTTACAGAAGAGGTAATGTTTAAATTAAATCTCAGTGGACAAATGTGACTTAGTCTTTCAATGATCAAGCAAGTTACAATATGCCAACATTCTATGCAACAGCTTGGTAGTATGGAAAGCTCTGGCATGTTGAAATCTAGCTTCAAGAAGCCTGTCTGGAAATACAGTTAATTGGGTGAAGTGAGAAGAGATAAAACCAGAGAGACAAGTAGGGGAAAAAATTAGGACCCCTCATGTGTTAAACTAGATGTCCTCCCCTTCCATAATCTACTCCCCTTTGTTGGCAGATGAATGGAAGTTTGTAATGTATAATTAGAAAACTGAAACTAGTGACTTTCCACATAATTCTGATTAAAATCAAGGATCTAATTTCAATAATTAAATAATGATGCTCCATTTACCTCCCAGGGTTGCAATTTTTTGTATGATGAATCATATCTTTACTCATTTGCTGGGTAGCCTCTAGATGGTTTCATAGTTTTAGCATTTTGGTGCTAACACTGTGATAACAGACCCCATGAATGATTCTTACAGGGAAAGTGTAGTCAATTATGTTGCCTAAGTGTTTTAAGATCACATTTGGTGAAAAGAATTATATTGTTTAAGAGTATAATCATCATTGTAAAGAAAGTTTCAAAGTTCTTAAGTTGCTGCTCCTCTTGACACATAACAAGATAGCAAGTTTTCATTTAATAGAAATGTTTCCCTGTAACTGCCCAGTGGATTCACCTTACCCAATTTGTAACCATCCAATGGATTCACCTTTACTCGCTGCTTAGACAGAGCCGATTTCTCAAGACAGAGGGATCGCAATAGAGAGAGTAAGTAAGGCAGAGCCGGTGGAGTGGGAGACTGGAGTTTAACTACTCGAATCAGTCTCCCCGAACATTTGGGGATCGAAGTTTATAAAGACAATTTGGTGGGAGGGGAGGGGCAGTGAGTTGGGGAGTGCTGGTTGGTTGGGTCAGAAGTGAAATTATGGGGCATCCCTGTCTTCTAGCGCGGTTCCTGGGTGGGGGAATTCCCAAGATCAGATGGGCCGTTTTCTCTGTCTGGGTGGTGCCAGTTGATCCATCAGGGATAGAGTCTGCAAAACATCTCAAGCACGATCTTAGGAGCAGTTTAAGGAGGGTCAGAATCTTGCAGCCTCTGGCTACGTGACTCCTAAACCCTAATTTCTAATCTTGTGGCTAGTGCTAGTAGTATAGTCTCCAGCCAAAAAGGAAGTTTGTTCTGGGAAAGGGCTCTTACCGTCTTTGTTTTAAACTATAAACTAAGTTCCTCCCAAAGTTAGTTCACCCTATGCCCAGGAATGAACAAGGGCAGCTTGGAGGTTATCTGCAAGATGGAGTCGTTTAAGTTGATCTCTTTCACTGTCTCAGTCATAATTTTGCAAAGACGGTTTCGTCTCTATGGATAATTTTAGTGTAAATTACGTGGAAAATGTGGTGATGCTTAGCATGCGAACTTTTCTGTTCTGAGTATTCACTATTTAAATCATATGTTTACCCTATTTTTCTGCCAGACGTTTTTCTAGAAACAGAATAAATATGTACATTCAAAAATGGATAAAATCACTAACTTCTCATAGTTGTAGATCAATAATGAGGAATTGTACCTATTGACCCAATTAATAGTTTTTATAAATTAATTTTATAATTTATTATAATTATAATTTATTATAAAATTAATTTATAAAATTTATAATTCTAAATTATAAATTCTAAATTTTATAATTCTAAATATGTGGTAATTCTAAAATTTATGCTGATAACTATGGTCACAAATTGATCAGATGCTCTTCTCTGATAATTGAATGTAGATGTTTTTAATAATGCTAAACTTAAAATGAACATTTTTAACATAGTTACCCAATTGTAATCATCTTATGATAATTTTTTAAGTTAGTGATTAATTTTGAATTCAGTTCAGACAATAATTCTAAATAGATTTTTCAAATTGTTGACTGCCATAATTAAAAAATTAGCTATTCATTTTTATATGTATTCTCAGTTACAAGTCATTCTACATTATCAATACTTAATCAGGTTTCTGCTCCTGGAAATTAAAAGTTGAAGCTGATAAAAACATTTTTGTGTGGAAGTGGATGTTATAGAAAAGGAAAAAGAGACTGATGGGTAAGCTATTAGGGCTACTCATAGGGGCCACAAATTTGTTTTAAACTGGGTCTGATTGATTTAAGAAAATTATATGTGGACATTCACTTTAATGTTTTTGAAATGTTAACTGGGTTTATGCTTTTAGACATACTGGCATTCTTATATTTTCCTTCAAATTGACTGTGGAAAATTATCTTCAGGTTGATATATTTTATAGATACAGATCCTATATTTAATTAAAAAGTACACCCAAGGAAAGAAGAGATCATAAATTACTTTAAGGAATAGGAATGTGTGTTTTTTGCTGTGATTACATTTTACAATCTAAAAAATGAACATTCTGTGAAGATTGAACCAACTGGAAGCAGTTTTGACTTGTCTTAACTTTTGTTGGCTTGAGATCTTACCTAGGGCCCATGATAATGTTAAAGCTGAGATTGCAATTATAGATTTTCAGGATCTGAACACAGTTATATTTATTTTCTTCTTGTATTTTCCACATGCTCAAAATAGAAAATTATACATTTACATTTTTTCTCATATCTTCTGTAACAATGGCAGTTATTATCTTTTTCACCTCTTACAAAGGTATAGATTAAGTACTGTAGAAGGACATGTGCTGTTAAGCCTAAGATTTATTTGTTGACACAAAATTCTAAATCTTATTAGAAGATTCTAATTCTAAATCTACCTTTCAGTGCCTAATGGCTAACATTTAAAACTAGTGTATGTCATGTGATTTTCTCAATGGTTAAGTGCGTAGTGATTAAGATAATAGTTTCTGAAGACAAAATGCCCGGTTAGAATTTCACCTCCACTGCTTATTAGCTGAGTGGCCTGGGACAAGTTACTTCACCTCTCCGGGTTAAGTTTTATCATCTGTAAAATGGTAATAATAATAGCATCTATTTTGCAAGGCTGTTTTGAGAATTAAATGAGTCAAAATATAAAATATAATTACAATAATAATTTAAATGTCAATTATAATGATGATTATTAATCAAAATTTATCTGCAAAAGAAAAAATTTGGATTTTCTATTTCTTTTAGCTACCTATTAGATTGTCTGTTTCAATTGGATTTGAAAGCATATCTTCATTTGTTCCAAGCATTTATGTTTCTTGGTATTACTTTTTGTTTTAATTTAATTTTTGACGTGTCCATGCATTTGTATAGCCCAAAAGCTATAGCAATATGAAAAAAATTACATGTTGAATTTCATACCCATATTTTCTCGGTTTATTCAAAGCTTGTCCAATCATCCCTCCAGAATGAACCATTTTATTAGTTTCTTGTGTATTTTCAATTTTTTAAAATAAAAATATAAGTAAATTTGAACATATATTCTTATTTTTCCTTCCTAATACACAAAAAGAAACACATTTCAAACATAATTTTCTACCTTGCTTTTTATCACTTAATATATTTTAGAGATCTTTTTATGTTAGTACATAGAAAACATTCACATTGGATCATTACATTCTGTGGTTATACAGCAGTTTACTTAATTTGCCCCTATTGCTAGAACTTTGGGTGTTTTCTAAACTTTTGCTATTACAAACAGTGCTGCAATTAAGAACCCATGTCATTTCAGATGTCTGAAGGTACAAGTGTGGAATGAATTTCAAGGAATATAATCCCAGGTCAAGGCTAAAAACATCTGTAATTTTTATAGATAATATGAGATTACCTTTCTGAGAGGTGGTTCCATTTTACATTTGTACCAGCAATACATGCCAGCATTTGTTTCCTTGTTTCCTATAGAGAATAGATCATTATCAAATCTTAGCATCTTCTCCAATTTGAAAAGTGACAAATGGTATTCTAGCGTTCTTTTTTTGTTTTTTTTTCTTAAAATGACAGAAATTTATTCTCACAGTTCTGGAAACCAGAATTCCAAAATGATGGTGTTGGCAGGGCCATGCTCTCCCTGTCTCTAGGGGAGGGCCATTCCTTGCCTCTTCTGGATTCTGGAAGCTCCTTGGCTTGTAGGTGCATAGCTGCCATCCTCCAGCTTCATGTGGCATTCTCCCTATGCTTCTGTGTCTTCACATGGCCATCTACTTATAAGGACACTGGTCATATTGGAATAGAGGCCCACTCTACTCCAGGGTGTCTCATCTTAACTATATCTGCAGTGACCTAAAGATGGTTCCTCACTAACAACGATTCAACTCAATTTTTCAACTTTACAATGGGTTTCTTGGCATATAACCTAGTCATAAGTTGAGGAGCATCTATATTTTGAAATAAGATCACATTATGAGGTACTGGATGTTAGGACTTCAATATATATTTTTTATAGGAGATGTAATTTAACCCATAACAGCACCTGATAAATATTGTAAGAAATAATAAACCAGTCTTGAACTGATGTTTCTTATTAATCCAGATGAGACTGTGACTGACTGTATTTTTTATGGGAGTCAAACAGCTAAAGCCAAAGCCAAGGCACAATATTTCCATATCCATAAGTTTTACTATGATTTCAAATTCATAGAGGTCCTATATTCAGCAACTGAAAAGAAACCAGAATAGACTCAAAAGCAATCCTCCAGGAATCCCTACTTTTCCAGTCACCATATGTTCTCTGGGGTATGTGTTAAAGGAAGAATAGAGTTCCTACTTGTATTCTATAGGATTGCATATGGGCATAAGTAAAAGGAAATATTCTGGCAAGATAAGAAAAGGGTTTCCCACTACAAGATATGGTGGAAACCAAAAACAACTTGCTGACCAGAGGAATATCTGATTTTTACAAACACTTCCAGTGTACCTTTAACATGAATTTCCCTTATTTTGAATGAAGTTATCCAAGTCTATTTCTGTAGTTGTAAATTTTTTTTCTATCTATGTTCTTTCTTAACTGAGTTGGTTGTCTTTCACTTCTTAAGTTCTATATACTCTTTATATGTTGAAGAGATTAGTTTTTATGATAAAAGTTACAAATATTTTTTGTTATTTGGCTTTTGATGTGTTATGGTGATACATAATGTGTATAAATTTGTTTAAATGAGGTTGATTAATTTTCTCTTTTTTGGCTTCTAAATGTTTCTTAATTGAGTGGAAAGCAATTTGTTAGGATTTTAATTTTGCATTGGTTTATTGAATTTGATTATTTCACTGATAAAACTCTATTTCATCACATTCAATAGGAAGAAGAGGTAATGGAAGGAAGGCAGGAAATGTTTTGATGTAAATTTCTTGAGCTTTGGAAAATTATGACAAAAATAAGCTATTGAAGTATTTCAAGTAAAATAACAATCCCAATCTCAGTAAACTGGATATGTATAACTGATTATTTTCTTCAAAAATCACTTTTAATGAAATAGAAGCTAAGAGTTGGCTTTAAGTATCTCCTGTTTCTTTTGGAGTGATTTTTCCCTACTAATATTGATATTCATTGGGCATTGAGAATAGGGAGTCTGCACCTGAATAATAGATACCTATGCTTTACTTAATACAAATGCACTATACCTTAAGAAAATGTTTTCTTAAAACCCTATTTGTTCAAATGCTTTATTTCTCAACTTATGCATTCTATTATAGTCAGTGTCTATATTGAAGCTGTTCGTAAATAATTGGAAAGGATACTGAAAACTTAAAAAATAATATTGAAGTTAATAAACTGATTTAATTTTTAAATATACCTAATTTAATATATAAATATTCTGACTTTTAAAAAGTTATGACCTTCCAATTCGATTTCTTCTTTATGCTATCAATTATCAATAAATTAATGACAATTTTATTTAATTATAAAAGTTAGGTAGATATGGCCTTAAATAACACATTTTCATGGAATTGAATGTTTGTACACCTAAGGAAGTCTTTTTATTATTCTTTCTTGTTTTGTTAATTTACAGGCTTGGCTTACTATCTAATTATTATAAATTTTTAGTGATACGTGATATTAGTATGGAGTATAATGGTAAATTATTTTTCATAGAGTAAAAATAAGCCAGAGGACCACAAATAAATAAAGCTTATTTAAAAGTTTTAGAAAGAAAATTATAAATGGATCCCTGTGTATATTACATTAGGAAGGAGAAAACAAAATAACTGGATTTCATGGTATATATTTTGTATATACATAGATACATAAAATATATACACATATATTTATATATGTAAATATGTAATATACATATATTTAAATTAGGATATATTTTCCACTTTTTCCTATGTGAGCATTTAAACATGAAGTACCTTTTCCATATTTCTTATTCACATATAGTGTGTAATTTTAATCTTTATGTGACAAAGTCATGAACAGAGACTTAAAATTCAGTAATACAGAAAATCAGTACTCAAAATACATTTTGATCTATGTTCTAAATCGAAATATATCACACCCTTTCCAGGGATCAAGAAAACAATATTAGATCAAATAAAGTTGCTCCATTACACACTGTGGGGTCTTACACATCTTGAATGAAAAATGTTATATAGGAATCCTAGGATTTATGACATATGCTATCTAGGATTTATGATATATGCTATTTTGTTAAACATATTGATATTCTATTCTCATGTGCTTGATGAACATACTTATCTTCAAATGTACAAATGAATTGTATATCCATAACAACAAACATATATATGCACTTATGAAATGTAAACAATAACAAAAAAACCAAAATGCCCAAATATAGTGCTAATATATTTGAAAATCATGGTTTAACCGAAACCTATTGTGAATTTAACAAAGCCAGACACAAGTTTTATTTTGGAGGTGTACCTGAATTAAATATGCAAACTATGTATGTTGAAAATATGTCGGTTTGTAATAGGATCTTTCTTGAAGCAGTATAGACATGCACAACAGACATGGCTTTTGCTCCTGCAATTACTTTAAAATTAATCGGGAAAGGAGAGCATCTAATATGCTATCTCACTTGTCATAATACATGTTTCTTTTTAATTCTTTTCAAGGAAATGCATAGCCAAATGAAAATAGTAGTTCAAATTGCATTTTAAATTGTTTGAATTCTGCTATTAAAGGAAACCTATAGGGCAAAGTCAAAAGAATAATTTATTTCTCATTTCCAGTGAATGTTTAAGAATACAGCAACAATTATAAAATAATGATATTATTATAATTGACAAAAAATAACTACTGTGACCTCTTTATGATCTCTCTGTTCATAAATTGGATTGTTTGTATTAACATGTGATAGCTACAAAAAATATTTTACTAGATTTCATTACTCTTGCATTTTTTTTTAATTTAAAGGAGATAAAAGACAGTCCTATAGATATTTATCTGTTACAACAAAATGCTGTATCCTAAATTTTTATAATAGGTATATTGTTGAATATAGTTATTTTAATTTACTTTAGAAAATATAACTATCAAAAATTTTAAAAAATAATTTATCTAAGGGAAAATATTCTACCATACTGCCAAAAATTTGGGGACTATAAATAACTTACACATTATATTTAAAATAACTATTAATCATTTTATTGATGTGTTTGGCTCTAGTATTTAAAAAAATTAATCAAATATTCCTCTCAACTTTTCTACCACCTAGTGCTGCTATTTGAAAATATCAAATAACAATGTTTTTTGTCTGTGTTGACACTGAAAACAAGAAAAGTTATGAAATTAAATTGTTTCTGAATGTCATGTAGTGTGAAATATATTATTTTTAGAATATGGCTGGATACATATTAAGTGATCAGTAAATATTTGTGTTTGTTGATAAAATGAATTTCATTATTTAATGTTTTCTCTGAAAAACAAACACATTGTCCACTAGAAACCTCTAGTTTATAACCAGAATATCTGTAGATATTTACTTTCAAAGCCATTTAAATCATTCAATAAATACTGAATTAAGTATTTAAATATTTCCATCACATTTTCAGGAGAAAATATATTAAACATGCAAAAATGCCTTAATGTTAAAAAGCACTGTAATTCTGTAGTGATATAATGATATCTCAAATATTCTCAAGTACATTGGTGCTTTAATTACAGATAACATTTAATTGCATAGTTTGCACTTAAAAATCACTGAAATTGGTATAGAAGAACCTTTAAATACTTGCTTTCTTAATGCTATACTTTAAAAAATTGAAATAAATATTAGGTTATGATATTTCAGTACATGTTTTAACACATCTGTGAATTTTAATGTAAGTGCATTTCAATTAAATAGCTAAAAGGTGAAGAATTTATTTTTTATGAGTGAATTTTGCGTACCATTTGTAGACTTGATGAATAATTACTCTGAATATATGAATTCTTTTCATCTAAGTAACCTATGTCAGTATGATATCATAAATAATTTCTGGCTCCTCTGATGAAACAGACTGAGCAAATAATACTTGAGAGTTGAAGTATCATAGAAACATTTTTTAATAATTTAAAGATTTTATTTTTTAACTTTAAAAATAATCTCAAATTTAGTCTTCTAGTCCTGGTTCCATCTCAGTTTAATCTGATTCTTAAAGGAAAGACTTAGATCACGGCCGTCCAATCCTTAAAATTAGCTAAAATTTGCACAGGGATTTCTTTTGAGAGTTGCGAAAGCTATACTAATTTGAAGGACCAACAGTAGGAAAGATAAGTAGAAATGCCTAGGAGTTTATTACTTGGGGATAGACCAACAACAAAGCCAAAACAATTAATGTCCACCACAGATGAAAGCCAGCACGCATACCCTTAAAAAGCTGTCTTTCAAAATGTCTATAAAGAACTGAGACATTTTTGAAATTACCGTTGACTATTGAATGTTACAACTTCTTTTGCCCTTTTTAAAATTTCCATGTTCTCCCAGTGATGATTTTACACTCATTACTTTACTCATGGGGAATTAAAATATAACGTTTTTCCTTTTTAAAAATTGTTTGCTTTTTATTTTTCTATATTAATTTATTTTATTTCCATAGGTTATTGGGGGAACAGGTGGTGTTGGTTATATGAGTAAGTTCTTTAGTGGTGATTTGTGAGATTTTGGTGCACCCATCACCTAAACAGTATATGCTGCACCCAATTTGTGGTATTTTATCCCTTATCCTCTTCCCATCCTTTCTCCATGAGTCCCCAGAGTTCACTGTGTCTTTCTTATACCTTTGCATCCTCATAGCTTAGCTTCCACATATCAGTGAGAACATATAATGTTTGGTTTTCCATTCCTGAGTTACTTCACCTAGAATAATAATCTTGAATCTCATCTGGGTCACTGAAAATGCCATTAATTAATTCCTTTTTATGGCTGAGTTGTATTCCATCATATATATATATACCACAATTTCTTTATCTACTCATTGATTGATGACCATTTTGGTTGATTCCATGTTTTTGCAATTGCAAATCATGCTGCTATAAACATGCATGAGCAAGTATCTTTTCGTATAATGACCTCTTTTCCTCTGGGTAGATACCCACCAGTGGAATTGCTGGATCAAATGGTAGTTCTACTTTCAGTTCTTTAAGGAATATCCACACTGTTTTACATAGTGGCTGTACTAATTTACATTCCCACCAGCAGTGTAGGAGTGTTCCTGTTCACTGCATCTATGCCAACATCTGTTTGTTTGTTTTTTAATTTTTTGAATATGGCCATTCTTTCAGCAGTAAGGTGGTATCTCATTGTGGTTTTGATATGTGTTTCCCTAATCATTAGTGATGCTGAGCATTTTTTTATGTGTTTGTTGGCCATATATATATAATCTTTTGAGAATTGTCTATTCGTGTCCTTAGCCCAATTTTTGATGGGGCTGTTTGTTTTCTCCTTGCTAATTTGAGTTTGTCGTAGATTCTGGATATTAGACCTTTGTCAGATGCATAGATTGTAAAGATTTTCTCCCACTCTGTGGGTTTCAACTCTATTTTTTCCTTAACCGGATAATACCGCTATATGATATGCCGACTACAGACTGCACTGATTCACTAAATGAATTCTGTTATACTGTAATCTGAACTCTCCTCACAGCAATTTATTTAAGTAGCATCAACAGTTTTCAATTAAGGGTCAGTTGTGGGTATTCGTGTTTCTGGTTTAGTGCCCCAATTCTGATATTCTTTAATAGAAAATTGTGTAGTATTTCATTTTTAAGTTCTAGTGTACATGTGCAGGATATGTAGGTTTGTTACATAGGTAAATGTGTACCGTGGTGGTTTGCCGCACCTATCAACCCTATCGCCTAAGTATTAAGCCCAGCATGCATTAACTATTTTTCCTAATGCTCTCCCTTCCCCAACCCCAATCCCGGCAGGCCCCAGTGTGTGTTGTTCCTCTCTGTGTCTATGTGTTCTCATCGTTCAGCTCCCACTCGTAAGTGAAAACACGCAGTATTTAGTTTTCTGTTCCTGTGTTAGCTTGCTAAGGATAATGGTCTCTAGTTCCATCCATATTCCTGTAAAGGATACGATCTCATTCCTTTTTATGGCTGCATAGTATTCCGTGGTGAACATGTATCACATTTTCTTTATCTATTCTATCATTGATGGGCATTTGGGTTGATTCCACGTCCTTGCTATTGTGAGTCGTGCTGCAGTGAACACAGGCATACATGTATCTTTGCAATACAATGGTTTATATTCCTTTAGGTACATGCCCAGTAATGGGATTGCTGGGTGAAATGATATTTCTGGTTCTACATCGTTGAGGAATTGCCACACAATCTTCCACAATGGTTGAACTAATTTGGATTTTCATCAACAGTGTAAAAGCATTCCTGTGTCTCCACAACCTCACCAGCATCCATTGTTTCTTGGCCTTTTGATAATCACTATTCTTTTTTTTTTTAATTATTGTACTTTATGTTCTGAGGTACATGTACAGATCATGCAGGATTGTTGCATAGGTACATCCATGGCAATGTGGTTTCCTGCCCATCCCCTGTCACCTATATTTGGCATTTCTCCCTATGTTATTCCTCCCCAACCTCCCCATAACACACACCCCAGTGTGTGATAGTTCCCTCCCTGTGTCCATGTTCTCATTGTTCAACACCGACCTATGAGTGAGAACATGTGGTGTTTGATTTTCTGTTCTTGTGTTACTTTGCTGAGAATGATGATTTCCAGATTTATCCATGTCCCTACAAAGGACACAAACTCATTGTTTTTTATGGCTGTATAGTATTCCATGATGTGTATGAGCCATATTTTCCTTTTCCAGTCTATCATTGATGGGCATATGGTTTGGTTCGAGGTCTTTGCTATTGTAAACAGTGCCACATTGAACATATGTGTGCATGTGTCTTTAAAATAGAATTATTTATAATCCTTCGGGTATATATCCAGTAATGGAATTGCTGGGTCAAATGGAATTTCCATTTCTAGGACCTTGAGGAAGCACCACACTGTATTCCACAATGGTTGAACTAATTTGCACTCCCACCAACAGTGTAAAAGTGTTCCTATTTCTCCACATTCTCTCCAGCATCTGTGGTCTCCAGATTTTTTAGTCATCGCCATTCTAACTGGTGTCAGATGGTATCTCAATGTGGTTTTGATTTGCATTTCTCTAAAGACCAGTGATGATGAGCATTTTTTCATATATTTGTTGACCTCATAAATGTTTTATTTTGAAAAGTGTCTGTTCATATCCTTTGCCCACTTTTGAATAGGTTTGTTTGTTTGTTTTTCTTGTTTTAGTTCTTTCTAGATTCTGGATATTAGCCCTTTGTCAGATGGGTAGATTGCAAAAATTTTTTCCCATTCTGTTTGTTTCTGGTTTACTCTAATGATTGTTTCTTTTGCTGTACAGAAGCTCTGGAGTTTAATTAGATCCTATTTGTCTATTTTGCCTTTTGTTGTCAATGTTTTTGGTGTTTTAGTCATGAAGTCCTTGCCTGTGCCTATGTCCTTCATGGTTTTGCCTAGGTTTTCTTCTAGGGTTTTTATGGTGTTAGGTCTTATGTTTAAGTCTTTAATCCATCTAGAGTTCATTTTAGTGTAAAGTGTCAGGAAGGGGTCCAGTTTCTGCTTTCTGCACATGGCTAGCCAATTTTCCCAACACCATTTATTAAACAGGGAATCCTTTCCCCATTGATTGTTTTTGTCAGGTTTGTCAAAGATCAGATAGTTGTAGATGTGTGGCATTTCCTCCAAGGCCTCTGTTCTGTTCCATTGGTCTATATCTCTGTTTTGGTACCAGTACCATGCTGTTTTGATTACTGTAGCTTTGTAGTATAGTTTGAAGTCAGGTAGCATGATGCCTCTAGCTTTGTTCTTTTTGCTTAGGATTGTCTTGGCTATGTGGGCTCCCTTTTGGTTCCACATGAAGTTTAAGGTGGTTTTTTCCAGTTCTGTGAAGAAGGTCATTGGTAGCTTGATGGGGATAGCATTGAATCTATAAATTATTTTGGGCAATCAAATTAGATCTCAGGATTAAGAAACAACTGAGAACCGTAAAACTGCATGGAAACTCAGCAATTGACTTCTGAATGTCAACTGGATAAACAAGGAAATGAAGGCAGAAATAAAGATGTTCTTTGAAACCATTGAGAACGAAGACACAGCATACTAGAATCTCTGGGACACATTTAAAGCAGTGTCTAGAGGGAAATTTATAGCAATAAATGCCCACATGAGAAGAGAGGAAAGATCTAAAATCGACATCCTATCATCCAAATTGAAAGATCTAGAGGAGCAAGATAAAAAAAAAAAAAAAAAAAAAAAAAAAAAAAAAAAAAAAAAAAAAAAAAAAAAAAAAAAAAAAAAAAAAAAAAAAAAAAAAAAAAAAAAAAAAAAAAAAAAAAAAAAAAACCAAAAAGCAAGCAGAAGACAAGAAATAACTAAGATCAGAGAAGAACTAAAGGAGATAGAGACACAAAAATCTCTTCAAAAAATCAATAAATCCATGAGCTGGTTTTTTGAAAAGATCAACAAAATAGACAGACTGCTAGCCATATTAATAAAAAATAAAAGAGAGAAGAATCAAATAGATGCAATAAAAAATGATAAAGGGGATATCACCACCAATTCCACAGGAATACAGACTACCTACCGTCAGAGATTACTACAAACAAGTATCTGTACATAAACCAGTAAATCTGGAAGAAATGGATAAATTTCCTGGACACTTGCATGCTCCCAAGCCTAAACCAGGAAGAAGTTGAAACTCTGAATAGACCAATAACAAGGTATATTCAAGCAATAAAAAACAATAAAGGGGATACCACCATTGATTCCATAGAAATACAAACTACCATCAGAGATTACTACAAACAACTCTATACACATAAACCAGTAAATCTGGAAGAAATGGGTAAATTCCTGGATACTTGCACCCTCTCAAGCAAAAACCAGGAAGAAGTTGAAACCCTGAATAGACCAATAACAAGGGCTGAAGTTGAGGCAGCAATTAATAGCCTACCAACCCAAAAAAAGTCCAGGTCCAGTTGGGTTCATGGCCGAATTCTATGAGACGTACAAAGAGGAGCTGATACTACACCTTCTGAAACTATTCCAAACAATACAAAAAGAGGGAATCCTTCCCAAATCATTTTATGAGACCAACATCATCCTGATGCCAAAACCTGGCAGAGACTCAACAAAAAAAGAAAACTTCAGGCCAATATCCATGATGAACATAGATGCAAAAATATTTAATAAAATACTGGCAGACATTGCAACAGCACATCAAAAAGCTGATCCATCACGATCAAGTAGGCTTCATTCCAGGCAAGACTGGTTCAACATATGCAAGTCTGTAAGTGTAATCCACCACATAAACAGAACCAAAGACAAAAACCACATGATTATCTCAATAGATGCAGAGAAGGCCTTCGATAAAATTCAACTGCCCTTTATGCTAAAAGCTCTCAATAAACTAGGTATTGACGGAATGTATCTCAAAATAATAAAAGCTATTTACAACAAACCTACAGCCAATATTATACTGAATGGGCAAAAACTGGAAGCATTCCCTTTGAAATCTGGCACTAGACAAAAATGCCCTCTCTCACAACTCCTATTCAATATAGTATTGGAAGTTCTAGCCAGAACAATCAGGCAAGAAAAAGAAATAAAGGGTATTCAATTAGGAAAAGAGGAAGTCAAATTGTCTCTATTTGCAGACGACATGATTGTATATTCAGAAGACCCCAGTCTCAGCCCAAAATTTCCTTAGGCTGATAAGCAACTTCAGCAAAGTCTCAGGATACAAAATCAATGTGCAAAAGTCACAAACATTCTTATACACCAATAACAGACAGAGAGCCAAATCATGAGTGAACTCCCACAATTTCTACAAAGAGAATAAAATACCTAGGAATAAAACTAACAAAGGATGTAAAGTTTTCCTCTTCAGGGAGAACTACAAACCACTCCTCAAGGAAATAAAAGAGGACACAGATAGAAAATAATCACTATTCTGACTGGCATGAGATGGTATCACATTGTGGTTTTGATTTGCATTTCTCTAATGATCACTGATGTTAAACTTTTTTTATGTTTCTTGGCCACATGAATGTCTTATATTGAGAAGTGTCTGTTCATATCCTTTGCCCACTTTTTAATGGGTTTGTTTTTTTCTTGTAAAATTGTTTAATTTACTCGTAGATTCTGGATATTAGACCTTTGCCAGATAGATAGAGTTGAAAATTTTTCTCCTACCCTCTAGGCTGCCTGTTCACTCTGAAGATAGTTTCTTTTGCTGTGCAGAAGGTCTTTAGTTTAATTAGATCCCATTTGTCAATTTTTACTCTTGTTGCAATTGCTTTTGGTAATTTCATGAAATCTTTACCCATGCCCATGTCCTGAATGGTATTGCCTAGGTTTTCTTCTAGGCTTTTTATAGTTTTGGGTTTTACATTTCAATCTTTAATCCGTCTTGAGTATGTTTTTGTATAAGGTGTCAGGAAGAGGTCCAGTTTCAGTTCTGTACATATGGTTAGCCAGTTCTCCCAGCACCATTTATTAAATAGAGAATTCTTTCCACATTGCTTGTTGTTGTCAGGTTTGTCAAAGATCAGATGACTGTAGACATGTAGTCTTATTTCTGTATTCTCTATTCGGTTCCATTTGTCTACATGTCTGTTTTTGTACCAGTACTATGCTGTTTTGGTTACTGTAGCCTTGTAGTATAGTTTGAAGTACAGTGCCATGATGCTTTGAGCTTTTTGCTTTTTGCTTAGGATTGTCTTGGCTATGTGGACTCTTTTCTGATTCCATATAATTTAAAAAATAGTTTCTTCTAATTCTGTGAGTAATGTCACTGGTAGTTTAATGGGAATAGCATTGAATCTATAAGTTACATTGGGTAGTATGGCCATTTTCATGATATTAATTCTTAGTATTCGGGAGCATGGAATGTTTTTCCACTTGTTTGTGTCCTCTCTGATATCCTTGAGCAGTGGTTTGTAGTTCTACTCTAAGAGGTCCTTCACTTCCCTTGTTAGCTGTATTCCTACATATTTTATTCTATTTGTAAAAATTGTGAATGGGACTTCATTCATAATTTGTTTCTCTACTTGCCTGTTTTTGGTGTGTAGGAATGCTTGTGACTTTTGCACATTGATCTTGTATCCTGAGACTTTGCTGAAGTTGCTTATCAGCTTAAGGAAATTTTGGACTGAGACAATGGGGTCTTCTAAATATACAATTATGTCGTCTGCAAATAGAGACAATTTGACTTCCTCTTTTCCTAATTGAATACGCTTTATTTCTTTTACTTGCCTGATTGCTCTGGCCAGAAATTCCAATACTATGTTGAATAGGAGTGGTGAGAGAGGACATCCTTGTCCGTTGCCGGTTTTCAAGGATAATGCTTCCTGATTTTGCCCATTCGATACGATATTGGCTGTGGGTTTGTCATACATGGCTCTCATTATTTTGAGATATGCTCCTTTAATACCTAGTTTATTGAGAGTTTTTAACATGAAGGGATGTTGAATTTTATTGAAGGCCTTTTCTTCATCTAGTAAGATAATCATGTGGTTTTTGTCTTTAGATCTGTTTATACGGTGAATTACATTTATTGATTTGCAGGTGTTGAACCAGCCTTGAAGGATGAAGCCAGTTTGATCATGGTGGCTAAGTTTTTCAATTTGCTTCTGGATTCAGTTTGACAGGATTTTATTGAGAATTTTGCATATATGTACATCAGGGATATTGGCCTGAGTTTTCTTTTTGTTGTATCTCTGCCAGGTTTTGGTATCAGGATGATGTGGCCTTATAAAATGAGTTAGGGAGGAATGTAGATCATATTTTTATCCACCACAAGACAACGTAGTTGATTCTCTGTTATTTATGGGAGGGTGAAAAAAGAGCAGAAATAGGAAACCACATTTTACTTACAATAAAATCCAAATGTCAGCCTTTCAGTCAAACTCCTCCAAGCCCTAGTACCAACCTGCCTTTTCCATCTTGTTTCTTACTGATTTCTGTCATGTACCATATGCTTCACTGAAGCTGATCTATTTGTATTCCCCACACATGCCACACTTTTCCATTTTCTTAATTTTAGAAGCAAAGGACACTAATTATATTAGACAACTGTTATATATCAACACTGTGCTAGACTCATTCAGATATATTACCTGAAATTATTGTTTTCACAAGATGGGCATTATAGTCCCCATTATATATCTGAGCAACCTCAGATTGATGTTTTGATAGAGTGAATGACTTGCTTTATATCAGACAATTAGTAAAACAGAAGGAAGACTCTGGAAAGAATTTGTAGCATCTACACCCCTTTCTCCTCATCATATACAACCCTGTCAGTGTTATTTATCTTTTTGCTTTCAATGTTCTTCCCACATGTAAATATCTATATTCTTAGTTTTCTTCTAAACATAGCTTTTTGTTTACTTGCATTCAGTTTTTTAAGTTAGAAGGTAATTTCTCTCTTCAAAGAGTTATTATAGGAAATTAATATCATAAATTTATAATTATTATAAGTACTAATGTTTATAACTTTTTATATAAAATTTTAAATACTTATCCTAAAATATTGGCTATTTAACAGTAGAATATGTGTCTTTTTAATAATTGTACCTTGTAGAGTGCATGGAGTAGTCCTCAGCCAACGCCGGGAATAAGTTAATGAATTAATGAATGAAAGATGGCTAGTTATTTCCTGAAAACACTCCCAAAGTCAATACAATTATTAATAAGGTAACATACAATGAAATAATTATAATGGCACCCTACACTACTCTTTGAAGTTGCTGATGATGAATATAATGGCCATTAATTGACCTTTCCTAGGACAGGCATTATGGAAATCCAGATACCATGCCATTTCTGAAGTACTGGTTAATTTTCAGTGGCTATTTTCAAGAACTAGATCAGAATTAGATGCCCTCTTGCAGAGATGTTTTATGAGGTAATCCTTTTTCCACTGCCACATGCTCACCCCCTCACAGTGTGTGTCTAGACAGAAAGCCACATATTCCTTTGACTCAGCCTTCTGAAATAAAGGCATTAGCAGTAGGAGTCTTTTGTGACACCATGTATTTTATTTCGGGGCTTATGATGACCCCTTTTGCCTGAGTGGGTGGTAATATTATTTACTGCTACTATATTAAAAACATAAATTAATAAATAACATTAATGCAGGTTTGTACTCATTGTGATTACCTCCAACTGGATGCCCTTGACATCAGGATCAGTGTAGAATATTAAAACAACACTAACATGAATATTTAATATAAAAACTTGCATATTAATCATGGTTTCAAATTTAATATATATGATGGTCATAATTAAGTTCATTATAAAAGTAGAAGAGATGAAAATATATGAAGAATAGGAAAATGATTCCTACATATAAATTATCCTAAATAAGCATGAAGCTAGTGAGAGAAAAATGGAAAACTTAATTAAAATCAGTTACTGTTTTATCTTGGAAGAATCAGAATGACACAATTCTGCCTGCTCCTTTACCAGAGGTATGTTTGATATTGTTTATTAAGTATAAAGGGAGGATTTTCCTAATTTTGTTGAGTTGCTGCTTATTAAATGCCTTTAATATAAATGTCATTAATTAACTGAGATTATTCTTGCAGATTAAAAGCAGAGTAGATGTCTTTCTTTAAACAAGATGCAATATTCAGGAAAACAAATCCCTACTAATTTCCCAAGTTATACAAAATAGTAAACAATAAAGCTTTAAGTAATTAAATAAAAGTTATTAACAAATTTACTAAAATCTATTTGAAGTCAATTTTAAGTTTCAAAAATTTTGATTCAGCACTTTTAGATTCAAATTCTTCTGATCACAACTGAGAATAAAAACATGAGTAGTCTTAGTACCTTCTGAAAATGCTATTTAGCATTTTATTATTGGAAGATTAAGTGGGTGAGGATAAATTGTGCTAATTTGATTTACACCAAAAAAGGTTAGTTAATACCTGTTAGAATGTTACTTCAAGATTTCATTGACTAGTTAATCTATCATTGATCATTCCTATGGACACCAAGATAATGACCACAAAATCTGCTAGATTACCTAACTGACATTAGTTACCTAACTGACATTAATAACCTAACTGACATTAATAGCTCCTGCAAAGAAAACATGGCGGAAAGAGACTTGGCAATGGATGCAATGAGAACTGGATTCAAATCTCAGATTGGCTACTTGAGAACTTCAGAATCATGGCAAATTGTTAATCTCTTTTAAATGTGTCTCACTGTAATTTACACTGGACAAGATTGTCCTGAAAACTCAATGAGTTCCGGTGTAAATCAACAGCTTGTGCTGACACAATTTAAGAAGTAGCATTTGTTGTTATGCTCTGATAGAATTATTTAACATGTGACTTCAGAGGGACCACAATATGGTTATTAAGAATTAGAAAACTGGCCGGGCGCAGTGGCTCACGCCTGTAATCCCAGCACTTTGGGAGGCCGAGGCGGGTGGATCACGAGGTCAAGAGATCGAGACCATCCTGGTCAACATGGTGAAACCCCGTCTCTACTAAAAATACAAAAATTAGCTGGGCATGGTGGCACGTGCCTGTAGTCCCAGCTACTCGGGAGGCTGAGGCAGGAGAATTGC
>PVKV010000076.1:248365-440550 GCA_004027835.1 Alouatta palliata | reverse complement strand
CATTTGGGTTGGTTCCAGGTCTTTGCTATTGTAAACTGTGCTGCAATGAACATTCGTGTGCATGTGTCCTTATAGTAGAATGATTTATAATCCTTTGGATATATACCCAGTAATGGGATTGCTGGGTCAAATGGAATTTCTATTTCTAGGTCCTTGAGGAATCGCCACAAAAAAAGTTCAGAGGTACACATGCAGATTTGTTACGTAGGACCACTTGTGTCATGAGGATTTGTTATATAGATTATTTAATCACCCAGCAATTAAGCCTAGTATTCATTAGTTATTTTTCCTGATCTTCTCCCTCCTCCTCTCCTCCACCCTGTCATAGGCCCCATTGTGTGCTGTTCTCTGTATGTCCATGTGTTCTCATTATTTAGCTACTACTTGTGAGAACACATGGTATTTGGTTTTCTGTTCCTGTGTTAGTGTGCTAAGGTTAATGGTCTCCAGCTCCATCCATGTCCCTGCAAAGGGCATTATCTCATTCTTTTTTATGGCTGCATAGTACTCCATCATGTATATGTACCACATTTTCTTTACACAGTCTATCATTGGTGGACATTTATGTTGATTCCGTGTCTTTTGAGCAAAGATTTTACCTTCTTGATGCTCACATTTTCTCATTCAGAAAATGGAGTGAACAGTTCCTACTAAATTAGGTTATGTTAATATGAAAAAATGAAATACTGTGTGCAGAATGCTTAATATAATGTCAGACACATAATAGATATCCCATGCTTGTTACTCTCTTTTCTTTTTTCTGCTCTTTGTAAAGAGCCTTTTAAAAATATTTCCTGTCCTCTTTTAACTTGTAATATATAGTTGAATGTACTACATTTATTCATTTTATTAACAAATAATTCTTTTAAAAAAATTGCGATAAAGTCTTTCTCTGTCGCCCAGGCTGGAGTGCAGTAGTGCGATCTCAGCTCGCTGCAACCTGTGCCTCCTGAGTTCAAGCGGTTCTCCTGCCTCAGTCTCCTGAGTAGCTGGCGTTACAGGCATGCACCACCACACCCAGCTAATTTTTTATATTTTTGGTAGAGATGGGGGTTTCAGCATGTTGGCCAGGCTGATCTCAAACTCCTAACCTCAAATGATCTGCCCGCCTCAGCCTCCCAAAGTCCCGGAATTATAGGTGTGAGCCACCGCGCCCAGCTTCAAAAGATAGTTCTTGAGCTCCTATTTGCACTAGCATAGTGGTGAGCAAAACAGATATACTTCCTCCCCAGCTGAGTTTATAGTCTAGCAGAATAAATTGATATTGAATTAATAATTATAGAAATAGGCCAGGCGTGGTGGCTCACACCTGTAATCCCAACACTTTGGGAGGCCAAGGAGGGCAAATTACTTTGAGGTCAGCCTGGCCAAGATGGTAAAACCCTGTCTCTACTAAAAATATAAAAATTAGCTGGACATGGTGGCACATGCCTGTAATCCCAGCTACTAGGGAGTCTGAAGCAGGAGACTCACTTGAACATAGGAAGCAGAGGTTGCAGTGAGCTGAGATTATGCCACTGCACTCCAGCCTGGGTGGCAGAACAAGACTTTGTCCAAAATAAATAAACAAATAAATTATATATATATATATATATATATATATATATATATATATATATCTGTGTGTGTGTATATATAATATATATGGAAATAAAAGATATAAACCTTTGGTAAATGGCAGGAAAGAAAAGTACAAAGTACTTTGAAGGATCACATAAAACAGAGGAGCTCTATTTTAGATTAGGGAGTGAGGAAAGACTTGTTTGAAGAAGCTCTGTTTAAGCTAAGTAATGTAAAGAGATGAGTAGGGCATCTTCAGTACAGGGGGGCATGTAAACCATTCAGAAGAGAAATATTGCAAAGACTCTGGGCTTAAAAACCAAATTGAACAAAAAGAAGGGTAGTTTGTCTGGAGTTCAGTGAACGATGTGGGTAGTGGCTTGAGATGGAGCTGGAAAATAACATGAGCCAGATGATTAAAAGTCCTGTTTGATCACGTTAAGGATTTGTGACTGTATCTTAAGTAGCATGAAAAGCAAAGAAGTGTTTGAAAAGGAAAGCAATGTGATCTGATTTATGTTTTAAAAACATCAGTCTGGCTGTTATATGAAGACACATGCAGGACAAATAGGAAAATATGCTCACCTTATTTATAGCCGAGTTCAAATTGCAGCTTTTTCTATAGCATTCCTTGGCGTTCTCTATCTTTTCTAAAACTGCTTCCCTACATTTTGTTGTTCTTATCTCTATTGAAATTATCTATGATACATCACTTACTGTTGTATAGCCATATGAATGTGCCTGTCTCTTTCAATATACTTGTAGCTTCCTAAGTGTAAGGATTGAATACAAATTATTGTAATACCCCTGTTATCAAATATACATTGTATATGAAGGAATTTCATCCCTATAATGTTCTACTTGCTATTCTACAAAAATTTAGTTATAACATAAAAATTTACATCTATCTTTGGATTCTGTGGTGGGGCTGGTTCTAACATACTTTAGCATTTGAATTAATAGTATTGATCTTTATTTTTGCCTTGAGGAAAAGCTGTAAGAGATTCTTTAACATGCGCATTTTGAGATTCAGTGCTATTAAATAATGCTGAATGTATGTAGTTTTTCTTTATTTTAGTTTTTTGGATCATATTTCCTATTGCTTAAACTACTTAAGCCACACAGCCTAAATTTAAGTCAACAGCTTTTAATAGTCCCTTGAGTTTAATAGGCCCATGCGTGTGTGTGTGTGTGGTGTGCGTGCGTGTGTGTGTGTGTGTGTGTGTGATCTCACTTTTTATTATTCATTTTCATATAAGCATTACTATTGAGATTTTGTTTTCTGATAAGATGTTGAGTACACAGGTCCGTATTGATGGTAACTATTTTGATACTTCACTGGGAATGTCTTATTTTCATCCTAACAACTCTAAGGAAGGCATTATTTTTTCTATTTTATGGATAAAAAATGTGAGACTCGTAGAAATCAAATGTCTTGCCCAGTATTACACATCTAAGTAATAGAGACAAGAGTAGGATTTGAGTCTAGATTGATCTGAACCTAAAGCTCATAGTCATTTCAATGACTAATTACTGATTATTATATTGATTATAAAAACTAACCATTAGAATAATGAAATACAAAGAACTATGTAATTAAGAAGAAGACTGAAGACTTGGAAATCTGGGGCTTTAAAAACTATTCTTAGGTTTCCCAAATCCAAGACCTGAACTGAACTGACTTTGGAACTGCTGCCCATTGAAGGCATGGCAGAACTTGTCAGAACCTAAAAGGCTCAATTGACTTCCAAAACAAAAATAAACAAACATTCTCCAAAGGAAGTTAACATGATCCAGTGTCCCACAAGATAATATTATCAATGTCCAGGATACAATCCGAAATTACTCAATATACAAAGAACCAGGAAGTCTCACCATTTCTCAAGGACAAACAGTTAACAGATGCCAGTCCCAAGGTGACTGAGATGTTGGAACTATCACAGACTTAAAAGCAGCTTTATAATCATCTTCCATGAAGTAAAGTGAAGTTAAATGAATAGACTGATAGATCTCAGCAGGAAAATAAAAAGTACATAAAAGAACCAAAAAAATGAAAAATACATCACCCGAAATAAAATATTCACTGGATAAGCTCAATAGTAGAGTGAAGATGACAGAGGAAAGAGTAAATGATCTTAAAGATAGATCAAATGAAATTTTATAATTGAAGAAAAGAGAGAAATCAGATTGAGGTATCAGAGCTTCAGGTATCTCTAGGATAATATCAAACAAAATGTCTAAGTTTGAACACTGAATCATCAGAAGAGGAGGAGAAAGAAATTGGTACAGAAACATTATTTACAGAAAAAAAAGTGGTTGAAAATGTATCAAATTAGGTAGAAGATGTCAAGTTAGAGACTCAAGAAGCTAAGAGATGACAAACAGTATAAATACAATTAAAGCTAAATCTAGACACATCGTAATCAATCTTCTGGAAACCAAGATAAAGAAAAAAATCTGGAAAGAAAATATAGGAAAAAAAATATATTACCTATAATAGACAACAATTCAAATGATAATTTTTTTATCGGAAACAAATGGAGGCCAGAAAAATAATTGGCAACCCAAAAATCAACATTGAGCAAAAATATTCTTTATAAATGAAGGCAAAATTAAAACATTCTGAATGAAGTATTAAGAGAATTATTCACCAGCAGAAATATTCTCAAAGAAATTCCAAAGGACTTCTTTCAGGTAGAAGGGGAACAAAAACATAGAACTTGGAACTTTAGGAATGAAGAAGAGTTCTTTGTTTTGTTTTGTTTTTCCCACAACAGTGCAAAGACAATGTAGTGGAGAATGACAGTTTTTCAGCAAATAGTGCAGGAACAATTGAATATCTGTATGCAAAAATTGGAACTTGACCTGCGCTGCAGACTCTATGCAAAACTTAACTCTAATGGACCATAGACTTAAATACAAAATGTAACCCTGTAAAATGTCTCAAAGAAAACATAGGAGAAAAATCGCCGGGTGCGGTGGCTCACGCCTGTAATCCCAGCACTTTGGGAGGCCGAGGCGGGTGGATCACGAGGTCAAGAGATCGAGACCATCCTGGTCAACATGGTGAAACCCCGTCTCTACTAAAAATACAAAAAAATTAGCTGGGCTTGGTGGCGCACGCCTGTAGTCCCAGCTACTCGGGAGGCTGAGGCAGGAGAATTGCTTGAACCTGGGAGGCGGAGGTTGCAGTGAGCCGAGATCGCGCCATTGCACTCCAGCCTGGGTAACAAGAGCAAAACTCTGTCTCAAAAAAAAAAAAAAAAAAAAAAAAAAAAAAAAAAAAAAAAAAAAAAAAAAAAAAAAAAAAAAAAAAAAAAAAAAAAAAAAAAAAAAAAAAAAAAGAAAACATAGGAGAAAAATCTTTGTGACCTTGCTTGTTTTCGGCAAAGAGTTATTAAATACAGTATCAAAAATCTGATCCATAAAATAAAAAATAATTAAAAACATTTTTTCTGTGAAAGGCTTGAGAGAATGCTATATTTCTTCAGACTGGGAAAACCATAGACTGGGAAAAAATACTTTTAAAATGTAACAATAATAAACAAATATTGTAATTAAAAAAGCAACCAAAATATTTTAACAGATGCTTCATTATTGTAGAAAGATAGAACAGATCAGTGGTTTTCAAGGGTTAACTCTCGAGGGAGGATTTGACTAGAAAGTGGCCACATAAGAGAGCTTTTTGGGATGATGGAGCTGTCCTATATATTGATACTATATATACTATATATTATATATATACTATATATTGATAGTAGTATATTTATTATAAAGAATTTTCATCAAATATTATTTAATTGTTATAAAGATTAATAAATTACAGCTCAATTTATCTGTTATTTCTGTGCAAACACTATTATGTTGGTCATAGAGTCTCAAAACCATAAATTGGATTAGCTTTCTCTACAGCTATACCTATGGATAGGTTAATTTGTACTAGATCTATTTATATGTGTGTGTGTTTATGTGTGTGTTATATATGATCCTAAAGCAAATTTACTATTCTCTAATAAGGATTATGAGTTAAGAGGAAAAAAAAAAAGAAAACTTCTCCCAGGAATTTTTTAATAATTTACAATGTCAAGATTTTACTTAGGAACGTTCTCAACACTCAGTGAATATAATTGCTACAAGTATATTGACAGTTACGGAGCTAGACTAAACAATCTACCAATTGTGATCTCAGCAACACCATGAGATCTAAGATGACTCACCCATGCACACCAAAATAACATGCTTAGGAAATAAATATATATGCATCAGAGATTATATTTTTAATGGCTCTAAAGCTTTGCAAAAGGCTATGTTATAGTTTCATGAGAGCTATGTAAATGTACATAACAGGTTCAGATGAGAACATGTGTTTTTTGGATTTAAATTTAATATTCTATACTTCCAAGACAAGAGTTCTTAAACTCACTGTTTTAAGAATTTAAAGTAAAAATAATAATTAAAATAACATAGAATAAGCATTATAGGCACAAAATAATATTTTAAAGTGATATAAAGTAAGCACTAAAACATAAAGGAAGCAATGACCAGGTGGAACTGTAAAACAAAAATTATGTCCTTTTTCAGCAAATTCTCATGCAGAATTTAAAATATTCTCATGCAGTCGATTCACTTTCACTTGCTGGTCCCACTACTGTTTCCCTCATCTTCAGACCTTTCACCTTTGCCATTTATGGTGGATGTGAACTGCAACCACCATACTAAGGCATTTATTTTAAATCCAAGTTAATTTGCTTCTAGGCCCTCCATGGAGCTGGTAGAAAATTTAATCCCAGTTATTTATACGGCCCCAAACACATACACACTTCAGGATTAGGTAGATATTTTAATAATTTTACTAGTGTAAAGCCCTGGGATTCTCATTTCACTTTGGACTGTAGGGTATGTTTCATTTGTTCTTAAAAAGGGCTAATATCCAGAATCTACAAAGAACTAAAACAGATTTATGAGAAAAAACAAGCGAACCCATTCAAAAGTGGGCAAAGGATATGAACAGACACTTTTCAAAACAAAACATATATGAGGCCAACAAACATATGAAAAAATGTTCATCATCATTGGTCAGTAGAGAAATGCAAATCAAAACCAAATTAAGGTACCATCTCATGCCAGTTAGAATGACAATCATTAAAAAATCTGGAGACAACAGTTCCTGGAGAGGATGTGGAGAAAAGGAACACTTTTACACTGCTGGTGGGAGTGTAAATTAGTTCAGCCATTGTAGAAGACAGTGTGGAGATTCCTCAAGGATCTAGAAATAGAAATTCCATTTGACTCAGCAATCCCATTACTGGGTATATACCCAAAGGATTATAAGTCATTCTGTTATAAAGACACATGCAGAAATTAGGCAGAAATCTGTGTGAGCCACTTGATTGCCATCATCATTTCTCATGCATTTTTTCTGAAATATATAGTTTTTTTTTAATTAGGATAATTATTTTAGTAAGTCAGAAGTACAATACTTTGTAAAAATGTATAATACATAGAATTACATGAAAACAAATGATAATTAAGAAAATCAACATGTAAATATAAAATAACTCTCATAAATATTAGACTTCTTTTTCAGCAACAGAAAAATCAATAGTTTCAAAATAAAAATTAGTTTTTGGATTCCCTACATTAACAAAACTGCTCCTTGGCTTACAAATGGCATGACATTTAAAATTTTTGACCCATTTGCAACAAACACCTGGAGTTAAAGTGAGGATATCAAAGTCTTTTAGTCCATAACTTAGCTGCCTATTAAAATATACATTTACCCAACCAGAAAATGTTTTTCAAGAAGTAAAATCTGGAATCTTGTCATATTTAAAGACATTTTTGTTGTAATCATTGAGAGTGGAACATTATTAGGCTAATGAGATAAATATCTGGACACTTGCTGTGACTTTTGTTTTACATGCTTGCTTTTTGCTTTAGATATTTTTATTTATATAGTATTACATTTTCTAAAAAAATATTCTATTCAAAATTTTTGGAAAATTATGAAAATACATGTTAAAAGGTTTAGAAATTTGAATTCTGACTGCTCTTTTCTCTATAAATATCCTCTTTTTATAACAACGTATACTTTTGTTTTTTGTAATTGAAGAGTAAATTAGTTTACAGTGATATTGTTCTATGTTATATGCACACTCAAATTGTATGCATTAGATTGTGGAGCATTTTCTGACATTTGTGCTTACAAGTAAGTTAGTGTCATTTGTCAATAATAAGGCTTGCCTGTGTAGTTGCAAAGTGCCATTGCCCTAGAGTGCTGTATTTTGAAGTCATCTGTCATGGATACATTGTAGAGAGAGAAGACTATTTATGTTTATGGCATTTTAAGTAACTGAGTTAAACCCTTTGGAATATAGAGAAATGGCTTGTTTACTGTCATCACTGTTCATTTAATCCTACGACCTTGACATGATAGCATTCCCATAAATCTCCCTGTGGGTAGTTCAATAAAAGAGATGAACATCAAAATGTAATGATTGTTTCAGCTTTAGGAATTAACTATGTAGTAGAATAAATATAAGCCAGTAAGCAGTATTACAGAAACATTCTATTTTGCCAACCCCTTTTTCTAACAAATAATACTTACTAGAACAGAAGGAGTTATTATATATTCTATTTTTGGATAATATTTGTAGTACCTAACAGATTATTATAGATTAAAAAAATCAAATAGATATAAATGATATGCATATTATGACTGGATTTTTAAAAAGCAGTTTAAAATTTTTGGCATATTATAAAAATAATGAAGTTAGGTTTTTTTAAGGATGTTTTCATATAGCTTTATTTTATATTGTGTTTTTATTGTGTTATATCTCCATTGTTAATTTTCTTCAACTTGTTCGTTTTAATTTTGTAATTATAATTCCTCAAACATAAATTGTTAATTTCAGTAGGTTCCTCTTTCCTCGATGTAAGCAGCTACTAAGATATCCAGGAAAAAAATTGAGGAAATTGGAAAACTGAAAAAATAATTACACATCACACTAGGAAAAATTAATGGATGAAACTTAAGGGACTTAACACTCTGTCCTCACTATACTATATTCCAGAGTCCATGTCCACAAACAATAAGAAAATACAACTTAGATTCAACAACCTCTGAAAAAGTAAATACTATGAGTACTCCCATTGCTTACATAATAGATCTGCAAGATAAAATAATTTTAAAGCAAGTTACATTTGCCTCTTACCAATTTTCATACATAACAAGAAAATTTGGCAGTTTACTTTGGTGAAATAAAAATCTCTGTTCCTCTTTTTGAATGAGATTTTGTACTTTGCATGATAATGATATTACAGAAGTAGAATTTTTATGCCTATTTTGAGTCTTAACATAAGTCTTAAAAATTAAATACAACTGGCTTTGGATGAAGAAAGACTGAAGGCTAAGCAGTAAAATATGCCAAGTATAAACTATCACATAGGCATTTTTACAGGTTGTAAACTAGACTTACCCAACTGAATAAGCTTAGTATTCTTATGAAACTTTAATATATATTACTAAGCAGTAAGTTAACATGCATATGAAGTGGGCAAGTAACAAAATATCTTGTTAACTTAATTAGAGTGAACCGGCAACGAACAGAATGGGAAAAAAATTTTTATTATCTACCCATGTGACAAAGGGCTAATATCCAGAATCCACAAAGAACTAAAACAGATTTATTAGTCTACGGTACCTGATGAATCATTAAAATTTTCACCTTTCAGTGAATTTGATGTGTTATGGGCAGAGTTATGTGAATATTGGTTCCAAGTATTAATGCTTCCGGGAGCACTTAAGTGAAGAAGATTTTGTAATTATTTTCTTGGAGAGAATCGTATCTGTTGATACCTAATTGAGTTTAAAGTAAAATATATAAATCAATTACTATTATGTAATTCTCTATCTTATATAGGTCCTTTTAATCTATATTAATAATAAAGCTTTCTTCTCAGGTAAATCCCAACAATTTCTAGTGTACTACCACTCAGATTATTTTACATTAAACTTCAACTCTGGTCAACCCAGATTTGATCAATAAAATAGTAACCATCTCATAAAGAAACCTAAATATACTCCTGTCTCTGACTTTGTGACTAGTCTTTGCTATTCTAATTTTGGTGTATAATACAGGACCTAAGGAAAAAAATACCTGTCAAATTTGTCACTTTTCATGTCTTGAATTTCTTCTCTACCTCTATTCTGTCCCACTTGAGACCATGCTAATAAAGTGTTTTTTATTTTGAAATTACAATCTCATCCATTTTCACACAATCAAAAATTACTTATTTTTATTTTATTTATTATAAATCTCTTTACTGTTATTGATACTACTGTTGTTTGTTTTTTCTTGAAAAAATCTATACTCCAGATTATTTTTAATGGCTCTCTGAACAATTTTTAACATTTAACAGGAGTATTATTATTAATACACAGTACCTGCCACTTAGGCTGTAAAGATTAAAAACATGCAAATATAAGTAAGTATTAGTTATTATTATTATATCATGCCTTGTTACATAGTTACCAAATGAGGCAATTTGTTAATGACATAAAACTATTAAAATATCTGAATTATACCTAAAATTAATAAATATTAACTCAGTTCAGTATTTTTTTTCCTTCAGATGCTAAGATTAGAAAGTATGGCTAAGAAATATCTATTCCAGCCTCTGCCCAATTAACAAATACACCCAAACCATCTAAGGAACATATTCAGTGTTCTGAAGTGTTTCCCTGCACTTTCTTATAGTCATTTTATAGCTCTGGGTCTTAACATTTAAACATTTAATCTATCTTTAGTTCCTTTTTTTTATATAGTAAGAGATAGGAGTCCTGTTTCATGCTTCTGCAGATGGATAGTCTGTTTTCCCAGCACCATTTTTTAAAAATTTATTTATTTTACTTTAGGTGCATACTATATCTGGCATTTCTCCCCATGTTATCCCTCCCCACCCCCCACTGTCTCTCCCCTACCCCTCCCAGCAACTGTCCTCAGTGTGTGATGCTCATCTCCCTGAGTCCACGTGTTCTCATTGTTCAGCACCCACCTATAAGTGAGAACATAACAGTCTTTGGCTTTCTGTTCTTGTGTCAGTTTGCTGAGAATGATGGTTTCCCGATTCATCCAAGGTACTACAAAGGACACAAACTCATCGTTTTTCATGGCTGCATAGTATTCCATGGCCCAGCAGCATTTTTTTGAAGAGAGTGTCCTTTCCCCAATGCACATGATTTTATACCAACACCGTGCTCTTTTGAAATTAGGTAGTGTGATACCTGCAGCTTTGTCCTTTTTCTTCAGGATTTGCTTCAACTTTTCAGGCTCTTTTAGGTTTCCTTATGAATTTTAGGATTTTTTTTCTATTTCTGTGAAAAACGATATTGATATTTTGTTAGGGATTGCATTGAATTTGTAGGTTGCTTTGGAACATATTAACAATGTTAATTTTTTCAGTCCATCAGCATGGGATGTCTTTCCCTCTGGTTGTGTTTTATTCAGTTTTGTTCATCACCGTTTTGTAGTTTCCCTTATAGGAGTTGTTCACCTCTTTGGTTAAATTGTGAATAGGATTGCCTTCTTGAGTTTTTACTCAGTTAGTTCATCATTGCTGTATATAAACACTTCTGATTTTTTTATGTTGATTTTATAGCCTACAGCTTTACTGAATTTATCAGATCTAAGAGGTTTTTGGTGGAGTCTTTAGGTTTTTCTAGATACAAGATTACGTCATTTGCAAAGAGGGATGGTTTGATTTTCTCTTTTCAAATTTGGACGCCCATTACTTTTTCTCTTGCCTGATTGCTCTGGCCAGGACTTCCAGTATTGTGTTGAATAGAAGTGATGAAAATAGTCATCCTTGTCTTGTTGAGACTTATTTTGTGTCATAACATGTAGTCTGTCCTGGAGAATGTTCCATGTGCTGATTGAGAAGAATGTGTATTCCATAGCTGTTGGATGAAATATTCTGTAAATGTCAGTTAGGTCCATTTGGTCTAAAATACAGTTTAAATTCAATTTTTTGTTGTTGATGTTAATTTTCTGTCTAGATGATCTAATATTGAAAGTGGGTTGTTGAAAATCCCAACTGTTACTCTTCTGGAGTCTATCTCTCCCTTTAGCTATAATAATCTAACAATAATTCCTTTATATTTCTAGGTGCTCCTCTGCTGAGTGCATATATGTTTAGAATTGTTATTTTCTCTTGCTGAGTTGACACCTTTATCATATGACCTTCTTTGTCTTTTTTTTTTTTTTTTTTTTTTACTGCTTTTGACTTAAAGTCTGTCTATCTGATATAAGTATGGCTACTCCTGCTTGTTTTTGGTTTCCCTTTGAATGGAATACTGTTTCCCGTTCCTTTATTTTTAGTCTATAAGTCTCTTGGCAGATGAAATGAGATTCCTGTAAGCAGCATATAGTTGAGACATGTTTTTAAAACATTAAGCCAATCTATATATTTTAAGTGGAATGTGTAATCTGTTTATATTCAAGGTTATTATTGATACATGAGGTCTTATTTCTGTCATTATATTAATGGACTTCTGGTTGTTTTGTGTGTCTTTTGTTCCTTTCCCTCTCTTATTATTTATCACTGTGGTTTGATGGTCTTCTGTAATGATTACATTTGAGTTCTTTCTCTTTTTTATTTGTGTGTGTGCTCTACCAATGGATTTTATACTTTCAGGTATTTTCTTTATATATGTATATATATTGTTTCATTTTAGGTTCTGGGGTACATGTAAAGAACGTGCAGGACTGTTTTATAGGTACAAACATGGTAATGTGGTTTGCTGCCTCCATCCCCATCACCTGTATCTGGCATTTCTCCTCATGTGATCCCTCCCCAACTCCTACCCCCTACTGTCCCTCCCCTAGACCCCCCGCCACAGATCTCAATGTTTGATGCTCCCCTCCCTGTGTCCATGTGCTCTCATTGTTCGACACCCGCCTGTGAGTGAGAACATGTGGTGCTTGATTCTCTGTTCCTGTGTCAGTTTGCTGAGAATGATGGTTTCCAAGTTCATCCATGTCCCTACAAAGGACACGAACTCATCATTTTTTATGGCTGCATAGTATTCCATGGTGTATATGTGCCACATTTTCCCTGTCCAGTCTGTCATTGATAGGCATTTGGGTTGGTTCCAAGTCTTTGCTATTGTAAACAGTGCTGCAGTGAACATACGTATGCGTGTGTCCTTATAAGAGAAGGATTTATAATCCTTTGGATATATACCCAGTAATGGGATTGCTGGGTTAAATGGAATTTCTATTTCTAGGTCCTTGAGGAATCGCTACATTGTCTTCCACAATGGTTGAAATAATTTACACTCCCACCAACAGTGTAAGAGTGTTCCTATTTCTCCACATCCCCTCCAGCATCTATTGTCTCCAGATTTTTTAATGATTGCCATTCTAGCTGGCATGAGATGGTATCTCAATGTACTTTTGATTTGCATTTCTCTACTGACAATGATGATGAGCATTTTTTCATGTTTGTTGGCCTCATATATGTCTTCATTTCAAAAGTGTCTGTTCATATCCTTTGCCCACTTCTGAATGGGTTTGTTTTTTTCTTGTAAATCTGTTTTAGTTCTTTGTAGATTTTGGATATAAGTCCTTTGTCAGATGGGTAGATTGCAAAAAATTTTTTCCCATTCTGTTGGTTGCCGATTCACTCTAATGATTGTTTCTTTTGCTGTGCAGAAGGTCTGGAGTTTAACTAGATCCCATTTATCTATTTTGGCTTCTGTTGCCAATGCTTTTGGTGTTTTGGTCATGAAGTTCTTGCCTATGCCTATGTCCTGAATGGTTTTGCCTAGGTTTTCTTCTAGTGTTTTTATGGTATTAGGTCTTAAGTTTAAGTCTTTAATCCATCTGGAGTTAATTTTAGTGTAAGGTGTCAGGAAGGGGTCCAGTTTATGCTTTCTGCATGTGACTAGCCAGTTTTCCTGACACCATTTATTAAACAGGAATATCTTTTCCCATTGCTTGTTTATGTCAGGTTTGTCAAAGATCCAGATGGTTGTAGATGTGTGGTATTGCCTCCAAGGCCTCTGTTTTGTTCCACTCGTCTATATCTCTGTTTTGGTACCAGTACCATGCTATTTTGATTACCGTAGCCTTGTAGTATAGTTTGAAGTCAGGTAGCGTGATGCCTCCAGGTTTTTTCTTTTTGCTTAGAATTGATTTGGCTATGCAGACTCTCTTTTGGTTCCATATGAAGTTTAAGATGTTTTTTTTTCCAGTTCTGTGAAAAAGGTCATTGGTAGCTTGATGGGGATAGCATTGAATCTGTAAATTACTTTGGGCAGTATGGCCATTTTCACTATATTAATTTCTTCCTAACCATGAGCATGAAATGTTTCTCCATCTGTTTGTGTCCTCTCTTATTTCCTTGAGCAGTGGTTTGTAGTTCTCCTTGAAGAGGTCCTTTACATCCTTTGTTAGTTGTATTCCTAGGTATTTTATTCTCTTTGTAGCAATTGTGAATGGCCGTTCATTCTTGATTTGGCTCTCTGTAAGTATGTTATTGGTGTATAGGAATGCTTGTGATTTTTGCGCATTGATTTTGTATCCTGAGACTTTGCTGAAGTTGCTTATCAGTTTAAGGAGATTTTGGGCTGAGATGATAGGGTATTCCAAATATACAATCATGTCGTCTGCAATTAGAGACAATTTAACTTCCTCCTTTTCTAATTGAATACGGTTTATTTCTTTTTCTTGCCTGGTTGCTATGGCTAGAACTTCCAGTACTATATTGAATAGGAGTGGTGAGAGAGGGCATCCTTGTCTAGTGCCAGATTTCAAAGGGAATGCTTCCAGTTTTTGCCCATTCAGTATGATATTGGTTGTGGGTTTGTCATAAATAGCTTTTATTATTGTGAGATACGTTCCATCAATACCTAGCTTATTGAGAGTTTTTAGTGTAAAGGGCTGTTGAATTTTGTTGAAGGCCTTCTCTGCATCTATTGAAATAATCATGTGGTTTTTGTCTTTGGTTCTGTTTATGTGGTGAATTACATTTATAGACTGTGTATGTTGAACCAGCCTTGCATCCTCAGGATGAAGCCTACTTGATCGTGGTGGATAAGCTTTTAGATGTGCTGTTGCAATCAATTTGCCAGTACTTTATTGAAGATTTTTGCATCTATGTTCATCAGAGATATTGGCCTGAAGTTTTCTTGTTGAGTCTCTGCCGGGTTTTGGAATCAGGATGATGTTGGTCTCATAAACAGATTTGGGAAGGATTCCCTCTTTTTGGATTGTTTGGAATAGTTTCAGAAGGAGTGGTACCAGTTCCTTTTTGTATGTCTGGTAGAATTCGGCTGTGAACCCATCTAGACTTGGGCTTTTTTGGTTGGTAAGCTACTAATTGCTGTGTCAACTTCAACCCTTCTTATTGGTCTATTCAGGGTTTCAACATCTTCCTGATTTAGGCTTGGGAGGCTGTAAGTGTCCAGAAATTTATACATTTCTTCCAGGTTTACTGGTTTACGTGCATAGAGTTGTTTGTAGTAATCTCTGATGGTGGTTTGTATTTCTGTGGAATCTGTGGTGATATCCCCTGTATCTTTTTTTATTGCATCTATTTGATTATTCTCTCTTTTCTTTTTTATTTGTCTGACTAGTGGTCTGTCTATTTTGTTAATCTTTTCAAAAAACCCGCTCCTAGATTTACTGATTTTTTTGAAGATTTTTTTTTTGTCTCTATCTCTTTCAGTTCTGCTCTGATCTTAGTTATTTCTTGTCTTCTGCTAGCTTCTGACTTTTTTTTTTATCTTGCTCCTCTAGCTCTTTCAATTTTGATGGTAGGGTGTCGATTTTAGATCTTTCCTTGGTTCTCATGTGGGCATTTATTGCTATAAATTTTCCTCTAGACACTGCTTTAAATGTGTCCCAGAGATTCTGGTACGTTGTGTCTTCATTCTTGTTGGTTTTGAAGAAAATCTTTATTTCAGCCTTCATTTCATTGTGTATCCAGTCAACATTCAAGAGCCAGTTGTTCAGTTTCCATGAATTTATGCAGTTCTGAGTTAGTTTCTGAATTCTGAGTTCTAGTTTGATTGCACTGTGTTCTGAGAGACTGTTATTATTTTTGTTCTTTTGCATTTGCTGAGAAGTGATTTACTTCCAATTATGTGGTCAGTTTTAGAGTAGGTGTGATGTGGTGCTGAGAAGAATGTATATTCTGTGGATTTGGGGTGGAGAGTTCTGTAAATTTCTATTAGGTTTGCTTGGTCCAGGTCTGAGTTCAAGTTCTAGATATCCTTGTTAATTTTCTGTCTCGTTGATCTGTTTAATATTGACAGTGGAGTGTGAAAGTCTCCAACTATTATTGTGTGGGAGTCTCAGTCTCTTTATACATCATTAAGAACTTTCTTTATGTATCTAGATGCTCCTGTATTGGGCGTGTATATATTTAGGATCATTAGCTCTTCTAGATGCATTGATCCTTTTGCCATTATGTAATGCCCTTCTTTGTCTCTTTTTGATCTTTGTTGGTTTAAAGTCTATTTTATCAGAGACTAGGATTGCAACTCCTGCTTTTTTTTGCTCTCCATTTCCTTGGTAGATCTTCCTCCATCCCTTTATTTTGAGCCTATGTGTATCCTTGCATGTGAGATGAGTTTCCTGGATACAGCACACCAATGGGTTTTGACTTTTTATCCAATTTGCCAGTCTTTGTCTTTTGACTGGGGCATTTAGCCAATTTATATTTCAGGTTAATATTGTTATGTGTGAATTAGATCCTACCATTTTGATGCTAGCTGTTTGTTTTGCCTGTGAGTTGATGCAGTTTCTTCATTGTGTCAATGCTCTTTACTATTTGGTATGTTTTTGGAGTGGCTGGTACTGGTTGTTCCTTTCTATGTTTAGTGCTTCTTTCAGAAGCTCTTGTAAGGCAGGTTTGGTGATGACGAAATCTCTGAGCAATTGCTTGTTCATAAAGGATTTTGTTTCTCCTTCGCTTATGAAGCTTAGTTTGCTGGATATGAAATTCTGGGTTGAAAGTTCTTTTCTTTAAGGATGTTGAGTATTGGTCCCCACTCTCTCCTGGCTTGTAGGGTTTCTGCTGAGAGATCTGCTGTGAGTCTGATGGGCTTCCCTTTGTGGGTAACCCGACCTTTCTTTCTGGCTGCCCTTAGCATTTTTTCCTTTATTTCAACCCTGGTGAATCTGATGATTATGTGCCTTGGAGTTACACTTCTTGAGGAATATCTTTGTGGTGGTCTCTGTAATTCCTGGACTTGAATGTTGGCCTGCCTTGCGAGATTGGGGTATTTCTCCTGGATAATATCCTGACGAGTGTTTTCCAGCTTGGATTCATTCTCTCCATCACATTCACGTACACCTATCAAATGTAGATTAGGTATTTTCACATAATCACATATGTCTTGGAGGCTTTGTTCATTTCTTTTTACTCTTTTTTTCTCTAATCTTGCCTTCTCGTTTGATTTCACTGAGTTGATCTTAAATCTCTGATATCCTTTCTTCTGCTTGGTCCACTTGGCTATTGAAACTTGTGTATGCTTTGCGAAGTTCTGGTGTTGTGTTTTTCGGCTCCATCAATTCATTTATATTCCTCTCTAAGCTGTTTATTCTTGTTAACATTTCATCAAACCTTTTTTCATGGTTCTTAGTTTCCTTGC
This sequence comes from Alouatta palliata, assembly GCA_004027835.1. NCBI lineage: Eukaryota > Metazoa > Chordata > Mammalia > Primates > Atelidae > Alouatta > Alouatta palliata. The sequence goes on along the minus strand of PVKV010000076.1, from coordinate 423,329 downwards.
ATTGGGTTAGAAGATGATCTTTTAGCTCAGAGAAGTTTGTTATTATCCACTTCCTGAAACCTGTTTCTGTCAATTCGTCAGACTCATTCTCCATCCAGCCTTGTTCCCTTTCTGGTGAGGAGTTGTGATCCCTTGGAGGAGGAGAGGCATTCTGGTTTGGGGCATTTTCGTCCTTTTTGAGCTGGCTTCTTCCCATCTTTGTGCATTTATCTACCTGTGGTCTTTGTGGTTGGTGACTTTCAGATGGGGTCTCTGAGTGGACATCCTTTTTGTTGCTGATGAAGTTATTTCTTTCTGTTTCTCAGTTTTCCTTCTAACAATCAGGTGCCCCGGCTGTAGGACTGCTGGAGGTCCACTCCAGACCCTGCTTGCCTGGGGACCACCTGCAGTGGCTGCAGAATAGTAAGGGTTGCTGCCAGTTTCTTCTTCTGTTATCTTTGTCCCAGAAGGATACCCGCCAGATGTCAGCCTGAGCTCTCCTTTATGAGGTGTCTCTTTGGTTATATGTGGGTCAGGGAGCTGCTTGAGGAGACAGTCTGTCCCTTATAGGAGCTCAAGTGCTGAGCTGTGAGCTCCATTGTTCTGTTCAGAGCTGCTGGGCAGGTACATTTAAGTCTGCTGCAGCAGAACTCATAACCGCCTTTTTTCCCAGATCCTTTGTCCCAGGAATGTGGGGCTTTATTTATAAATTCCTGTCATTCTGCTGCCTTTTTTCAGAGATGCCCTGCCAGGCGAGGAGGTAGCCTCGTTACAGTCTGCCAGCAGAGGCATTGCTGAGTTGCCATGGGCTCTGTCCAGCTGCTGTGTGAACTTCCTTGCAGTTCTGTTTATAGGGGTATAGTTAGAACTGCCTCATTAATGGTGGTCTGCCTCAGTAATGGTGGTCTGCCTCAGTAATGGCAGACTGTCTCTGTAATGGCAGATTGCCTTGGTAATGGCAAACTGCCTTGGTAATGGTGGACTGCCTCAGTAATGGCCGATTGCCTCAGTAATGGCAGACTGCTTTGGTAGTGGTGGACTGCCTCGGTAATGGCGAATGCCCTTGCCCCGCAGAGCTAGACCGTCCCTGGTCCATCTGTGCTTGCTGTGAAACTCTCAGTCCAGAGTGTTTCAGATTGCTGGTCTTTGTGGGGGTGGGACCAGCCGAGCCAGATCACCTGGCTCCCTGTTTCAGCTCCCTTTTTTTCAGTTGAACGGATGACTCTGTCTCTTAGGCGTTCCAGTCACTAGTTGAAACGGCACCCGGATTTGTGTGAGTTTTTGTGTGAAGACCTGCTGTGCCGGTTGAAACAGCCACACTGGAGACTCTTGGTGCTTTTCTGCCCAGGGAATCTCCTGATTTGTCGGCAGTAAAAATTTATTTGGAAATGTGGTGCTCACTCACCCTCTGCATTTTCGCTGGGAACTGCAATCCAGAGCTGTTCCTATTCAGCCATCTTGGATCCTCACTTTCAGAAATTTTCATGATTGTAGATAGCATTCTATTGCTTTCAAGTCTGGGATTCCCTTAAGCATTTCTTATGAAGCTGGTCTAGAGGTGATGAATTTCCTCAGCTTTTGCATCTGGGAAAGACTTTATTTCTCCTCCATATATGAAGGATAACTTTGCTGGGTAAAGTATCCTCAGTCAGCAGTTGTTTTTCTTTGAATATGACATCTCATTCTCCACTGGCCTGTAATGTTCATGCTGACACATCCCTTACTAGTCTTATTGGCGTTTCCATGTAAGTAGTTAGATGTTTTCTTTTGCTGTTTTTTGAGTTCTCTCTTTGTCTTTACTTTTTGACGGTTTGACTGTAATGTGCCTCGGAGAAGACTTTTTGGAATTGTGTCTCTTTAGGGATCTCTGAGTCCTGTATCAGGATGTCTAAATCACCTGCTAGACTTGGGATATCTCCAGGTATTATTTTGTTAAATAGATTTTTCTGTCTCTTTTGTTTTCTCATCATCTTCACAAAAATTCAAATATTTAGTAGCTTTGTGATGTGCCATATGTCATGTGGACTTTGCTCATTTATTTATATTCTTTTTTCTTTATTTTTTTCTGACTGGGTTATTTCAAAAGACCTTTCTTCAAGTTCTGAAATTCTTTTTTTGCTTGATCTGTTCTATCATTGATGCTTTCTAATACATTTTTTATTTTATTCCATAAATTCTTTGATTTCAGGATTCCTGTTTGCATGTTATTTTATCTCTTTAGTAAATTTCTCATTCACATTCTGAATTGTTTTTCTGATTTCTTTGTGTTCTTTATCTGAATTCCCTCATATCTTACTGAGTTTCTTGAATATCATTTTGAATTCTTTCTTCAAGATTTCATAAATTTCTTTTTCTTTGAAATCTCCTGCTAGACTATTATTTTGTTTCTTTGGAGATTTCATATTTGCTTTCTTTTTTCACATTCCCAGTATCCCTATGCTGATATCTACACATCTGGTATAATTAATGCTGCTTCTAATTTTTTTGAATTTGCTTTTGTAGTGGAAGACACTTTTATGAAGATGTGTTTGTGGTGTTGGTTGGGTAGTTTGGCCTGATTCTGGGTGCATGCAGTAGTGTACTCTCTATATAATTTCTTCAGCTTTAGACAGCATCCATTGGATCTATGCTTTCCTCAGCAGATTAGGGTGTGGTTATTTGTGGAGGCTGTGGTAAAGTTTTGTTGGAGATGGAGATGCCAGGTGGACCAGTCCTTTGGGCTCTGTGGTGGCAGTTGTGGGCTAAGCCTGCCTGTCTTTGGACCCCTAGTGGGCATTGGCTGGCACCAGTTTTAGCAAGTCCAGGCATGCCAATTTTTGAGTTTCCAGATATCTTTCTTGGGTTCCAGCAGTGGCAGCAGAGAACCAGTTGGGTAGGTGGGTAGATTGGCTGGTCTTTGGTTACCTGGATAGTGGGCATAGTATGAGTGATGGCAGTTATAATGACAGGACAACTCTCTAGCTCCCAAGTGGTCTATGCTGGCATTGGTGGTGGCTGTGACAGGTTGGGTAGGCCCATCCCCAGACTACAGGTGGTATATGGGAGTGGTTGCTAGCTGTGCTGGTAGTGGCAAGATGGGTGGGCCCATCCTTAGGCCATCATTGGAAGTACTCAGGTGGCAACAGTGGTGGACAGGGAAGAGTGATCTCCAGGCCCCCAGATAGTGTGCTTGGATACTGAGGAGGGCAGAGCCAGGCCAGCAGGACCTGTCCTCAAGTACCCTGGTGGTACATGTATATGCTAGCTGAGGTAGACAAGGATGATTTTTTCCCCAGACCCCCAGTGTAATGCTTAGGTGGGGATAGCAGCAACTGCACCGTGGCCTTTCTGCTGGGGAGGGAGTGATTGCTTTTAATGGCAACAGCCATAAGCAGGCAGCCGGGGAGCATGCACTTCAGCCCCAGGTAGCAGGTTAGTGTGGTGGTGTCTTTCCTTAGGGCACATGAAAATGTGCAGTGGCACCATTGCTGGGGGCAGTGGGGATGCTACCAATGGCTTGTGCTTCAACTTTGTTGGCAGCAACCAGCAGCAGTGGAAGCTGTGAGTGAGGGATGTCAATGAAATCCCATAGATAGAGAGATGCAGGGGCAGTTGGGCCTCAGGACTGGTTGTATTCTAATAGAGACTAGGCTCTCAAAATGATGCCTTGATGTAGCTGCTTAGACTTCAGGGGTAAGTGGGGTCAGTTTGAGCTCCTTTTCTCTGGCAGTGTAATTACATGGTTTCTAGGCAGCTTCTCATTTTCTTATTAGAGCCTCCAAGGGCCGAGGGACTCTCCTGAATCTAGGATTGCGGGAGTCTGTGGTGGGAATGTGAACCACTGGAGGTCTTTCACCTTTTCCCCATAGTGGGATCCTTTTCCCATAGTGGGAAGCCTTTATGATCTATTGCAAGTGTGATTATCTACTTGCTTTTTTGCTTCTTCTTTGTGGAGGAGGCAAGTACCGGATGCCTCTAGTCATACATGTTAAAGCTCCCTGTAACACATATTTGTAATGTTATATGTGTTATATACTGTATTCATACAAGAAAGTAAGCTAGATAAAAGAAAATGTTATTAAGAAAATCATGGCCAGGCACGGTGTAATCCAGCACTTTGGGAGGCTAAGGCAGGCAATTACTTGACTTCAGGAGTTCGAGACCAGCCTAGGTGACATAGTAAAACCCATCTCTATAAAAAATACAAAAAATTAGCCAGTCATGGTGGCACATGCCTGTAGTCCCAGCTATTCAGGAGGCTGAAGTGGGAAGATCACGTGATCCTAAAAGGAAGAGGTTACAGTGAGCTGTGATGGTGCCACTGTACTCCAGCCTGGGCAACAGAGGGAGACACTGTCTCAAAAAAAAAAAAAAAAAAAAACTAAGAAAAGAAAAGATATATTTATTACTCATTAAGTGGAAGTGAATCATCATAAAGGTCTTCTATTCATGTTGAGTAGGCTGAGGAGGAGGAAGAAGCAAAGGGGTTGGTCTTGCTGTCTCAGGGGTCTTGTTTGCAAAGGTGGAAGAAAACCCGTATGTAAGTGGATATTAACAGTCGAAACCCATGCTATTCAAGAGTTAACTCTATGTTGAATATCTTGCTTATTGTAGCCTCCTTCATCAGTGATCTTAGCTAGATCTTCTGAATTACTTGCTGCAGCTTGTACATCAGCACTTGTTTGTTCTATCTTTATGTATGAAAGCATCCTTTGACATGCCTTCCTCACTAAACTTAATCATTTCTAGCTTTTGACTTTAAGTTAAAGACACCTCTTCTTTTCACTGGAACAGTTAGATGCCATTATTTGGGGTTATTAATTGGCCTAATGTCAATATTTTTTGCCTCAACTAATTGGGAGGCCCAAGAAGAAGGAGAGACACAGACAAACAGCTGGTTTTAGAGCAATCAGAACACACATCAAAGATCACTAATCACTGAGTGCCGTAACAGATATTTTAAAAAAGTTTTAAATATTGGAAGAATTACCAAAATGTGACCCAGAGACATTAAATGAGCACATGGCACCAATAGAGTTGCTTGATACAGGGTTGTCACAGACTTTCAATTTGGAAAAAATGTAATTGTCTGTGAAGTACAATAAAGCTAAGTGCAGTAAAACAAGGTATGTTATACATCATAGAATTGTGGAACGTAAGTCAGAAAACATAAAATCCTGCAGTTTTATCAAATGCATATTAAATGAATTGATATTTCAAATTGGTAGCAAATGTAACAGGAAACCTAATAATATCATTAACATTCTTACTCTTTTATTTTTCTAGTTTATATACAGTATTATATTTAATTATCAGAATAGTCACCAGCATATTTCAAGCTCATAAAATTTGCCCAAGTTTAAAAGATATCTTCTTTACTGTTCTGATTTTTACACATTTACTTATGGGTTTTCTTTATTTTTTTCACTGTTACAATAGTGAAAGCATTCATCAGTTGGCATTGTCCTTTCACAAATACATAGGAATGCTTGCTAGACTATTTAGTAGAAATAACTTTCCTAAATAAAACGTGGCAGAGTATTATTGTTCATTTGGAAATATTTTCCAAGAGAAACAATACAAACTTCAATACCATAAGACAGAAATTCGCCTTTGGTTTTAAAATTCACTGGCAGTATTCTTTTTATTTATTAAAATTAAAATGTGCCTAAGTTTGATTTTCATCTCTCAGTGTTTAATTGTAATTAGTCACATTGGCACTGCTTTCCTGTCTTTTCAAAGCAGCACACACACAACTTTTGAACACTTCTACTAGTTTTTATGTTTATTTGATCAGTTAAAATCAGATTTAAAATTCATGGTAGACATTCATTTCTTTGGATACTTTAAGTAGAATCTAAAACATCTATTTTTTTCAAGAACTTTTAGTCATGCCATCTCAAGTAAGGTCATCTCATACATCATATTGTTGTGCTCTTACTTTCTCAGCAACTTTTTGACAAATTAGTAAAATGAAATTGAAGAAGGTAACAATGTTTTTGTGATTTCAAAAGAGGAAATCTTAAAACATCTTCTATCTATTCAAAAAATAATAATATATCAATCTTCAATTCTTGACTTTTTGGTTTTTATCCCATTCCACCTTAACTGAACTATGATTAAACGTACATATTTACAGTTTTATTTTTACTTCCACTATGTAAAAGACATGCAACTATTTTTTATGTAATATAAAGAAAGGGACATACATGATTATGTCATGTCACAGTTTTGCAAAAATTTAGCAAGGTGACAACTTGTATTTCTAGAAACTGTACATGAAATAATAGCATTTGTGATGCTGAAATTTATCATAAATGACAGAACTTTGTCTTTGCAGCAAAGTAACAAGTGATCTTAAATATAATGAGTCAGAAGTATTAGGGAATTTATTAAAACATTAGACATAATTTCTCACTTTCTAAAATTCATAGTTACCTGAATTAATATGACTGTTGTTTACAGTTACTTAATAGATAAATTATTTACACCTAAATATTTGAAATGTAATGCCTTTGTGTTAAATATTTTCTCCTCAGAAGTATTTATGAGGGGGAAATTGTCTAACTAGGATACAGTTGTCAGGGACTAATTGGATACCCTGTAAAACATAAAACTTTAAGTATATATTATTATTCTTTACTTTTTCTCTTGGTCAAGAAGGCAATTGGAAAAGAACTATGACCTGTTATTTCCATGATCTGAAGATTTTTACTGCAACAGCTGAGCAGCTCACTTTTATTCAATGCTACATTAACTTTTCCATTAAGGGCGCTGTTAGGAAGTACAGAGCCGTTCCACATTATGAAGTTGCTGTCTGGTATTCGTTCATTAACATTATTGCTTTACTTGAATGTTTCAACTCATTCTAGAGTGAAACCTTTCATCACTTTTTGAGATTGTTGTCTCTCATTTTAAATTTAGTTAAATTTAATTGCATGGCTATAGTTTAAGGGTCTGTAAATGTTTTCATAGGCCTGAATTCTCTCCTTTTTTCTTACTTAGAACTACTGTCACTTAAACTAAAATATAATTATAGTGTTACTATAATTCATAAAATCCAGTGTCCAGTGACAACTCTTATTTCAGCAAGAAAGACAAATACCTTGGTGTCATGATGCCCCTTCATTCATTTTGTTCTTTTCATTCGTTCTATAATTATTTCAGTTGTCTACAATTGCTCAAGAGCCAAGGAATATTCTCTAGGAGGCTGGAGTCTTAGGGTGAAACTAATAGGAGGAGGAATAGGATTTCCTCCATTCTATTCTGTATTAGACTATGAGATGATTAGTCAAGAATGGGGGAGATTGTTAGACTGTTGAAGGAGATTTAGAGTTGTAATGTTTAGGAAAAGGGGTTTTGAAGTTATGGGCACATGCTGTAATAGAGGGAGGCTACAGAAAAGTTGCTGTAAGCCTGCTTCGGGTTGACAATGTGGTTCCCCACTGAGCAGATTGGTGAACTTATCTATTGAGAGGTCCCATCCAGCATTCCTAGCAACTTTTTAGACCTCCTTCCATCTTGATGAAAGGATAAATTCTGTGGTGATGTAAAGCCTGTTATAATTAGATACCCTTTGTTTACGTGATTCCTTAAAGAGCTAAGACATAGAGAAATAAATCATTAAAACAAAGTTTGTGCTCTGCGATATTTTATTTGTTGATAGATTGGTTGTTTCTCAGATTTTGACCAAAATAAAAAAAGAGAAGAGAAGAAACAAATGTCTCCACCAACTGTGGGATTAAGCTACAGTGGTGGCCATATGATTGATGTTCATCAAAAACAGTGTTAATCTAATAAACAGCAAGGAGCAGCAGCAGCAATGGTGAAACACAAGGTGGGGAAGGAAGCTAATTTGAACACTGTCCAGGAATTGCAAAAGGAGATGTGGCAGAATCCAGTTCCTTGCCAGTGAAGGACTAATAGTCGATTTAGGTTGAACTGAAAAAGGCTGGCCATGAGAAGGAACTATCCTTTGGAGATTAGGGTCTGAAGGGATATCCTTTTCTTGTATAGCAATAATCTTGATTCACTATAGTTTGATGGTTAATGTCTCCCAAATACTCACTGCTTCCAAACTTTTACATCTGAAACATGTCACTATCTTAAAGCAGCAAGGGTGCTGTCTCTTATTCCATAACCTTGGTAACTCTACCTGTCCCATTGAATAAGCCTGTAGGTCAGATCCCAGTGATTTGTACCTTTCTATCCCTGATACTTAGCCTTCCAGTTGTCTCTAATTTTAAATTGCTTTCTCAGCCCACTGCTTTACCATATCTTTTCATCTTGAAAACATTTGACTCTTGCCTTCACAGTAACTTCACAATAAATTCTGATACTTTCTGCTAGTGTAGTCCTATCTTTGTGACCTCTGTTGTCCCTGTCTCTCATTTCTCCAATTAAAACAAATAGACCATAAACATACATACAAGTACATAAACTTACCCACTGCCTGAAACAAAAACACTGATTTGTGTCTTTTCATTGAAGTTTCTTATTTATTACTTTGGTCTTTATAAGCTCTTCAGTAATCACTTTAAGACAGCAGCTAAAATAGAGCCCTATCAGAGTATTTTTCCAAACAAATTATAGTTATTCTGATTACGATATAGCTTTAGGAATGGAAGAACAAAATGAAATGTTATCATCAAATACTAGTGTCTTGAGGAGAAACAGGAATACTTGCATGTATATATGTGTATGTGTGTATCCAGGAATATGCCAATGCAAATAAAATCTATTTTTTCTTCATTCTTCCTCACAGTTCAAATATCTTTGCTTCCAGAAATGTCTTTGGCTCAGCTGGCTGGCATAGCCTCTGAAAATAAACAGCCTGTCTATGCCTCACAGAAATAAGTCTATTTTGCTAGTAGATTCTAAAAGATGGAAACAATTTCATAACTCAGGAATGAACCTCTGTGGTCAAATTTCAGAAAATATAATAGGTCATTCTAAAAATATTTTGGATATGTCCTGGTATACTTAAGGCATATCATAACATTGGCTGGCCACTTAGCCCCTGCTTATAAAGTTAGCTTCATAATTTATTTTTATCTGTTGGTAAAGAATTCAAGTTATAGCTTTTTAGGTCTTGGGTAAGTGTTATTTTACAAGCAAATCAAATTAATAGATTTGAATTTCAGATCCACATTGAAGTGGACCATAGATCACGACAGAATTTTTAAAAAGGCAAAGAGACATGACTGATTTATTAAAGTATGACATACATACAGAAAAGTACATATAACATAACTGAACAGCTCAATGAATTTTCAAAAACTGAAAACACCTATGCACTTACCACACTAGATGAAGACACAGACGATTACCAATATCTTATAAGAACCCTTTTTGTAATTCTACCCTGCCAAGGTAACTGCTATCCTAAATTCTAAGAGCATGTATTTATTTTGCTTACTTTTGTATCTGTAAATGTAGCTGGAATCATATAGTATAAACTTTTTGTCTGGTTCCTTTTGCCCAATATTACATTTGTGACATTCATGATATTGTTTCATATAGATTGTTTATTCTCATTGCTATATAGTAGTCTGTTGTGTTAATATAATGTGTTTATCTATTATATAGATTTTAACTATTACGAATGTTACCATGAACATTATAGTACATGGTTTGTTTGTTTGTTTGTTTTTTGAATAAATAGAATTCTGTTGAGAATATACCTAGGATTGGAATTGCTAAGTCGTAGTGTAGGCTTATGTTTACCCTTACCGCTAAACAGTTTTCCAAAGTGTTCATTTGGTCTGCATTCTCTCCTATACTTTACATTTTCTGTTATTTTCATTTTAGCTATTTAGGTGGGAGTATGATGTACTGCCTTATAGTGTTAGTGCATTTTCCTGAGGTTGAGTGTCTTTTATAATGGCCAAAAAACGTCATTTGCCTATCTTCTTTTGTCAAATGTTTGTATCAGCCTTTGGTCCATTGTTCTATTGGACTGTCTTTTTATTATTATTGATTTGTAAGAATTCAAAATATATTCTGGATCTGAGCCATTTCTTGGATATGTATTTTGCAGATATCCTACTCTGGGTTGCCTTTTGCTTTCTTATTTTTAGTTCTTCTGATCTAATTTATCATTTTATCTTTTATTTTTAGTGATTTCTGTTTCTTGTTTAAAGCATCTTTGCCTCATGTGGTATCACAAAGACGTTCTCTTAGGTTTTCTTCCAAAAGCTTTCTTGCTTTGATTTTTACTTTCAGATTTGAAAACCATCTGGAATTGTGCATGGCATAAAGCAGATGTCAAGATTACTTTTTTTTTTTTATATGGATATTCAGTTGGCATAGCGTTATTTATTGAAAAGATTGTAGTTTCTCTTACTATACTTAAAGTATTTGTTTCTGGACTCTCTCTTCAGTTCTTTTGGTCAGTTTGTCTATTTTTAGACAATCTCACACTGTCTTAATTACTATAGCTCTATAAATAGATCTTTATACCTGGTAGTGTAAGCCCTTTAGCTTTGTGGTTCTCACAAATTGACTTGGCAATTGCATTTCTATGTTAATTTTTTGAATCAGCGTGCCAATTTCCGAAAATCGTAAGTGTTAGGATTTTGATTGGGATTGCATTGAAGGTAGAGAACAAGTTGGAAGGAAGTGATATCTTTGTACTTTTGATATACAAATAGCATTATTTATTGATATATGCCTTTCTGTATAGGCCATCTTTGATTTCTCTCGTTAATAATTTGTAGTTTTCAGTGTGGAAGTGTTAACAGATATTTCATAAGATTTATTTTTAGGTGTTTAATTTTTTTTTTTTTTTTTGAGACAGAGTTTTGCTCTTATTACCCAGGTTGGAGTGCAATGGCACGATCTTGGCTCACCGCAACCTCCACCTCCTGGGTTCAAGCAATTCTCCTGCCTCAGCCTCCCAAGTAGCTGGGATACAGGCATGCGCCACCATGCCCAGCTAATTTTTATATTTTTAGTAGAGACAGGGTTTCACCATGTTGACCAGGATGGTCTCAATCTCTTGTAATATTTTTTAAAGCTTCTGTAAATGATATTATTTTTAAAATTTAACTATGATCTTGAGACTGATAACTTGTTTTCCTGCATAGACTTTTATCTAATAACCTTGCCATATTTGCTTACTAATTATAATAGTTTATGTATTTTATTTTATATATTAGATTATGAGCACAATCATTTGCAAATGCTGTCAGTTTCCTTTCTCAGTTTCCATAGCTTTGATTTGTTTTTCTGCTTTACTGTAATGACTACAATCTCCCGTACACTAGGGGGAAGTAATGAGAATCCTTGTTTTGTACCTAATGACAGGGAAAATATTTTGCCACAATTGTGATATTAGCTGTAGATAGTTTGTTTTGTTTTGCTTTTTTATCGATATTCCTTACCAAATTAATGAAATTTTCTTGCTTGTTCTATTTGTTAAAAGGTTTTGTCCTAAGTTGATACAGAATTTTGTTATTATGCTTTTTATCTATCGTAATTCTCGTATGATTTTTCTTTTTTTTCTATGAATGTAGTGATTGAATTGAGTGTGGTTATAATATTAAGCTATTAAAGGTTAATTATTAAAATAGATAATGACTTTTCAGCCTATAAACTTCTGGAGAGTTTAAGTACCTACCCTCTGGCAATGTTTTTGGTACCTAGGCAGTAGTTTTTGTTAGCTAACTGGTAATTCAATTAATGTGTTATTTGGGGGAATATATATTTTCTTTCATCCAAATTAGTGCCATTAAACAACTATTCTGTAATATGACACAGCAGATTACTGTGCTTCACACTTTGTAAAATGGAAAGATATATAAGAATCAGTCCCAGCCTCAATGAGCTATTATCTCATTTGTGAGATCATACCAATTATTAGGTAATTATAATATTAATTCAAAGCAATATTTAGTAATATTTGAGTGAGGCATTAACTAACCTGTATGCTTTATAAAGACATGGATGAATATTCAGACTTCTGTTCCCAAGGAGTAACACAGGATGAAACATCCAGGTTTCTTTGAGAAACATTACGTTATCTAAAATCAAGTATGAGAGGGATAGTAGTTGAAGATAAGACTGCAAAGTAGAGTTCAAATTCAATCAAGGAGGATCTTTGAACACCCAGCTAAAGATTAGACCTGGTTCTGTAAGCACCTCAATTTTATAGATAAGGAAATATATCTTGAGAGGTCATGACCTGCCTTTGGTAATACTAAATCAGAACTGGGAGTTCATAATAAAAAGAATGTAATTGCCTTAATCCTTAATGAAATTCTTAACCCTCACCAAACCAGTTTATGTGACTAATTATTATATTGGTATTGCTTTATACTCATAAAAATAATTTGTTCATTGTCCATTTTTAATTATATTCTTCTATATATAATTATATTTCTCAGCTGTAAAACTAAACTGATGAAGAATGGAAAACAGCAGTTATTCTCTAGCCATGACAGATATAATAGACATTCATGTCATATGATACTAAATGTTAAAATGAGGTCACAGGGCACTGGAGAAAAGGAAATAAGCAATATAGTACCTTTGGGTGATGAATGTGAGGGGAAACATCTTATATAGGGCACTAGCCAGGCTATTTATCATTTAGTAGTGAAAGCCTGATGACATGATAACAAGGGTTTTCTGTGGTCGTCGTGATAGCAGAATCCCATACATACAATCTCTTCAAGATGTCTTTATACTTTTAGGCGAGCACTTGCTTAAACAAGAGGCAAATAGCCACATATTTCATTTGATATGATAAAAATACATTTATTATTTCCTTTTTGGTGACCTTAATACTCAGAACACATAATATAATTCTATTTTATTTAACATATACTTAAGCATGAGAGGGCTACCCTTTGTAGTTGGAAGGAAGGTAAAAAACACCAACCAAATAGATGAGAAACTAATTAACAGTTTTGTTGTTTGGGGGAGTATAATGCATTTAGAGTAGTAAATGCTATCTTTTAGAAAATATTAATTGCATATAACAATTATCAGCAAATAATTGTAAAATGAATTAATTAATGAAAAAAGTGAGTGAATTGTTATCATTTCTACTTAAGCCTGTCTATAAGGCATTAATCTCTTTCCTCATTCACTTATTTTTAAAATCGCAACTTTTTAATAGGTTTACGTTTTCTGAAAAGTTTATATTATTCACTGTAATAGTAAAAATGCTTATTTTTTGTAACATGATAAAAAAATTAATAAGCTAATTTGAACTAAAAGTAAAAATGGTTAACTTTGGTAACATGGGGATCTTCAGTTAATCTTAAGTCCGTAGTTTAGAGTTTTATGGGCTGTATTTCAAATTCAAACTTTTGCTACAAACAAATGAGGAGGAATCATTCTGGCGTAAACAGTGCCACTTCAGGACATAATTCCCTCATACCATCTACCTTTACATAACCTGTAGACCAGCAGGCACTAATTGGTAATACCATTGCTTTTTCCTCTGTCCTTAAATACGTTAATACAGGTCAGATACACATCTCACTATACGCTGATTATATATACCAATTCCTTATAGATTAGAGGAAATTTGAATTGTGAGAGAATTCATGGAAGAGAAATTTAGACATAGGTTTTAGAGGAGGTAAATCATCAAAACTCCCATCTAGAAAGACCCTGAATTGGGTAAATTAGGTGACCTCAAACTGAGGGAGGTTATGAGACTTGGTAGAATTTTTAAGAGCAATCAGAGTTGGGAATAGAAGGATGTATATTATCTAAAGTCAGAAAATAAAATAATATCAGCCAGGGCCAAGATATGCCTAATCAGTATATTAACTATCAATAGCATTATTTAAGGGGGAGAGTTAAGGGATGGAATAGGGGTGGTTCATGTAATAAAGTTCAATCTAATTCAGAGAACTATAGGGCTTTGCATAATCTAAAAGCCAACTTTTAGATTGAGAAGAAAAGCAATGAGAGACTATTGTGGGTGAGAGGGTCAGGGCATAGCCAGACCATTGTGGGTGAGAGGGTCAGGGCATAGCCAAGCGATGTGACTGATCCTTGTGCAGGCATCTTCCTAGCCTAGAGGCAAGAGTCAGTGTACAGGATCTATTGGACATAGCTGTACTGCTGTGAAAGACATGGAAGGATATAGTATATAATATAAAAGTTAGAAAAATGAACAATAATTAACATTATTCATGAAATTTGACCTCGATGACAGAAATAATGTTGGTAAAATTTTTATCAGTATTTTTAAAGACAAGGAAAAGAATTTCTGGAAAAAATACAAATTTGTGTGTGTGAGTATGTTTAAACATATTTTTATGTGTGAAGTAAATGTATGGTTTCTTCTGTGTTTGGGATAGTGATGAAAATGCCAAATTGATGAGTGTTGGCATGTGACTGGCTGGCCAAAAGAGAGTTAATCTGGAAAGGTGAATCCAGTACAGAGGCCCAAGTGATTGCTAGAACTAATTAAAAGAAAAAGTGATAAGGAAAGAGATTCTAATACCAAGGCCCAGTCACACCCATACTGAGTGAGGTAGCATGCAGAAGTCACTAAGACACCAAAAAAAAGGTTAGAAAACTGGGGGAGAAAAACATGAACAAGATGAATATTAATTTTCAGATGCTAATATTATATTAGTGTTTTATTACTGAATCAGTTGTAATGTCCTAAAGAGTATTTACTTATCCTAAACTTTTATACCTAAATGGATACCAGTAAATTACATCTCTGAGACATTAAGTATTACCCTTGAAGTATGTGAGAGTAATATATCTCCAAAAGTACTTTATGTGTAATCAGAGGAGTGATCATTTCTTCAGCAGATTACAGCCTTCTCTCGTCAAAGGTGTCTTACTTAGGCTTTTCTACGAAGCTGTTTTTAAAATGCATCCCATCAGCATCTAGAAACTTGAATAATAATTTTTTTTTTTTTTTTGAGACAGAGTCTTGCTTTGTCACCCAGGCTGGAGTGCAATGGCATAATCTTGGTTCACTGCAACCTCTGCCTCCCAGGTTTAAGCGAGTCTTGTGCCTCAGCCTACCTAGTAACTGGAAATACAGGCACCTGCCATCATGCCTGGGTAATTTTTGTATTTTTGTAGAGATGAGGTTTCACCATGTTGATCAGGCTGGTCTTGAACTCCTGACCTCAGGCGATCCACCCACCTCGGCCTCCCAAAGTGTTGGGATTACAGGCATGAGCCACCAAATCTGGCCTGTTTTTTAGTTACTTATTTTTAATCATCTTTATCTTGCAAATTGACTACTTTTTCTGGAGAGATTAAGAATATGCTATTGCACTATTCCCATTGTTAATTATGAATTCAGCTGAGAATCACCAAACAGAATTCAGTATGAAAATATTATCTACTTTTTCATGTTGCCTTTCTCTTTCGAAAGTGTACTCCTGCCACTGTTGGCTCAGATGTCCTGTGTTTTAAACACTGCATTTATTGTATTACATTTTTTCCTTCTACTGGCGATATTTTTGTTCTTCAGGTAAATCTTTTCGAGTTTCTGCTATGTTAAAATTTTTGGTAAGTTCTAAAATAGTTCAGCTTTTTTAGACTTTAGTAAACTAAGATTGGCTTGAGTTTATATATGCACTACATGTGGAGTATTTCTTTTTGATTATTCTATGAGGTAAACATTTTTAAATTTTTGTTTTAAAATTAGTTTTTTATGATTAGATTTTTTGCCTTCCTTTCTTCTTTTTAAACATTTTGCTTCTACCTGGTTAAAGAATGCAAATCATACATTTCTCAGTTCACAACATTAAGAAGTTAGTGTTTTATTGTATTTAAAATGTTAGTTGGGCCAGGAATGGTGGCACATGCCTGTAATTCCAAAGCTTTGAAAGTCCATGGTGGAGGAACACAGGAGACCAGAGTGTTAGACCAGCCTGAAAAACATAGCAAGGCCCTTGTCTCTACAAAAAATAAAAATGAAAATTAGTCAGGTACAATCATGTGTACCTGTAATACCAGCTACTTGGGAGGCTGAGGCAGGAGAATTGCATGGGGCCAGGAGTATGAGGCTGCAGTGAGCCATCATCACATCACTGCACTCCAGCCTAGGTGACAAGGAAAGATCCTGTCTCTAAAAATAATAATAGAAAAATAAAAATAAAATATGTTAACTGGAAATGTTTTGTCTTTGTTATGTGCCTAATGCAATAAAATTTCTGTTGCTGTTCACTGTTTTGTACTGACCAGACAGGGATAGGCTTTATATAAGGCGTACCACAGTGCCATTCAGGTGTGGAAAGTGGAGCTTAATGAATAACATTTACAATTACTGATTTACATTGTTTCCCCATCCCATCCATTTTCTTGTAATGTTTTATATAATTTTCTACAGAGACTCACAGTAAATATAATGATATTTCATGTAATTACATCAACATGCCAGGTTTTAATTAAAATACATATTTTCTAAATATATAACAGAAAACCTATAATGTTTATAAATAGATAACATAAATATGTTAAAATATATAATCTGAATTTGAATGCTGTCAATTTGGAAGATTTTTTAAAGGCCCTGATTAATCCATAATAGCATTTTCTTCTGTTCATTTTCTCTAGATTTCTAATGGTATTTGTAATAAAATACTAATAGTGTGGCAACAAACACACTTTGTTTGCAAAGTATATTGATGTTCTACTTTAAACTCTCCAGTACATTATGGATGACTTAAGCAAACTTTTTATTAACAGAATTTTCATCCATTTGTGAATTAAGAAACAATTAAGTGTTCTCTGTCCCCAAAATATTTCTACTACATAGTCTGAAATTCTTGCAAAATGCTTTATTAATACTTAATGTCACTTTCAGCTATGAGATAACAAATGGAGGTATTTTGTATATTAAATAATAATTCACTTATTCTAAAAATTTTTTTAATTCTAAATATTTAGAATAACTCATCGTAAAATAACTATAGGATTATGTAATCCTGTAAGATAATGTTGACCTAGTTAAAAATGGAGAATAGGCAAAGTAAAAAGTAGTAGTTATTTCCCAAATAATTTTTTTAAATTCAGTGTTTTGGTTAACTAGATTAAACAATTAGTTTGTAAGTGTGATTAACCATCAAGGCAAACAAACCTGAATTTTATTTCATCATTTTATTTTGTAAACCTGTGTTTAAAAAGTATTGAGTTTTTTTATGATTGTTGATAAATGTGGCTGCCCTAAGCTAATAGCAGAAAATCAATGTTTTAAAAATTGAAACAGTATAGGTTTGTATTGATTAATGTGGGTAAATCAAAACGAGAGGTTTTGTAACAGCTTTCTTAGACAGGCTGCTCCCCAGTAATGGCAACCTATCAATTTTAGCTTTCTACTGATAAATCAGCTTGAAAATTGGATGTCAAATTTTTTTTCACTGAAGTAGTGATTTTTTTCATGCCCTTTAACCTTTTCTGATATATTAGATTGGTTTATAAGACTGAGCTCTTTCTTATAGAAAGCAGTTGTCAAATTGACATTTGGATAGATTTTTAAATGATTGTAGCAACTATTTTTATCCCTGTATATAAAATGCACGTGTGTAGAATCATATACATTCTACCTCCCTAACTAAAAAAGGTTGTTTATCTTGAAAAAAATTCAATTTCACATTACAAAATTATAGATGTGCTGTTTATGGGTCTTGGAAATCCAAAGAAAGTCAGAGCCTCAACTGGAAGGTTAAGACACATGCTTCCAGAAGTATTTTAGTTTTCATTGAGTAGGGACATTGTTTTTTTTTCTTGTGAATTGATTTTTTTCCTTCTTTTCTTTTTATTTCCTTGATAATTACTAATGGATTAATTAATGGCAACTCTTCTATGTTGTTATATGGTCAGTAGTAACTTGATATGCATTATTACCAAAAACGAAAACGAAAAACTGACACTTTCTTATTTATCAGGAACCAGTATTGAAGTTTTAAAGTAACACTAGAAAAGATCTGATTAACAGCACAAGAAAACAGGCTTAATTTGGACTTAATGGGGTAGACTTCGGTGACAGCTGACAGTACCATACATTCATGCCTACATACCCGACTTTAAGTTAGCCTGAAAAGGTATTGATTGCGAAGTTCCTGTTGTATAATTACTTTGTGCTAGGAAAAAAAATGCATGGTGTATTGATCTAGATGGGAGCATTTGAGTAGCAGTTTCCCTTGGCTAACAGTGAGTGTCATCTTTCAGCCATGATAAATGGTAGTGCTCTGGCTCAGCATAATTACTTTGTGGTGAAATGAACCTCCTATCCCCTTCTCCTTTTCCCTGCAAGGAGATATAGTAATCATCTTTATCTGAAAGCCATGATTTACTGAACTAATCATCCTCTTAATAGAGGAAAATCTTTCCCCCAGAGTATGTCCAGTTTTTGCTAACTGAAACAGAAATACGTTATGAAATGACAGAATTTTTTTAAATTTCTGAATCCACAAGTATACATCTTTTAAATTAACTATCAATTATTCCTGACCTATGCTTTTCCCCTCTGTCCATTCTCAACCTACTAGGTAACCTTTGATCTTAACATTGAATATAAATAAAAAGAGAAAATAAAGATGACCAAATCTTACGTATTCATTTTGACAATAGGTGAAATAATTATATAAAGAAATTTATTACATTTGGCAAAAACAGAAATTTAGTTTACTTAGTTAAAACATGTCTTGGAAAGCCTTCTGTTTATAACACTTTTTCATACAATTTTTACTATTAAACAACATTATTATTTTTTAGATTTTGTGACAGTTCTCTGCATTAAGAGGCAAATAAGATGCCTAGAATATGGAAACCATATGTTCCCCACCAATTCTAAAAAACTAAGATAATTTATATTGTTTGTTAGCTTTTTTGACAAAGATATTTAATATGTTATCAATTTTTTATTAAGCCTATGTTATATTTTGCTGAAAATATATCTGTATTTACTTGCCAGCACTTTAATATTTCCCCTGGGTAATGACTTTTAGTTAAGTAATGTTATTTAAAGAATATCTGGCAGTCATTTTAGATCATTTTAAGACTGCTGTGAAGGGTTTGGAGAAAGGTCATTTTCAGTGATTGTGCTTAGTTAAATAAATGTGAAAGGTTTCACAAAGGGAATCTTGCTTTTCAGTGTGCTGTCATAAATTTCCTCTTAGCACATCTGGGAGTACCAAGTAAAATGTAGTTGTTTCTGCCTTGAAGGCATTATATTTTATATTTTCTTTCTCTTTATTTTCTTCTCATAATTCTATTTATTCCCACAACTGAGCACAAAGGTTTCATTTTGTCATAAATTAGGGCCTCCACTTTTGACAGTTTGTGGAAACCCCTACATATATTCTCTAAATGTTTAGAAAGAGTAGATTTTGTTTTTGCTAAGACTTATTGAAACGTCTCGTGTTTTTTTTTTTTTTCTTTTGGTAAACAATTCCTTCCTGAATATAACCCTGGTTCACAGTTTGCTCCCACTCTGACCACAGCTGGGCTCTTGCTGTTCACAGCTGAAAAGTGAAATCAATTCTTGGTCTAACAAAATGCAGATGAAAGCCATTCTGATTATTCATAGTCATTTCCCGTAATTTTATCAGCCTTTGTTACTTATATGATCTCTGGAAAGTGTTGTTTATTCAAGTAAATTCAGTCCCAGCTTCTTTGTTGAGTTGTGCTGTCTTCTAGGAAAATAATACTTCCTTAAACCCATAAGCATTGTGAATAGGTAATCATTATACAGTTTCCTAAGATAACTATTGCTTTTTTCCCCCTAAGGAAATATTACATCTCTAATAAAATCTTTTATTATTTATAGAAATTTGTATTCTAAGCAAAGATGTCTCTCTATTTCTTACTATTAACAAAAGTTAAAATTCTGAAACAAAAAAATGCTAACATACCTCAATTCAAATGATCATTGATCTAGGATTTTCTAATTTTTTTAACAAGATTAGATACAATGCTGTATTATAGCTGAATGCTTCAGAGGTCACAGGTCTACTGTGAGTTTGATGGAAAACAGCTTTTCTCCTTCCTATTTTAAATGATTCCTACTTTGATTGCAAGCATTTATTATAATTATCAAGAGATTAGGCTGCTGTGATAGAATCCTTGTAATAGAACCATTTAAAAGGAATATAATGGCAGTTTATTGGAGTCTGGAAAAGAAAAGAACACAGATAAAGTGGTCCTTTTTGTAAATGGTTCAACTGCTAACTGAGTATACTAATTTTATTACTCTTAGTTCCCTCACTTTAGTAGTTTTTCTGGCTAAGATTACAGTTTTTTCTAGTATGTAACATGTCCTCTCATCATTTCTATGGTTTATGTCTTTTGCAGGATATGTGTGTGTGTGTGTCTGTGTGTGTGTATACACAAATAAATAGCACTCAGTACTCTCTGATATATAGTCTTTGTTTTAGAACATATATTTATACAATATTTGTTCTAAGATTATTTTGAATATATTTTAATTTTTGAAACTTATTGGCATATTAGATGAGTCCATTCATCACTTCTCATTCATGTGTACTTATTTTCTAGGTGCAATAAAAATATCCCAATGTAATAAATACTCAGGAAGTGGCAGACTTAAGACCTATTCTGTGCTAATATATTATCTATACAAATTAATGCAGTTGACACTCAGGGTAGATATATTTGGATTCTTTCTAATTCCTAAAAGGCAAAAATAAGGGCCTTAACAGTTTCTTTTTCTTTGGAGACTTTAATCCATTTGGAGCCAGACACAAGAAAATACAAGGACAAAATTTTTAAAGAACTGAAATTCAGTAAAGTAGATATTCCTGTTCTTTCTCAAATTGGAAACTAGTAGAACTGCAATGTTTGCTAAAATACTTGAGTAAACAATTAGAGAATGGATGCCTGCAGAGAAAAGGCACTAAATGTTATCTGTCAGAAGTGTCAGGGCTAGATAGAAGGCTCAAGTGCATCAAAACTGATTCTTGTGAAGTGGGGGCCTGGAATGAGGAAACTTAAATAATGCTAAAAATAATGCTATTTTAGAGATTATACACTTTCTGAAAACAAAAATCTGCTAGGAAGTACCTTGCACTAATAGGTACCGTAAGCATAATAGGTCTTTAAGAATACTTTTTGGAAAATTTTGTTTTTATCAAAGTAGTAAAGGAAGCACCACCTTTTAAATCCTAGGTTTTATATTTCTTTGAAGAATTTGAAATTGTATTATCTCCATTTTTTAAATATTTTATGTTATGAATCTACATATTGTTATTTTCTTAATATTGCTGCTGTACAAAAAATGCCTGATTGAATAGGAGTAATGGTTTTATTCCTTCATACTTAGCTTAACATTCTTAAATCATTTGTCCTGTGCCATAAGAAGGCTTTACAGTCCAGGCACGGTGGCTCACACCTGTAATCCCAGCACTTTGGGAGGCCAAGGCGGATGGATCAAAAGTTCATAACCAGCCTGGCCAACGTGGTGAAACCCGGTCTCTACTAAAAATAGAAAAAGTCGCCGGGCATGATGATACACACCTGTGATCCCAGCTACTCGGGATACTGAGGCAGGAGAATCACTTGAACCCAGGAGGCAGAAGTTGCAACGTGAGCCGAGATTGCGCCATTGCACTCCAGCCTGGGTAACATAGCAAGACTTGGTCTCAAAAACAAACAAACAAAGACTTTACATACAGCTTAAAGGTTTCTAGAGATAATAGCTCACTTTAAGGGTATACCAAGTCTTCTTTTCTTTATTACTTGAGTTTCATGTTGTACGTTTAGAAGAATTTGAGATTGTAGTTATGCAACTGTTATTATAGATACAAAGGAAGTTGTCTGAAAGAGATAATTCAGAAAGACTGAATAATGAGGATGGTTAAAAATTTACAAATTTGTTGTACATTCTACAAGTTTAGCTTGCTTTGCTAGTTCCATACGTAAGTTTTGCTTAAAAGAATATTATACATGTTTATTAATATTTACATGGATGTTTGTAGGTAAATAATGTAGATGCATCAAGTATGTGTATATAAATAAATAATATTGGAAACATGGAACGTAAAAGGAATTCAGAAAGGTAATTTCTGTTCACTCATTGATTCTTATCAGCATTATGCTTAAAATATCTAAACAAGTGAAATAAGGAAATTTACATAGATTAATTGAAAACTATCTCTGGCATTG
Source organism: Alouatta palliata (assembly GCA_004027835.1). Lineage (NCBI taxonomy): Eukaryota > Metazoa > Chordata > Mammalia > Primates > Atelidae > Alouatta > Alouatta palliata. The sequence goes on along the minus strand of PVKV010000076.1, from coordinate 401,252 downwards.
ATTGTCAAACCAAATCATCAGAAAGTTATTTCTTACTAAATTTTCTTGAGATATAATTATATATGTTAATTTTGCTAATTGGTCTTCTATACAACTGAATTTAGTTTTGTTTGTATCTCAGTCGTAAGCAATACCGCACATATAATGCTACTTTCAAATTTGAGTTTGGTCAGTAGTGGAGCTACAATTTGTATACAGGGGAGACGTAAGAACAGTAGCAGTCTGCTTGGTAGAAGGTATCACAAGCACACTGTTTCTCTTAGATTTTATATTATAAATGAATAAAATTAAACTTTTTTACAAATATATTTGATTTTGTATACAGTATTTTTACTAATTTTATTTAGAAGAATTCAGGGAGACTGATAAGATTATGATTTAATTATTTATGAAAATGAAAGCAAAACAAAAAGTTTATATTTACTTGGTAGAACTGTAATAAGGCAACTGAATAATATTATTGAAAAATAAAATAAGGAAATATGGCATTTATTCAAGCAGTTGGACCAAAAAGGGATAAGAACTTAATGAATTGTTGTAGATCACCAATCCCTTTTAAAAGCCCTGAAATATGTAAATTTTATAATATGTCTATAGGAAACATTCGGTGGCAAATCTGACTTAAGCCAATATGTGAGGTTTTTTTGTTGCCTTTATCCCACTTAGAATCAGTGTTTATATATTTCTTTGCAGAAATACTAATTTATTTGATTATGGAGTAGGAATCTAAATGCTACTAGGAATGATATAAAATAATACGAAGTAGCTCCACCATACTAATCTTCTAATGTGAGAAAAATTATGGTTTGCAAAACACTCAATCCCAAGGGTTGTACCTAAGAACCGTGCTAATGGTACAAATGTCAGATCAAAGCTGCTGTGAAACCTGGAGTGATCAGAAAGGAAAAATTGAAGTCAAGTCTTTGAATAAGTGGGACTTTTTTTTGCCCTAGGTAATTTCAAAATAAGAATGATGATTATACCTAGACCAAAGATGTTTTGAGGTACAGAAGTTAAAAACTCAGTTGAGTTAGCAGTATTCAAAAGGGAGATCCAAATAGGACATATTGTGGTTATTAATGACCTCCCAGGTCACAGTTGAACATTCCACTGGGAATTAGTTCCTGTTATAATTATATTGGTTGGCTATCCAGAGCTAGCACTTTCGGAGTCCTATTCAGTAATTATGATCTACATTCTTTCTGAGAAGCTGCTTTTTTACAGCCACACTAGACTGGTCCTACCCATGTGACTGACTGGTTTTAAATTGTATTTAATCAATATAATTTGTCCAGTTACCCTAAAGTGGAAAGATAACAATTATAATAGATTATTTTTCCTTGTACAATACCTTAAGCAGTTAACTTACAGCAGTAATGGAAGCTGCCTCTCAAAACACATTTTAGGACATTAAAAAAAATGATTTTAAAAATTTTCCTGGTAGACGACTAAATCTAAAATTGCATAGATTCCACTGGAGTTTTTCTTTCATTCCAGTTGAAATAAATTATAAGAAGTACAATTATCCAAAAATTAGGATAATTATATCCTAGAATAAGTAGTAAATGATAACTTAGCTTTCATTGCCAAACATTTAAATTAATGTTTGGTATGTTTTAGTGTTTTATTTGGTGAAAATTGGAATCCAAAACATCATTTGAAGCACTCATTTATTTCAGAAAATTTTCTGATTATTTTATTGAGTTATTTATTTAAATTTAGAGTCCCTTTTTGTTTTTTCAGTTTCAAACATTTATGGAAAATTCAGGTACCTCTAAAACATTCTTTTTTCTATTTGAAATATCTGTATGTAAATGTTACCAGTGATATCCAAATTTGCAACTATGGAAGTAGCTAAAACACTAAGACAATTATAAATACAATTTTAGTTTATGTTTTTCCAAGTTAAAACAAGGAAGTATGAAATACATTGTATATCTTTGAATGTTGTCTCCCTTCCATTTAGATTTGTATTTGGTTAGACAGATCAAACCCAGGCTCAAGTTACGAACCTCATCAGAGAAATTATTCTCTAATTGGCTTATGTTCCCTAAGGCTATGTATTAAACAGTGCAGCTACTACCTTTGCTGCCAGGAGTTTTATCCTAGAGACCAACAGCCCATTCTAGGTATTCTTTTATAATATGCAACATACCAAGATGACTAAGGCTCACCTTCCTGTTTGAACTATTTTATATCATCGTGTAGACACAGATGTACTAAATGGGGGTAAACAGCATATCCTTCCCTTCCAGAAAAGCAGAGACTTTATTTAGCTTATCTGAACCTCTTTTTGTAGGCAAATATGGGATTAATTGAATCCAGAAAATGTCTTAGCTTATTATTTTCTCTCTTGCTCCCAATCATTGATGGATTGGTCTGTCTGCACCACGCCCTTCAGCTGAACACTGTACAGATCTGAAAGGCTTCTTTCTGAAAACAGACATGTATGTATTTCTTTACCTAGAAGGAAAGGATTGTCTTTTCAAAACACAACGGAAAGTGTAATTATCTCCTTTCTTCTCTCCTTGCCTCCCTTACTTCTCCCTCCTGCCTTTTTCCTCTCTTCTTTTTGGTATTAGAGTGGAGCTTCAAGTATATATGTGATCATTGATGAAACTTAAATACTACAGTAAAGCTGTAATGTTTAAAAATATTTTTTAAGTTGTAAAGATTTTCCAAATCAAATAAAAAGTGGTTCAACTTTGCTTTATCAACAAATTAAAAGAATTAATATAAATGTATTTTTCTTGCTATATGAGCAAACTCACTGGAAAAAAATGAGACATTTCATTCATTCTAGATCCGGATATCTCCTCCACATAACATATGTGTATATACAAACACAGAACATGAACTCACTTCCTGGGAGATTTCCAAAACTATGCTAGACATGGAACCAGCTAAATTAGCAAATTCTCTACTAGATAATTCTTTGTGATTTCTTCTGTTATCCTTATTATTTTCTTTTTCTACTTACAGTAGGTTTACTTTGTTCCTTTTTTCTCATTTTTTGAGGTACCAGCTTAGGTCATTGGTTTTAGATCTTTCTACTTATTAAAATATATAAATATCTAAAGCTACGTTTCCTTCTACATACTGCCTTAACTGCATCTCACAATTTTTATCTGTTTTACTTCCATTATCATTGAGTTTCAGATGCTTTCTACTTTTTAATTTCTTCTGTAACCACATTATTTAGAAGTATGTTGTTTAATTTTCTGATAGTTGGAGTATTCATAGAGATCTTGTTATTGATTTATACTTCGACTCCATTGTAATCAGAGAACATACTCTGTATAATTTCAATTATTTTAAATTTGAAGATTGTTTTATTGGACAGCACATATAGCATATTTTGTCAGACATACTGATATGGTTTGGATCTGTGTTCCTGCCCAAATCTAATGTTGAATTATAATCCCCAGTGTTGAAGGTTGGGGCTGGTGGGATGTGATTGGATCATGGTGGTGCTATTCCTTTGGTGCTATTCCTCTGATAGAGTTCTCCTGAGATCTGGTTGTTTGAAAGTGTATCGCACCTCCCCCTTCTCTCTCTTCCTTCTGCTCCAGTGATGTAAGACATGCCTGCTTCCCCTTCACCTTCTCCCATGGTTTTAGGTTTCCTGAGGCCTCCCCAGAAGCAGAAGATGCTATATTTCCTATGTAGCCTGCAGAACTGTGAGCCACTTAAACCTCTTTTCTTCATAAATTACCCAGTCTCAGGTATGTCTTTATAGTAGTGCAAAAACGGACTAATACACATACCATGTTCACTGGAAAATAATGTACATTTTTCACTCATTGAGCATAGTGTTCTATAAATTTAAATTAGGTCAACATGGCTGATAGTATGTTTCAGACTATCTGTGTCTTTACTGATAAGTTTGTCTGCTCATTGTACTTATTGAAAGAGAGATGTTAAAATCTTCTAATATGATTTTGAGATTATTTATTCCTATGATTCTGTCAGTTTTGCTTCATATATTTCAGGCTCTGTTAGTGACTACACATTTTTGAATATTATGTCTCTTCAATAATTGAACTCTTTCTCATTATTAATTATCCTTCTTATTTCTGGTAATAGTACTTGTTTTAAAGCAAACTTTGGCTGATAATAATATATATAGCTACTCTGGTATCTTATGCTTATTATTTATGTGCTTTTTCTATTCATTTAGTTTCAACTCATCTGTGTCTATATTTTTAGTGCATTTTGTGAACACACAGCATATAATTAAGTATTGCTTTTTTTTTTTTGAGACAGGGTCTTGCCCAGGCTGGCCTCAAACTCCTGGGCTCAGACAAACCTCCTGCCTCAGCCTCCCAAGTAGCTGACGTTATCAGTGCATGCCACTATACCTAGTGGGTATTGCTTTTTAATCTGTTTTGATCTCTGCCTTCTAATTAGAATATTTAGTTTATTAGTGTTAATTATAATTATTGATGTGATTGGATTTAGCTCTAAATTTTTAAAATTTGATTCATGTGTCTACTCTGTTTATTTCTGGTTTGTTTGTTCTCTATTCTCCTTTTCATTCTTTTTTGAATTATTTTAATATTTTTTAGAAATTCATTTTAATTTATATATTAGATTTTTGCTGTGTATTTTTGCAGCATATTTTTAGTGGTTATCTAGAGTTTATTTTATACATCCTTAAATTTCAATCTACATAGAGTTAATAGAGTACCACTTTATGTAAAACATAGAAACCTTGCAACCATATGGATTCATTTACAGCTTATCACCCTGCACCATTGCTAGGGACTGCAGCTGGACTCAATCCAACTGCTCAGAAATGGGTAACTCACCTTCCTTCAAATTTTACTCACCTCCAAATGACTGTTTTTGTTTACTCCCTGGAATACTCAACACTTGTTACTTCTGTTTTGTTCAGATTGTATAGTTGCTATCTGTAGGAGATTCAATTTATGAGGAGTTTACTCCCCCAAGTAGAACTCCAACTAGGAGTAATTTTTCATTCATTTCTGTCCTCTGCCACTCCTCCAACAACCTTTTCTGTGCCCCTGTATTATATCAGATACTCCTTTTGGCTCTATTTATGAAAGATGTTCCATTTCTGACCTCATCTCTTCGTTTTCAGTGCTATACTCTACCATTGTCTTCATCTTGAACTTCTACACTTATCTTGGTAACCTGTCTTTCAACTTCTGCTTTAACATTACCATTTTTTCCTCACACCGAAGCCAAAGTAAGATAAAGTATAAATTTAATCTTATTACTACCCCTTTCTTAAAACCTTCAAAGACTCCTTCAAGGCCCCAAATGAATTTGCCCCTGCCTGACTTTGGGAACACATTTGATCCCCTTATTCCCTAGGCTTAAGCCACACTAACATTGTTTCTGCTACTTAAACACACCAGGCTTATACCCAACTTAATGCCTTCTCTGCAGACTCTCTACTGTCAGTGTTTTTACCTTAATCTTTGGGTGGCTGGATCCTTTTCATCACTGAGTTGTCAGCTCATATGTCAACTTCTCATAGAGGCTTTCCCCAACCATACTGTATGTAATATTTCTAGTCCATCTCCATCTCATGACTAAGATTGATTTTCTTCATAATACTTACCATTATCCAAAAGAATTTAGTTCACACACTCTGCTTAACTACAGGAGAATGTAAACTTCATGAGGGCAGAGACCTTTTTTTGGTCTTGTTCAGTGCTGTATCTCCAGCTCCTAGAAAGAGTTCCTGTTATAGAATAGTCATTAAATAGGTATATTTTTATTGAATACACACATACATCAGAGATATTGTGGGTTCAGTTCCAGACCACTACAATGCAGTGAATATCACAGTAAAGCAAGTCACATGAATTTTTTGGTTTCCCAGTTTACACTCTACAGAAATCTGTTAAGTATGCAATAACATTAAGTCGAAGAAATGAACATACCTTAATTTAAACATATTTTATTGCTAAAATGTTAATGATCATATGAGACTTCAGCAAGTTATAATCTTTTTGCTGATGAAGGGTCTTACTTTGATGTTGATAGCTGCTAAAGGTTGGGGTGGCTGTACCAATTTCTTAAAACAAGAAAACAATGAAGTTTGCCACATCAGGTGAATTCCCTTCACAAAAGATTTCTCAGCAGTATGTGATGCTGTTTGATAGCATTTTCCCATAGAACTTCTTTCAAAATTGGAGGCATTCCTCTCAAACCCTACTGCTGCTTTATCAACTAAGTTTATGGAATATTCTGAATGCTTTGTTTTCATTTCAACAATGTTCACAGCATCTTCAGGAGGAAATCCCATCTCAAGAAATGACTGTCTTTGTTCATAAGAAGCAACTCCTCGTCCTTTAAAGTTTTATTATGAGACTGTAACAATTCAGTCACATCTTCAAGCTTCACTTCTAATTCTAGTTCGCTTGCTATTTCTGCCATATCTGCAGTGACTTCCTCCACTGAAATCTTTAACCTCTCAAAGTCATCCATGAAGGTTGATATCAACTTCTTCCAAACTCTTGTTAATGTTGATATTTTGACATCCTTCCATGGATCACAAATGTTCTTAATGGCATTGAAAATGGTGAATCCTTTCCAGAAGGTTTTTGATATATTTTGCCCAGATACATCAGAGAAATCACTGTCTATGGCAGCTATACCATTACAACATGTGTTTCTTAAATAACAAATTGAAAGTTGAAATGACTCCTTGATGCATGGACTATAGAATGAATGTTGTGTTAGCAGGCATGAAAACAATATTCATCTCCTTGTTCATCTCCAATCAAAGCCCTTCAGTGAGCAAGTGCCTTGTCAATGGGCAGTAATATTTTGAAAATCTTTTTTTCTGAGTAGTAAGTCTCAATAGTGGGCTTAAAACATTCAGGAAACTATGCTGTAAACAAATATGCTGTCACTAGGCTTGATTGTTCCATTTCTAGAGCACAGGCAGACTCGATTTAGCATAACATTTAAGGGCCTTAGAATTTTGGAATGGTCAATGAGCTTTGACTTCAACTTCAAGTCAACAGCTGCATTAGCCCCTAATAAAAGAGTTATCATGCCTTTGAGGCTTTAAAGCCAAACCTTGACTTTTCTCTAGCAATGAAAGTCTTAGATGGCATTTTCTTCCTATATAAGGCTGTTTCGTCTACATTGAAAATCTGTTGCTTAGTGTAGCTACCTTCATCAATGATATTAGCTAGATCATCTATATAACTTGCTGCAGCTTCTACATCAGTACTTGCTACTTCATCTTGCGCTTTTATGGTATGGAGATGGCTTCTTTCTTTAAACCTCATGAAATAACCTCTTCTCGCTTCAAACTCTTCTGGCCTTCATGGAATTGAAGAAATAGGGCTTTGCTCTGGATTAGGCTTTGGCTTGCGGAAATGTTGTGGCTGGTGTGATCTATCCAGGCCACTAAAACTTTTTCCCATATCAGCAATAAGACTATTTTGCCTTTGTATTAGTCTGTTTTCACACTGCTATAAAGATACTGCTGGAGACTGGATAGTTTATTAAAGGAAAGAGGTTTAATTGACTCACAGTTTGCTCGTCTGGGGAGGCTTCAGGAAACTTATAATCATGGTTAAAGGAGAAGCAGCCATCTTCTTCACAAGGCAGCAGGAGGGAGAGAAACGAAGGAGGAACTTCCAAACACTTATAAAACCATCAGGTCTTGTGAGAGCTCACTCAATATCAGGAGAAGAGCATGAGGGAAACTGCCCCCATGATCCAGTCATTACAGGTCCTTCCCTTGACACATGGGGATTACAATTCGAGATGAGATTTGTGTGGGGCCACACAGCCAAACCATATAAGCTTTCTTATCATTCATGTGTTTACTGGAGAAGCACTTTTAATTTCCTTCAAGAACTTCTTTGTGTTTCCAACTTGGCTACCCATTTGGAGTAAGAGACCTCACTTTTGGCCTATTTCAGCTTTCAACATATCTTCCTCACTAAGCTTAGTCATTTCCACCTTTTGATTTAAAGTCAGAGACATGAGACTCTTCCTTTCTCTTGAACAGTTAGAAGCCATTGCAGGGGTATTCACTGACCTAATATCAGTATTGTTGTGTTTCAGGGAATAGGGAAGCCCGAAGAGATAGAGAGGGACAGGGGAACCACCAGTTGGTGTAGCAGCCCGAATGCACAACATTTATTGAATACATTTACCAACTTACATGGTTGCGGTTCGTGGTACCCTAAAATAGTTATCATGGTAACATCAAAGATGACTGCTGACAAATAACCATAACATATAATGAGAATGAAAACGTTTGAAATGTTGCAGTAATTACCAAAATGTGACAGAGACACAAAGTGAGCATATGCTGTCGGGAATGGGTCACGATAGATTTGCTGGATGCAGGGTTGCCACAACTCTTCAATTTGTTAAAAAAAAAAAAAATTGTGTATGTGAGTACAATAAATTGAAGAGCAATGAAACAAGGTATGGCTATACTGAATTTGCTGGCTGGGCTTGGTATATGATTTCTTCAGCCTCCTTTGCTTATCTATGAAATTTGGGGATTAAGACATATATCATAAAACTATTGTAAGAATTATATGTTTAAGGGATATAATGTAGTGGCTCATATTTGTTACTCAGAAAAATTAGCTTAACGAGAATCACAAAAAAGAAAAGAGACATCTAACATGCCCCACTTTTTCTCAGAGCAAGAAAAATGATATATATTTTTTGAGGATTATATCACAACCTTGAGAGGAAAAGGTAAGGGGAAAGAATCTTAGAACTCATAGTATCAAAGATGATAGAAAAAACTTTAAGCAGACCTGGGAGCTCTATAAAATCTGATTCAACCCTCCCTCCTCTTACTGCCTCAGTCCACAAGAACCTTTTCTATATTATTCCATTTGTAGTCTGGAATTATAATCTGGAATGTTCCCTGGAAATGTTGGAATGGGATTCAGACTATGCGATGATCGAGGCAATCACAGCCTCAACCAAAATTCATGTATTCATTTGTGGAGCACTCCTGTGTTAGGAGAAAAGGAGAAAATCACTGAGAAACCATTGTTTTCATGGAAGTTGGATGGTTTTTAGGCTCATTCTTTTTCAGTGCAGCTGTACTCCAAGGTAAGTAGCCCTGCCTTCCTCATCCACATGGCGCATTCCTCTTTATCATTAAAAAGCTGATTTCTAACATCATATGTCTCCTTTTGCTCCAGCAGAATTCATAATTCGTTCACATGTGCCCTCAAAGCACTTTATTTAAACATTGATTACATTATATTGTAATTATTTAAATATTTGTTCTCCTCTCCACAATACTGTAAGCTTTTAAGTAGAAAATACTCCTTATTAATCTTTATTGTATTAACTCCTAGCACAGTTGCTAGAGCATGGTAGTCACTCAGAAACAGACACTGTAGCAAGCACTATTTCTGAGCAATGGGAATACAGCACTGATAAGACAGAAAAGACCTTTGCCTTCATGAGCAAGTAGGAGGTGACATGACTGAGCTAACATGCTTAGCACCCCTGACTCATAGTAAATGATATTTTTATGTGAAGAATCACCGTCTCCCTGATGACACATTCCAAAGTATAATCAAAGGGCTGTCAGTAAGTGTTATTAAATAAAATAGTTTGTGGTCAAATGAATTTAGGAAGTGTTGAGTACCAAAACAGTAAACAGTTTGTTTACTTTTGTTTTCCACTTTTGTAAAAAACTTGAGTTCCTAAAGATACTTAATCAAGTCCTCCTAAATTTATTCTAAAACATTTGTTATACCCTCTATGGCTCTATCTTAAGACATCTATAAGAGAAAATCTTCTAGCTATTTTACAACAGGTCATTGCCGTCTTTAAATAGTTCAGAATCAATAAGATCTGCCTATTGCTTTGAAAAGAATGTGCTTTTGGGAAGGCAGAGGTCATTTATTGTCATCTAAATGTACATCATTTTATGCTCATTATTTGTATTTAGATTGAGAAAAAAACTTCAACTGAAGGTCAAATCAATGGACTATGGATTAGTGAGTTGTGAAGTGTGTGCTTAGTTTTCTAGTCATGTTATATGCCATTGTTTTAAATACATAAGCTGCCTTTATGTGAAGAGGAAATAATGAAGTTGATTACTGAGTGCAGCTGTCCATCTATAATTAGATTGTGTAACCTGTGTGCAAAATCTTGGGTTTTTATTAACATGTTATTATTAATTTTACATGAACTATTTAAATTTTAGATACTGAGATGAAATAAGTAAAAATATATTCTGAGAATTATCTAAATTGGGAAAATGTTTAAAACCACTTCAAAAGGTGAACAAGAAAATATTTCAGACATTTTAATATAAAATTTAGGTAGAATTGCAATAACAGACACAAACCTTGAAGTAAATACTTAAATATATTTAAATTGTATAAATGCATCTTTTATACTGATCTTTAGAAAAACATATTATACCTAAATAGTAAAAATGAGTTCAAATTTAAATGTTATCTATAAATATCAGTTTTTTAAAAAAGTACAAAATCATTTGTCTATTGTAAATACCATTTTTAAAAAATCCAGATTAATGAGAACTTGGAGAAAAAAAAGCATAGTGAAAAGATGGCTATATGGATACTGAACTAGCAGCTTTTTTTCTTGGTCTTTTATTATCATAATATCTTAATGTGACAAATATAAGTCAGGGAGAGAACATTACTTTTAAAATAGCTTATGTTTTTGAAGACTGACATTTATAGGAAAAGAACTGAAGTACTGAGTGTGGAGAGTTTGATTGTTTTCTGAATGGGCACAAAATTGAAAACTTCAGCCAAGTTAAGAGCTTTTGTAAATAGAAAGTTAATTGTAAAACTAACAAGTACACTTTTTAATTAGTTTAAAAGCAGATGTGTTAGATAACTTTTTGGGAGGATGGAAACATTTTTCTTTGGCATACCTCATAAATATCAGAAATAATCAAATACAAATAGGCCAGATTGCATTTACTTACTGAGATGATTGCATAGGCTAAAGCACACATCACAAAGGCAGAATAAATCGTCACCATGTTCTTAATTTACTGTGTTGTCTTTTTCTATTTCGGCTAAAAGTGTTGTTGACAAATAATTCCCTCCTACAAAAGAATGATAGGCTTCTTAAAAAGTGATGCTTTTAGTTCCGTTATCAGAAGTTTTGAAACTACTTCCACCTCACTTAGTAGAGAAGCAAAATAGGATATCCATGATGTTTAATCCTTAATGTTTAATACTTAGTAGCTTTCCTCTGCCTTTTGAAGACTATTCTCTGTCATAACTTTGTTTTAAAATTTATATCTACTTTTGTTACATGAAAAAATGTAAGACAGTAATCACATTACCAAATATTAATAATAAATTCATTATCTAAAATAAATTATTTAAACTTTTATTTACATGTTTTTATTTAAGATAATGTTAATATGATTAATAACAAATATTAATAATTGCTGCCCATTATTTGCAAACACTGTTTTAAGTACTATAGGGTTACAAAGCTTCACCAGACGAGTATCCTGATCTCTTGTTGCTTACAATCTAGTAAGAATGTCAAGGTACAAAATGCTTGAGGCGTGAAATGAACAGTTGAGATCCAAAACAGAACAATACAATGATTAATTGCCAAATTTACAAGCAAGAGTATTTGAGAGAGAGGAATGGCATGTGATACAAAGTAAATATTAGAAGCATTAGAAATATAGGAAAGAAGAATACACAATTCATTGCCAATTCGATAAGCATTAACCTTTTAATGATAAGAATACCATGGAACTAGAAATGAAGAACACAAGATTGGAGGAAACAGTCAGAAAGGAGTAAGATTCTAAATCATGCAGTAGGAGAAATGATACTGGAAAGAGGGCATTCTGGACCCTGAGAAGCAGGATAGGAAATTTACTTCAATATTTCTATCACTTCAGTAAGTATTGCATTAAAAATTCTTATGTTTGGAAAGAAACATTCGGATTTTTTTTTTTAAATAGAAATGCAAAAATACGTGTACTTTAGTTTGTGTGACAGTTGATAATAATTACTATTTATTGGTGGACTTATGGCAAGCACTAGGAAAAGAGCATTATAAGATCTATTACATCCATATGAGAAATGAATACTCAGAGATGTCATTTACCAGCACTCAGCAGGGTTGAGATTTGAACTCATATCTTCGTAGACTGGCTTATGTTGCTGCTGCTAATGCTGTTTACTTATATGTGCCAGGCACTGGGCTAAACACTTTACATATATTCCTTCCATCGGTTTTATAAAATCGGTTTCATTTATCCCTATTTTGTGAATGAAAGAACTGAGGTTTAGAGAACTGCAGTAGTAAAAATCATAAACTTAACAATTTTAACACGAGGCTTGTAAATGTGATATAGCTAATAAGACATCTTTAATATGAAATATTTTACGAAATTTAAAAAATATTGATTTTGTAGTGATAGACATAGTTTCCTAATAATTGACAATTGTACAATTTAGCATAAGGATATTCCTGAAAGTGAATCCTTTACTCAGGGATTTCTAACAGTAATCAAATTTTGAAGTCTCATAGGGAAGAATTTTTAATTATAATTTCTAAAAATATGTAAGCCTATTCAATATAGCAGTAATTATTAAGATGAAAGAATGCCTACTTTCTTCCAAGTGTGGTAATTGCTCAATAGAATTAGATGTTTCACAAGTAATTTTACAAGTTCGTTAATTAAGATTAAAGTAATTATCTCGGCCCTAAGATTGCTTTAAACTGAGAGTCTAGCTCTACTGGCAGAAAAGAAAGAGTGTAAATGAGCTCTAAAAAGGTTTGTGTGCTATTCCTGCCCCTGCCACCCCCAGAAAATAAAAGGCTGAATCAGAAGAGCTTTTTAAAGATGCAAAGAGTGAAAATGCAGTTCCACATTTGTGATAATAGAGAGCTTATTGAATAAAGCTAAAAACAAATTACTTCTCTTCTTCACTCTCCAGCCCTGCCTTCTTGTTTAGTTTTTTCAAATATTTGAAGCCACTTTTTTCCTTCATGTTAACAAAGTGAAAAAATGTACTCAATATACTAAATTTCTCCTCAAATGTTTTCACGTTTGAAACCTTCCATTCACCTCAGCCAAATCTTTGTGTGTTTTTTAAAGTAAGTTTTTGAGGAAACAGATGGTGCTGGGTTACATTAATAAGTTCTTTAGTGGTGATTTGGAGATTTTGGTGCACCCATCACCTGAGCAGCATTCACTGTAGCCAATTTGTAGTCTTTTATCCCTCACCCCTCCCATCTTTTCTTTGAGTCCCTAAAGTCCACTGTATCATTCTTACGCCTTTGCATCCTCATAGCTTATCTCCCGCTTATGAGTGAGAACGTAGAATGTTTGGTTTTCCATTCCTGAGTTACTTCACTTAGAATAATGGTCTTCAATTGCATCCAGGTTTCAGTCAAATCCTTATGTAGGATCACACCTGGTGACCTTTAAGAAATTTAACTGTCACAGGAAGAGTTGGCAGTGCTCTAGTGAAGTGGCTTTTCCTTTTTAGTCATAGATTAAGGAAAGCTCAAGAACCACAACTGTTCTGCTCTGTCTGAACACTCAATTGTTAATTTTGTTCCTTTAGTTGAAATTCAGATTTTATAAATATTGTGAATAAATATTTTATGAGAGTTGAGCTCAGTTTCCTGGATAACACACTTAAAATGCCTGTTCTTATGTCTTACAGTTGCTTATGGACTTTTTTATTCTTTTCTTTCCTTCTCTCTCTGTCTCTCTCTCTCTCTCTCTCTCTCTCTCTCTCTCTCTTTCCTCCCTCTCCCTCCCTCCCTCCTTCCTTCCTTCTTCCTTTCTTCCTTACTTCCTTTGTTCCTTTCTTTCCCTCCCTCCCTCCCTCCCTCCCTCCCTCCCTCCCTCCCTTCCTTCCTTCCTTCCTTCCTTCCTTCCTTCCAACAAGGTATCGCTCCGTTGCCCAGGCTGAAGTGCAATGGTGCAGTGTCAGCTCATTGCAACCTCTGCCTCCTAGTCTGCCTCCTGAGTGGCTGGGATTACAGGCACCCACCACCACACCTGGCTGATTTTTGTATTTGTTCAATAGAGACAGGGTTTCACCATGTTGGCCAGGCTGGTCTTGAACTCCTGGCCTCCAGTGATCCACCTGCCTCAGCCTCCCAAAGTGCTGGGATTACAGGCATCAGTTACTGCACCCAGCATATTTTTTTCTCTCTACGGTTATCACATTCAAATTATCCCTTAAAGACTATAAAACAACTTTATTCCTTCAGATACCAGAAAATTAGGCTTATAGGGAGTGATAATATACCCATGAGACAAAAAGCAATAGCTAATTTTTTTGTTAAAAAAACTGCTTTTCCTGAAGAAAGCAAAATAAAACACAGATTAAAGAATAAAATATAATGACTTCTAATACTCTTCTCAGAAGATCTTTTTGCATCATTTCAAAGAAAGAAGGCTATAAGCCTCTGATATGATTAATTATTTTAAGGACGGAATAAAGACTTCCTCTTTAATTATTTGCTCTGCCCTTTATCAAAAACGCATGTGTCTGTTGACCGTAACATTTCTGGTGTAAATGTACCCCCCTCTTTAAAAATTACTGCATAACATTAAAATCACTAGCATTTCTATACATCATCAACAGTCAAGCCAAGAGCCAAATCAGGATTGAACTCCCATTCACAGTTGCCACAAAAAGAATCAACTACCTAGGAATACAGCTAATTAGGGAGGTGAAAGATCTATATGAGGAGAACTACAAACCACTGCTCAAAGAAATCAGAGATGACACAAATAAATGGAAAAACATTCCATGCTCTTGGACAAGAAGAATCAATATCATTAAAATAACCATACTGACCAAAGCAATTTAGATATTTAATGCTATTCCTATTATCCATTTAGATTCTTCACAGAACTAGAAAAAAATTATTTTAAAATTTGTATAGGACCGGCAGGGAACGTGGCTCAGGGGGCCCTGTCCTCTGCTCCCTCGGGTGCGGTGATGGCGGGCCCACCCCCTGAGTGTTACAGCCCCCCGGGCAAAAAAAAAAAAATTATATAGGACCAAAAAAAGTCCAAGTAAACTACGTAATCATAAGCAAAAAGAATAAAGCTGGAGGCATCATGCTACCCAACTTCAAAATGTGTTACAGGGCTACAGTAACCAAAACAGCTTAGTGGGTACAAAAACAGACACAGAGACGAATGGAACAGAATGCAGAACCCAGAAATAAGACCAGACACCTACAACTATTGGGTCTTTGACAAATTTGACAAAAGCAAGCAATAGAAAAATGATTTTCTATTCAATAAATGGTGCTGAGAGAACTGCCTAGCCATATGCAGAAGATTGAAACTGGACCCTTTCCTTCCACCATACATAAACATAAACTCAAGGTGGATTTAAAGACTTAAATATAAAACCCCAAACTATAAAAAACCCTGGAAGAAAACCTAGGCAATACCATTCAGGACATAGGCATGGGCAAAGATTTCATGACAAAGACACCAAAGCAGTTGAAGCAAAAGCAAAAATTGACAAATGGAATCTGTTTAAAGAGCTTCGGCACCGCAGAAAAAACTATCAGTAGACCAAATAGACAACCTACAGAATAGGAGAAAATTTTTGCAAACTATGCATCAGACAAAGATCTCATCCAGAATCTATAAGGAACTTAAACAAATTTACAAGCAAGAAACCAACAACCCAATTTAAAAAATGGGCAAAGAACAGGAACAGACACTTTTCAAAAGAAGACATATACACAGCCAACAACAACAATCATATGAAAAAAAGTTCAGTATCACTGATCGTAGGAGAAATGCAAATCAGAACCACAATGAAACACCATCTCACATCAGTCAGAACATGGCTCTTTCTAAAAAGTCAAAAACAACAGATGCTGATGAGGTTGTGGAGAAAAAGGAACACGTATACACTGTTCGTAGGAGTGTAAGTCAGTTAAACCATTGTGGAAGACAGTGTGGCAATTCCTGAAAAACCTGAAGACAGAAATACCATTAGATCCAGCAATCCCATTAACTGGGTATATACCCAAAGGAATATAAATCATTCTGTTACAAAGACACATGCATGCATATGTTCATTGCAGCACTATTCACAATAGCAAAGATACGGAATCGATCTAAATACCTATCAATGATAGGCTAGATAAAGAAAATGTGGTACATATACACCATGGAATACTATGCATTCATAAAAAAGAATGAGATTGTGTCTTTTGCAGGTATGTTGATGGAGCTGGAGGCCATTATCCTTAGCAAACTAACAGGGAAAGAAAATCAAACACCACGTGTTCTCGCTTGTAAGTGAAAGCTAAATAATGAGAACACGCAGACACATAGAGGGGAATGACACACACTGGGGCCCATCTGAGAGTGGAGGGTGGTAGGACAGAGAGCATCAGGAAAAATAACAAGTGGGTACTAGGCTTAATACACGGATGATAAAATAATCTGTACAACAAACTCCCATGACACAAGTTTACCTATGTAACAAACCTGCACATGTACCCCTGAACTTAAAATAAAAGTTAAAAACCCTACTGTGTAACATTAACATAGTATTTCAAACTTTACTGTAAATGAAGAATTTACTGGTATGGTGTATTTTATGCCTAGATTTTTTTTTATATTATGTAACTAATAATATGTTATCACACTTTGACCAAATGACTCTACTTTTTCTCTTTCTGATAAGTAAATTTGGAGTAAAAGTGATGCCAAAAAGTAAAATATATTATTGCTGCAGTGAGAAATACAGGGGAAAAGGAAGGCTGAAGGTAGCAGAAACTACAGAGGGAAGTATAGAGAGGGCTGCAGCTTAATGAAGTATTAACTAAGTAAAAGAAACACATACCAGAAATAAAATTTTAGACAAAATGTTTACTTTCCTACCCACTTTCTTTTTCATGTCTTTATTTGATTTGGTTGATAATAAACTTTTCTAATTATTAAGTATAGCTTATACAGTCTAACCTATACTTTAATAATATTCATGCTTTTTTTGCCTAAAGTTTCATTATTATTATTAATTGAGAATCCTGTTTGATACTGGCATTTATTACTATCTTCATCTAGTGTGATTCCAGTGTTTCAGAGAGTTTATCAATAATTGTCATTAATAATAACTGTTTCCTACTGATACGCATGGGAATAAATGATATAGGCAAAAAGTTATAATGTATCTTAGTAATGTATTTGCAATTCTGATTATAGAATCCTTTCTTCCATGTTTAGCAATCACATGGAGAAGGAACAAATTAGCCTGGCTTTAAAACATTGAGCTGAAAACTAGGATTTGTCTGTCTGAACTATCACTTTACGGTGTCAGAATTTGATAGTATACTTCTTAAAGACAGGAAGGATGCCTTTTTTTTAGGAACTTCACCAATTAATTTGTAATGTAAATTGATATAATAACCAGATAAAGATACACAACCCTAGGTAAGGGTGAATGGAAGAGTGTCAAAGAAAAAAGACCTTGAAAGAAATGGTCAATAATACATAGGCAAGAGTCAGAACAGTAGTAGTGGTTTAAGATATATGAGATATAAGAGGGGACTTCAAAAGCTTCACAGAAAAATGGAATTAAAAGATAGGCGTGAACAAATATAAACCTTTATCTCTCAACATAAATGCCATCAAGTTTGAACACTTTTGTACATGATGATGCCAGCCATTTATTCCATCCCTAAAGGACTGAGGGCCTTGGAATTTAACATGTCAGTACAGTCTTTTTTACATTATTAACTGAAAAAAATGGGTACCCTTTACAAATTTTTTTCAATTAGGAAACCAGAAGAAGTTACAAGGAGCCAAATCAATAGAAACGCTCTCAAAATTGCACTTGTTTGATGAGGGGAATGAGCAGGAACATTGTAATGTCAGAGGACTATCTGGTGAAGCTTTCCTGGGCATTTTTCTGCTAAAGCTTTGGCTGACTTTCTCAGCACACTCTCATAATAAACAAATATCATTCTTTGGTTGTCCAGAAAGTCTACAAGCAGAATGCCTTGAGAATGCCACAAAACTGTTACCATGACCTTTGCTCTTGACCAGTCCACTTTGCTTTGACTGGACCACTTCCAACTCTTGGTAGCCATTGCTTTTATTGTGGTTTGTTTTCAGGACAGTAAGTAAAGCCATGTTTTATCTCCTGTTACACTTGTTCAAAGAAATACTTCAGGGTCTTGATCCTACTTGTTTAAAGTTTCTGTTGAAAGCTCTGCTCTCATATGCAGCTAATATGGGTGCATTGGTTTTGGCACCCATCCAGTAGGGAGTTTGCTTAACTTTAATTTCTCGGAATTGTGTAAGCCAAACCAGATGAGATTTCTACAGTATTCGTTACTGTTTGTGCTGTTAATCATTGGTCCTCTTCAATTAGGGTACAAACAAGATTAACTTTTTCCTCATAAATTGTTGTAGATTATTTGCCTCTGCCTCTACAAGCTTCATCTTCAACACTGAACACTGTCTTGTCACTTCTTTTTTTTTTTTTTTTTGAGAGAATTGTGCCCTGTTACCCAGGCTGTGCAGTGGTGCAAACACAGGTCACTGTAACCTTGACCTCCTGGGCACAAGCTATCCTCCTGCCTCAGCTCTTGAATAACTGGGACCACAGGCATGTGCCACCATTCCCTGCTAATTTTTTTTTTTCAGTTTTTGTAGATACAGTTTCATACCACGTTACCCAGGCTGGTCTTGAACTGTTGAGCTCAAGCAGTCCTCCCGCCTCAGCCTCCCAAAGTGCTGGGATTACAGGCATGAGCCACCACATTTGATTCATTCCTTCTTTAAAAAGTTATCCATCAACACCTGTGAAAAGAAGGGTAAAATACAAGTTTCTAATTTGTAAACTTCCGATTGATTTAATTGTCCCCATGAACTTTTTTTTTAACCATCAATGATTTTATCATTCTTCCACCCAAACTTCACCATAAATTTGGTACTTGTTCTTAGTTCAGTTTTAGCAGTGCTTATGTTGCTCTGATGGGGGTTTTGTTCAAACTGATGATGTCTTATCCTTCTTAGTGCCTTAAACTATATGCTGTTCGGACATGTTGTAGCAAGTTAGTACAAGTTTATCTTGGTGCAAAAAAATTGAAATCCATGCATAATGTTTTCATAATACACATTTTTCATGAACTTTTTGAAGTTGTCTAATATGTGTATAGATATATATTATGGATAAGAGATTTTTGTGTGTGTGCACACATGCATGCACAAACACATAGCATTGCAGTACTATATATCACTGGGAAAACATCAAACAGGACACAAGACATGTTAAATAAAAGGCTGATGACCTTTCTTACGGTGATCAATGCCAATAAATATAGTGTGTCTTTTCAACATATTTTGAAATCACGTTTCATTAGTGTGTTCTCATATATATACTTACACATTCACCTGTACAGCAAGTTGATTCCTCCATTTTCATTACTGTGTGTCATCTCTTTCCTTCAATTTGTTCAAAAATTTTAGCTATCAATTTATTTTTATTATGAAATAGACCAAAAGCTGCACAAAGGCCAGAATCATGCTGATATTTACCTAGTATGCATTATGCATACCTAGTATTTAGTCCATGGCTTGGCTCATACATTTGTATAATAAGTATTTGTTGGCTGATGAATGAACATAGACATTACACATACAGCACTCTACCTATTTCACAGTTATTATTGTTTACCCAGAATAAGTCATACTGGTTATAGAGAGGCAGGAAACAGCTATGCTGGTGCTGTCAATGTTGTACCTTTCAGATAGTTCATTTTCTTGTTTGCTTTCTTTACAGTTAGAAGCAGTGCAGCATAAAAAAGGAAGTGAGACTGCCTGAGGACACATTGTGCCACCAACTAGTTGTATGATCTTGGGCACATTACTTAACCACTTTGTGCTTTCATTTCTTCATTTGCACAATGAATTAATAATAGTATCTGTCTCAGAGGGATTAATGAAAAGTGGTTGAGTAGTTATGTGGAGAATGATTAGAAATGTACCTAGAACACAATAAGCTCTCAGTAAATATTGGCCTGTTTTCTTGATCACTAAGGTGGTGGGAAGGGAATATTGCAAATTGTATACTGGCTCGTAAAGTTTTTGTCTAGAAATGTCTCACTTCTGCTCACATTGTATTAGCTGGAGGAGGTCACATCAGCATGATTAAGTTCAAAGTGACAGAAAAGTAGAATTCTAAAATGTGTCCAGAAGGAGGAGAGGATAACCATTTTTAACTCTCAGTATTTATGTTTTTGTTTAATCTTGATAGGATTAGAATTCATGCATAGAAGTCCTGACCTCAGTGATTTCCACTTCCACTTAACTCTTGTAGCCAAAGGGAAATTCAATTTCTCATGTATTTTATGTGTGTACTTAGTAAAATATTCCTTTGTTTACTTCACTCTTTCCTCTGTTCCATTGGATAGTTTTGCTACTACATTTCAAATACTCAATTAGCATTTCCAGTAGTGCTTCACCAGGTAAATTCAGTTTTCTCTGTAGCTTATAAAGGACAACCATTCCTGAGGGACCAGGGGGCTTTAAGGAAAATCAGGGGCATGCTCATAAGTTGAAAATGCAAGTATTGAAAATTTTATTGAGGAAACTATGAGTGCCTAAACTCTATTTATCTAAAAATAACACCAAATTCCAGTTAATGAACATCATTATATCAATAGTAATATTAATTATCATAACACAACCTAACTGGAAATCTTCCCTTCATTAATTACTGTTTATCTGTTCTTTTCTTGCAATAGTACACTATTCTCATTTAACCACACTCATGAACAGAATGTATATGATGCTCAATATTTCTATATGATTTAGTCATTAATGGTGCAAAGTTATAAAGACCAAAAAATAAATAAATGAAAATAAATCATATGATATCACATTCACCTTCCTAGTTGACATCATTGGAGGTTTCATACATAAGATAATAAATGTATAAGCGAGCAAATCCAAATAGACTTCAGTGTAGCATGATTACCTATGCAACTGTGGAGATAGTAGCATAGTGGCTCCTTTCTGTTCAACTGGGTACTCTCCAAGCACAGGAAATCTAAATTAGCCCTCCTTCATGAAAAGAAATACTTTTTATCTACCAAACTGAGGGCATTCATTGAAACTGTCAGAGCAATCGGAATATACTGACTAAAAAGGCATATCATAGGATAACATGAAGTTTTGATCATGCTTACAAATTATTAATAGTCACACCTACAGTTACTCTTAAAAAGACATTGTTATTAGAGTATTTTCTATTGTTTTCTCCGGAGTGACTCATGTTGCCGAAGAAAATGGCAGAAGAATAACTTGTTGAAAAATAGAAGGAGTGATGCAGGAGCAGTTGAGTTAAAGAAACAAGAAACTATGTGCCTGTATATTGATGAATTTCAGTAGGAAAACAGTGAAGAACATGTGAGTGAGAATGAAAGGAAAGGAAATGCATGATGTTGTTTTACCACAAGAATGTATGCTCAGCACTAAGAATATTTCCTAACACAAAGTAGATGCTCAGTAAATGTGTTTTTGAATGAAAACCATAGAAGGAAGGTAGGAAAGAAATAGATGAGAAGGAGTTTGAACAGAAAACAGATGATGATATCCTAGATTGGTAACCTGGCGCAGATTCCAAATACAATGCTATTAGAACATAAGCCGTTTATGAACATAAAGGTTTCTCTACAGTAGAAAAACCTCTCCTGATTCATGACTTGCTGGTAAACAATATTATCAGAAAAATGAGGCTATAAGAAGAGTTTATTTGTATACTCTATGTTTTAAGGCTGCTATAACAAAATACAGGTTGAGTGTTCCTTATCTGAAATGCTTGGAACCAGTGTTTTGAATTTAGGATTTTTTTCAGATTTTGGAATGTTTGCATATACATAATGGAGATGGGACCCAAGTTTAAGAAGAACGATGGCCTGAAGATTTTATACAATATTTTTAATAATTTTGCACATGAAACAAAGTTTGTACCAAGTACTTTTGTGTGGAATTTTCCACTTAGGGCATCATGTCAGCATTCAAAAATATTTGGATTTTGGAACATTTTGGATTTTCAGATTAAAGATGCTTTACCTGTTACATAAACTAGCTTATGAACAACAGAAATTTATTTCTCACAGTCCTAGAAATGACAAGCACGATCCAAAATACCAGTAGGTTTGGTGTTTAATGAGGGACCCACTCCTGGTTCATAGAACAGTGCCTTCTCCCTGTCTCCTCAAATGATGGAAGGGGGCGAACAAGCTCCCTTCAGCCTATTTTATAAGGGCACTAATCCCACTCAGAAGGGCTCTTTTCTCATGACCTAATCACTTTCCCAAAAGCCCCAGTGCATCATACCATCACCTTGGAGGTAAGGATTTCAACATACGAATTTTGGACACAAACATTCAAACCATACTAATAACTGTTTCTGAACATTTCTTTGAAACTGCTTTGAGAAAAATTTAATACACTGCGTTGATTCTTAAGAATTTTTGTGTCTATATTTACAAGGGATATTGGTCTGTAGTTTTCTTCCTTTGTACTGTTTTTGTTTTTTGTATCAGGTGATATTAGCTATAATAATTATTGAGAAATATTTTTTTCCTCTGCTATTTTCTGGAAGAGATTATATGTAATTGGAGTTAGTTCTTCTTTAAATGTTTAATAAAATTCTTCAGTGAAACCATCTTATCCTGGAGATTTGGAGAAAGGGGAGTAAATATCTTAAATATCTTTAATTGTTATAGAGTTGTTCATATTGTCTGTTTCACACTGGGCGAGTTGTGGTAGTTTGTGTTGTTTGGTCCATTTCTTCTAAGCTGTCGATTTTTTGTGGTGGAGTCTTTCACAGTATCCCCTCATTCTCCTTTTGATGTCTTCCGAGTCAGTAGTGATACCCCTGTTTCATTCCTGATGTTAGTAATTTGTGTCTCCTTTTTTTTCTTTCTTAGTCTTTTTAGAGGTGTGCCAGTGTTACTGATTTTTTTTCAAAGAAACAGCTCTTTGTTTTGTTAATTTTTCTCTGTTGTTTTTCTGTTTTCATTTTCACTGATATTTATTGATTTCTGCTTTTTTTATTTTTTCCTTTCTTCTACTTGCTTTTTATATATTCTTAAGGTGAGAATTTAGACTACTGACTTTAAATGTTTCTTCTTTTCTAATATGTACATTTAGTGCTATAGATTACTTTCTCAGTCCCACTTTAGTTGTATCCTACAAACGTTGATATTTTTTATTGTTTTCATTCAGTTATGTGGTCCCTTTTGTTTTCCCTTGATAATTCTTTTTTAAATTAAAGGTTATTTTTTTCTGCCTTCCTGTGGGTTACTTGAATATTTTTTTAAAAATCTGTTTTGACTTTTCTGTTTTTGAGTATATCCCTTTGTGTAGCTTTTTTAGTGTTTGCTCTAAGTAGTACATTTTTTATGCATTGCTTATCAGTCTACTGGTGGTATCATTCTATCAGTCCATGTGAAGTATAGATGCTTTACAACTCTTCACATCCCTTTGCCTTCTTCAATTTATATTTGTCTTAAATATTACCAGTACATATACTTAGAACCACATCTGTGTTGCAATTTTTGTTTCAATAGTAAAACATAATTTAGAAAACTCAAGAAGAAAAGGAAAGCCTATTATACTTAGTCATATGTTGCTTATTGTGTTCTTTCTTCCTCCCTAATGTTTCAGTGTTTCTTCTATTACTTCCCTCATGTTTACAGAACTGCCTGTAGTCTTTCTTTTAGACTAGCTCTGATGGCAATATATATTCTGTTTTTTACTTCATCTAAAAATATCTTCACTTCTCCTTTATTCCTGGAGCTATCTCCATTGGCTATAGGATTTGAGGTTGACAGTTCTTTTCTTTTAGTACCTAAAAAATTTTTTGCCACTTCCTCTGGTCATCATTGTTTCTGCTTTGAAATATGTTGTTATTTTAATTGTTTTACTTCTATAGATGAGATGGCATTTTTCTCTGGCTGCTTTATGGACTTTCTTTGCCCTCAGTTTTGAGAAATTTAATTATAATGTATCTTAGCATGGACTTCCTTGGATTTATCATGTTTGGAGTTCAGTCAGCTACTTAAATCTGTACATTTATGTTTTTGCTAAATTTAGAAAGTTTGCCACCATTATTTTTTCAGGCATTGTTTCAGCCCTGCCTACTTTTTCCTCTCCTTCTAGGGTTTCAGTGATACAAATGCTCAATGTTGTGCTCCACAGATCGCTAAGGCTCTGTTCACTTTTTCAGTCTATTTCCTTCTGTTATTCAGATTGCATAATTTCTATTATTCTGTCTTCCAATTAAGTGATTTCTCCCTCTATCCCTTCCATTCTGCTGTTGAGTATATCTACTGAGCTTTTATTTTGGTTATTATATTTGTCAGTTCAAAAGCTTCCATTGGGTTCTTCTTTACATCTTCTGTTTCTTTTCCGAGAGTTCCTGTTTCTTTGCTAAGGGTATTTTTTTCATTCATTTCAGGCATCTTCATAATTGTTTATTGAAGTATATTTTCAACATGGCTGCTTTGAGTTCTCTGCCATTTCGATGTTGGCATTTTGGGGTGATCTTTTTACATTCCTTTGGAGATTTTCCAGGTTCTTCGTATGACAAGTGATTTGACTGAAACCTGGACCTTTTCTTAGTTTTTTCTTATATAATTTATTTTATTTAAACCCTCAATTTAGACTTTCTGTAACATTGCTCCATACGGAGGAGGGGACACTGCCTTATATCTGCTAGGTGGTGGTAGAAATCTAAGTTCTTCGCTTGGCCTCCATTGAAACCCAGTGAGTGAGTTGAGGGTTCTTCTTTGCTGCTTGATGGGGGTGGGAGTTCCCATTTTTTTTTTTTCTGCACTTACTGATCTATCTGGGCTGTTGGCCTCTTTGCCTCCAAGTGTGGGATATATGAAGCAAAAACAACTCATCAGTGTGTTATTCCTTAGGTCCTGAGGTCCTTAGCCAGTCTGCCTTCTCTCACCTTTCAGAGTCTTCTTTTTTTTAAATTTATTTCAATAGGTTTTTGGGGAACAGGTGGTATTTGGTTATGTGAGTAAGTTCTTTAGTGGTAATTTCTGAGATATTGGTGCACCCATCACCTGAGCAGTGTACCCTCTACCCATTGTATAGTCTTTTATTTCTCATCCACCTCCCACCCTTTTCCCTGAGTCCCGAAAGTCTATTTTATCATTCTTACGCCTTTGCAACCTCATAGCTTAGCTCCCACTTAATACAGAGAGAACATACAATGTTTGGTTTTTCATTCCTCAGTTACTTCACTTAGAATAGTAGTCTCCAGCTCCATCCAGGTTGCTGTGAATGCCATTTTTCTCTGGCTGTTTTTTAGATTTCCTTTGCCCTCAGTTTTCAGAAATTTAATTATAATGTATCTTAGCATGGACTTCCTTGGATTTATCATGTCTGGAGTTCAGTCAGCTACTTAAATCTGTACATTTATATTTCATTTCTTTTTATGGTTGATACCACATTTTCTTTATCCACTCATTGATTGATGGGCATTTGGGCTGGTTTTGTATTTTTGCAGTTTCGAAATGTGCTGCTATAAACATGTATGTGCAAGTATCTTTCTCGTATACTGACTTCTTTTCCCTGGGTAGATACCCAGGAGTAGGATTGCTGGACCAAATGGTGATCTATATTTAGTTCTTAAAGGAATCTCCACACTGTTTTTCATAGTGGTTACACTAGTTTACATTCCCACCAACAGTGTAAAATGTTTACATTTTCACCACCTCCACAGCAACATCTGTTATTTTTTTATTTTTTATTATGTTCATTCTTGGAGAAGCAAGGCGGTATCGAATTGTGGTTTTGATTTGCATTTCCCTGATAATTAATGATATTGAACATTCTGTCATATGTTTGTTGGCCATTTGTATTTCTTTTGAGAATTGTCTATTCCTGTCCTTAGCCCTCTTTTTGATGGGATTGTTTGTTTTGTTCTTGCTGATTTGTTTGAATTCCTTGTAGATTTTGTCCAATGTATGGATTACGAAGATTTTCTGCCTCTTTGTTGGTTGTCTGTTTACTCTGCTGATTATTTCTTTTGCTGGGCAGA
This sequence comes from Alouatta palliata, assembly GCA_004027835.1. Classification (NCBI taxonomy): domain Eukaryota; kingdom Metazoa; phylum Chordata; class Mammalia; order Primates; family Atelidae; genus Alouatta; species Alouatta palliata. The sequence goes on along the minus strand of PVKV010000076.1, from coordinate 375,180 downwards.
AGGAGGCTTTTTAGTTTAATTAAGTCCCATCTATTTATCCTTGTTTTTGTTGCATTTGCTTCTGGGTTCTTGGTCATGAAGTCTTTGCCTAAGCCAGTGTCTAGAAGAGTTTTTCTAATATTATCTTCTGGAATAGGGTTTCAGATCTTCAGGGTCTTATGCTTTCCAGAATTGTTCAGCAGCCCTTACAGAAGATTAGGGGAAAGTATGTCTACGGTTAGAAATTTTAGATAACATTAGATCTCTGGCCACTTTGAGTGAATTCAGTTACTTAATTTTAATATAATCTTAAGGGAAATCAATATAGCATGATTTTAGCATGGTCTTCCTTAAATTACTGGGAATAGTTTGTATTTGTAAGGATATAAATTGTCCTATTTTAAATTACAGAGATATGCTATTTATTACTATTATTCATCAAATAATCATTATCTAACAGAAGAATTAAGTTATAATTATGATGTACAGGAAAAATAAGTGCATTAAAGTATACTTCAAAGGCTCACAATTTTAATTCTTTTTATATGCTGTTTATATTATTGTGTTTTTATAATGAAGTTATAGATAACAAAATTATATAAAATCTAAAATGCTTTTCACAATTAAATCATTTTTCTCAATGGTTATACATTGAAAAACTGCATAGATATTTTTTTTAATTAAAAAAAATTTTGGCCAGGCACGGTAGCTCACGCCTGTAATCCCAGCACTTTGGGAGTCCGAGGTGGGCGGATCACGAGGTCAGGAGATCGAGACCATACTGGCCAACATGGTGAAACCCGATCTCTGCTAAAAATACAACAATTAGCTGGGCGTGGTGGCTCATGCCTGTAATCCCAGCTACTAGGGAGGCTGAGGCAGGAGAATCACTTGTACCAGGGAGTCGGAGGTTGCAGTAAGCCGAGAATGTGCCACTGCACTCCAGCCTTCATGATAGAGCAAGACTCCATCTCAAAAAAAAAAAAAGTTTTAATTAATTCAATGAGTAATTGGTAAAAATGTACTGTGCGTCAGACATTGTGCTAGAAGTATAATGATGAGCAAAACATATACAGGTCCTACCTTATTCAGACTTAATGTGTTCTTCTACAGTAAAATATCAAAATAATTAATGAAATCAAATCTTCAAGGAAAGTATTTTATATGTTTTCATGAATAGTGCTGTTGTGGAAAATTAAAATGTTTCTTTTAATTAAAATTTTTCTGCACTACCAAATGCAGAAAAATTGACTTTCTAAGCAGTGGTATTTATCATTTTTATTGAAATTAAATTGAAAACAACAATTATATCATAAAATCTTTCGCTGGATTATACAATGGACCTATTTCCATCATTTTTGATATAGCTCTTGGATTTTTAGTGTTGGTTTAGAGTATAAAAGACAGTGATGGCCAATGATGGCCATTGTTGTTAATGGTTTATATTAGCAGAAAGCTCTAAAATCATCCAAGAACTCTGTTAGCATTAGAATAATAATTTACCAAGACATTACCACATACTGGAAATTTTTGCAACTCTAATTCAGTATTATTAATAATGGATAAAATTGCATTTTTCTCAGGTTGCTGTGGGCAGCAGGGAATTATTTCAATGAATATTTCAGCACATTATTTTAATCATTGTTCCACCAAATGCACGTGGGCAATATTTTATACTTCTTAATTCAGCCTGTTATGAAACCATGGTCATTAAATTGTTAACTGTTTGTAGTGAAGTATATTCTGTGATTTACAACCCTTGTTAAAAACAGTGTAAAAGAAAGCAAACTGTACCATTAATACTGGTAATTTGATGCTGCGTTTGTTACTAAATGCCATATGATTAACGTTTTTAGTAGAAAAAAGAAAATTTAAAAAAAATAAAAAGAGATGAGTGTTGTAATGCCTCAAATATGAGAATGTTACTAAGTTTTTTCATTTGTAGAGGAACTATATATATATGTATACATATACATACACAAGTGTAAAATGTAAATATCTCCAAAATTATCTTAATTTTTCAATGAGACCAACAAAATAGCTTCAGTTTTACAGAAAAATGTATTTCCAGTTATTCATTGTTATTAATAGAGATTACTTTTTTCCCTCTAATCAGCCAATTGCACGATTTCTGGCGTTTGGATTACTGGGAAGATGATCTTCGTCGAAGGAGACGATTTGTTCGCAATGCATTTGGCTCCACTCATGCTGAGGCATTGCTCAAAGCTGCAATAGAATATGGTTAGTACTAATGCGTCTTACACAGAAATACTTCTGGATGTGAGGTGACTGCTTGTGGTTGAGAATTTGCTTTTTTTTTTCCTAGTATTTAATGTTCTCCATGTCATGAGTCAGAAATATTTTGTTCTGCTTTATCCTTCAGCATAATTTAGCTTACCGTGAATCAACCCAGTATTTCTGAGACTAGATATATTTTTATAGCCTTCAACTTCTTTTTAAGAGATAAACAGACTCCACATAGTTGGTTATTAACCAACAGCCCTTTCAGGAGGATAGAGGGCGTATCAGCTGTTAAACTGATAAGAACAGATACTACGCATGCTCTTAGCCAGGAGGCCGAGAAGCGATCCAACAGCCCTTTCATATAGCCTATAACAAGAATAAAATCAATCTTTTTCAGTGTCTTTCAGACTTCAATGACCAAGACCCATAGTAAATATTGTTATCCTGTAGTCAGACTTATATATTTTATAACAAATTTATAAATAAATTTGTTTCTGTGTACACACATATACTGCATTAATGTACACACATAATATATATGCACATATGTATACTGTGAGTATATATTTATGTATGCGTCTACAGATTATATATGACCAAAAATGTTTTATTAATAACTTATTTATATGATATTTTATGTTTTAATCCTAATAAAATACAGTTTACGATCCTGTTATACTGTGCCAATTTAAATTTCCAGTCCTCCAGTGGACTACAAATGAACATTGAAAAAGATAATCTCCTATTTACAGTATTAATTATCACACTACAGTAGAACTGTACCCTAAATTGTCCTTTATAAATTATACAATGAATTATAAATATCAAAATATTTTTGTAGTTTAATAAAAATGCTGCTGCTTTTGTTGTTTACTAGGAAGTATACTTAGGAACATTTGGTCTACTTGCCCATTTTTAAATGATCTAACAAGTTTGAGTTTGATGGGCATATCACAATTTTATAAACCACATTCACTAAGGAAATACCAGTAATGAACACTGTTCATATATTCTGTTATCCACTTTTGTTCTTCAGTTGCTTGTATTTTATTATATTAATTTTCATTCTTTTGGGAGTTCTAAGTGAGCCATCTGTTTTTAAAATTTACTATAGTTGATAAATAGTTTTATATCAAATCAGTTTATATCATGTAATACCATTCATATTCTTAATGAATTGAACAGGGAAAATGTTTAATTGTAATAAAAAGGCAAAATATTCAAAGCTTTTAAAATTTCTTGTCCCAGTAAGCTATGAATTGCTATAATTTCGTAAGCCTCAAAATACCATTAAAAAGTAGATAAAGATTTCATGTGAAACTGTTAAACCTAAGATAAAAGTTACACGGTAACTTTATACAGTAAAAGTAACAATGGAAAAAATTATAATTTGTCTTCTTTGAATAACTAAAAATAGCACATAAGGATAATAGCCCTCTAAGGATTCGATACTGACTTAAAATGGCTTATTATTATGATCCTGTAGGACAGAGTCGTAGAAATATCTGCCTACTTAGTAGTGGCATGCTTTATAATATGAGCTTAAAATTATTAAAACTTCATTGTATTTAACCAATAATTTAGACTTTTTAACCTGAATTTATCTCATTTGAAAGCAAAAAAATATAAAAGACAGTTTGTAGCAGAGTTTATGCTACAGCAATATCATTAGTGATACTGAGTTGCCAAAGCTTTAATTGTATAGAATTCACATTATACTACATTCCACAGTCTGCAGATTACTTTTGATAAAGGCTTTTTTAGAAAAATATTTGTATTTCTTCTTAAAAGTGAATACTTCAATTTGTGTCTTTAATTTGTAAAATAATTCCTAATAAACCAGTGTCAAAACCTGTAAGAAACAAAGCTTAAAATCTTTAAAATATTTTTCAAACTGATAGTCATATTTTAATGAAATAGTAACTGTTGTTAATGAACATAAAAAAATACCCTAAATTTGAAATAGATAAGAGGTGTAAGTAATACTAAATATTCTTTATATGTACTATATCTTAAAATACAGTATAAAATTTCAATCTAGATTATCAGCAACGTTCAGAACCTATTATCTATCCCTTTTGAGTTGTGTTCTTTTATAAAAGAAAAGAGAAGTATGTTTTTATTATACATGTTAAGAACAAAGATGACACATCTACACCATAAAATATTCAGGAAATCTACATGGTATTATTGGACTTACTTCATGGTCATTCTAGGGTCAGGAAATGGAAGACGTAGGAGAACTAATACAATTTTATCTCCAAAAAGAATTCTCTTCTAACCTTCATCACAGTTCACACCTATGGACTTTAGAACTGAGTGGAGAGTTGAGAGTAAATATAGAGGATATAGAGCAGGTGAGTGGGAAACTCTCCCTGGAGTGGTCTATACATAGAAGTAGAGGGAAGAATCACAAATTGACGAGAAAAATTTAGTATTGTACCTCCTTCCTACCTCTTAATGTGTGCTCTAACTTATGTAGAAAATATTCCTTCAGAAGAAATAGGAAGTAAATGTCAATAATTATTACACGGCACTTCATCCAATAAAAGTAAATGTTGAAAAACTTAATTTAAAACAGATTTTGTACTGCCAGGGACCCATAAGTTAAGGAAAGACTGAGAAAATATTCCAAATTGGAGAAAACCAAAAAAGATAAGATAGATTATTACAGCACATTTTCTAGATGATTACAGTTGGTAAAACTTGAATGGGGTCCATGATCTGGATGGCCATATTGTTATCAAGGCTAACTTCCAGAGTTGGAGGGTTAATGGTGCTTAGGCAGGAATGTTCTTGTTTCTGAGAAATACAACAGAGTAGTTCGGGGTAATAGGGTGCCATACCTGCAACTTCTCAAAAGGCTTCCAAAAGATTAGTAATAATAGATATGTCCAGGAGTGGGGCCAGAGGTAGATGTATGTTAATATGGGGGAAACCTGAATAAGGATAAAAATGGGAGTTTTGTACTATAGTTGAAATATTTTGTTAGTTTGAAATTATTTCAGATTTTTTTTTAATTTTAGCCCTGCAAGTTGAATTAAAACAAAAAGCAAATTTAAAAAAATTAAAAGTACAATAATAAATCATTTATCCTTTGTAAATGAGCTCAGAAACCTTTTCCTTATAATATTTGTTATTAGTAGATTTGCAGTAAAAAATAGGAAGAATCTCATGTATGTTGCTGAAACGATTTAAATGAGGATTGCTGGAAGCAAATCCTTCAAAAAACATTTTGCCAGTACACATCAAGAGCCTCAAAAATGCTGATATTCTTTGACCCAACAATTCCCTATCTAGAAACTTGACCCAAGGAAATGACTCAGAAGAGGGAAAAAAGCTATTTTAAAATATTCACTGCAGATTTACTTTGTTTCAGTAAAATCTGAAAAGCAATATAATATTGTGGGAAGAGTGGAGAGTTTGGTTTCCAAAAAAAGAATGCATAAAAAAAGAAAACAGATTTTGTATATTTTGAAGAAAGATTTTGTATGTACATATTGCTAGGACATCCGTGTAAAAGTTAAAAAAAAAAAAAAAAGCCTGACATCTGGATATTCTGTCTCCCATTAAACATTTAAATGTGTTTAGGTATTTGGAAGTCTGACTGTGTATAGACTAATAACTAAATGACCGAATGTTTTGGAGTTGTACAGATGTAGATTAAGAGTTTATTTATAGCACAAACCGGCAAATTCTGAGTATGCTACTAGAATAAATTGAAATTCAACTGATCTCTTTCTCTATGTTAAATACATATAATATTTCAATTTCCCTATTATTAAATTCTACTTTGAAAGTTAAGTGCTAACTGTATAGAATCTCTACCGAAAACTTTGGTCAAAAAGTTTTATGCTGATCTACATGGTGGCAACAAAAAAGATTTTAGGAACAAAAGAACATTTTATAGGTGGAACTTTGAGAATGTCTGGTAGTATTTGAACTAGTGATCAAAGTTTTCAAAATTTTAAACATGTTGCATACACTGAGAGAACAATCTTAAATTACTTAGAAAGGTAATACTTACAAGACCATCAAAGCAGTCCCTGGGATTTGAACTATTGATTTTGTCTTATCTATTAATGCAGTAAGTGCACTGTGGTTCAAGAATATAAGCCTATATTATTGTAAGAGAAGTAAAACTGATTTAGCAGACTTCATGTTTTAATACAAATATCTTGAGTCACTTGATTTTTTTCGATATCCTAAATTCAACTAAACATTTTAGATTATATTATAGTTGAATTTTCGTGTGATGGGAAAGAACATTTAGCCATAATTTGGATTTCATGACATTATTTTCAGGCAGTTTATTTGGTACCTCAAATGTATTAATAATATATTAACAATGCTTTCTTTTAAATAAGAAACAATCAGAATTGAATATATTTTCAAGGAAATAAAGGATAACGTATTTACTTTGAAAAGCTTTCCCTTTAATTTTGTTATTAAAACTTGTTTGACCTCTTTCAGTTGGAAAATATCCTTTATACTGATGGAGTTTTTCATGCTTTTTAGTAATACTAATGAGTTGAATAATTTATGAGGTTGTCATGTGCAAAAAAGATTTTGTGTGATCTGATATACTTTCAGCCTCTGGTGTTGGAATGTGATTAATGAAAACCTAGAGGCATGTAATTTTTTCCCTGATGGTTAGTGTTCTAATTTTGCATGTATTTAATGTGTTATTTAGGTGTTTTCTAATAGTTAAATCTCATACAAGTGAAAATTTAATTGATTACCAGGAATTTTACAGACCATAGCAATGGAACAATATAAGGAAAATATTTTAAAATTCATAAACTCCCTGCTCTGACCCACAGAGTTCTTTTTCTTTTGAGCAAATTAGCTAATAGGGAAATGATTGAAAAAAGAGGGTTTGTATATTGTTTATATATTAAAATAAAACATAGACTGGACAAATTCTGGTGCATTTCTAGCATGTAAATATTGTAGTTGTCGAAGAATAATACAAAATCTTAATAAGTTTGATTGTCTTTATTGACTGTCAATTATCATTTAGGCCTCTGTTGCCTTTTCATAAAATTACAGTGGAACAATGTTTCATCAGAACCTAAGATTGCAAGAGCCTCCCTGTCTGTGATCAAAGACATCATCTTAAATAGGTCTGATCAGGCATCGTAGAAGAGAGCAGGCTGCTTCAGCCTGAAGAAAAAAAAACATGGAACAAAAATGACAAAGTTAATCAGTCATTTCTTTGGCAATAAATAATAAGATATGCTGAGAACTGCAAATGAGAACATTCTTAGGTTTCTCAGAGATGTGTCTGCTTAACACCTGATTTATCTAAGCTTGTGAAGCCATCAAGATATGACCTTGATGAATAAAAAGCAGCTCTGTAATGAATCTGGAATTAAATTAGTTTTGATGGTATATGCATGGCTACCGCAATGTGCTACTTGCAGTCATCAAGAATAAGAAAGGCAGTGAGAATAGAAACATACTAAGACAGCTATACAATTGTTGAGAAACAAGCTATCAAGTAGTCTGACTTCCTTTTTCTAAGACTTTATACTTATTATAACATTGGAGAGAGATGACTTGATTTTTTTAAAACCTAATAAGATATTGGTTGTATTATATAGAGACTGTAGTAAGCATCTTTATTGTTGTTCATTGATAACTCCATTTTAGTTGTTGTATTATTAATTGGATATACTGATTTGGAATGAAACAGATAATCTGGTTATGTTTAAATAATTTATTGAAAGTTAATGATTCACATTTTTTAAAAGAGATAGAGAAAGACATGCAGGAAGTATCTGTCAGCCCTTTTTGGTGTCATTGTCACATTTTAGTGTCATAGCCTTGTCTTCACCCTATAGTTTTTACAGTCTCTTAAAATAATATAAATGGGTTACATAAAGGCTAAGTTACAAAATATTCTTATAAATACATATCACAGATGTTATATAGTATTTTTCATATTAATAAATCTTCTAACAAGCCACTTAGTTTTGTGTTGAAGGTTCAGATTGCAGACTTGAAACAGATTCGGAGGACTTGAGTAACTATTAATTTAAAAGCATTTATTGAATAAATTCTGCTTACTGTGCACATGCTACATGCTGGATTTGGAGATTGAGACAAACAGTTCCGTCCATCTAACAGCACACAGTTTAGTGTAGTGATTCTCAACAGGGGCGGAGATGGGAGTACACTGCCGGCATCTAATTGGTAGAAACCGGAAATGCTGCCTAAAATATCCTACCACACACAGTAGAGCTCCCCACAAGGACAAGACCAAAATTCCAGCCCGAAAAGTCAATGGTACCAAAGTTTGAATAACTTTATTCCTTTCTACTGGAAATTAACATTTTCATATTAATAAATGTTCTAACAAGCCACTTAGTTTGTGTTGAAGGTTCAGATTGTAGACTTGAAGCAGATTTGGAGGAGTTAAGTAACTATTGATTTAAAAGCATTTATTGAATAACTTCTGCTTACTATGCACATGCTACATGCTGGATTTGGAGATTCCTTTCCACTGGAAAGGAATAAAAGGTTATTTAAACTTTGGTACTGTTTCCAGTGGAAAACAATAAAGAGAATAAACAGTTATCATAGAGGGATGTAGTAATTCCTAAAGGGACACAGGGAGAGACAGTGACTCAGAGTCTGGTAGGAGTAGGCTTTGTAGAAGTAATGGCTTATGCATTGTCTCAAGAGATTATGAATTTACCAGGTTATTAGGGAAGTAAAGGCAGAGGTGATAACAAAAATTACCATGGCATGGAGACATAAAGGACCCTAACTTACTCCTTTGAATAGCCTTAATATTTGGTATTTGACAACAAGTCAGTTCATAAAGGTTTCAGCAAGTATTTTTATATTCCTAGATAAAACAAAAACCATTTGAGGGTAAGAATCAGATCTTCTATCAGCTCCATTTGGAACATTTGCATTAATACAATTCTTTGTGCTTATTACTCAGTTGCTATTTTTTATTTAATTGATAATTGATTATTATTATTTTTTTTTTGAGATGGGGTTTCACCCTCGTTGCCTACGCTGGGGTGCAATGGTGCGATCTTGGCTCACTGCAACCTCAGCCTCCTAGGTTCAAGCGATTCTCCCACCTCAGCCTCATGAGTAGCTGAGATAACAGACACATGCCACCATGCCTGGCCAATTTTTGTATTTTTAGTAGAGATGGGGTTTCACCATGTTGGCCAGGATGGTCTCGAACTCTTGACCTCGAACTCTTGATCCACTGCCTTGGCCTCCCAAAGTGCTGGGATTACAAGTGTGAGCCACTGTGCCCAGCCTGATAATTGATTAATTTTAAGAAATACAAACAGTATTTTAACCACACTATTCATCGTTTTGGGTAACAGCTCTGAAGGATGGATTTCCTATAAACTAGGTCTAGAAGGATGGTATTTCCAAATTATTTTTGACTGGCATGGGACTAATTTAGATCATTGTTCAAAATCTTATTTCTTTTAAACTAATTTTTGGTAAAGTGTACACACAATTGCATTTGTAAGTGATTATAATATATAATAGTAATATTTTCATCAAAGAGCATTAAAAATGTTGTGGGAGCTCAGTAAAGAGGGTTGCCTAAAAGAAGAAATATATTTTAGCTGGAGTCGAAAGGATGAATGGAAGTCTTCCCAAGCCAATGAGTGGGAGGGTGGCATTGTGGAAAAAGGGACCACATAATACAACATAATGTATTCAAGGAATGGAAAATGATACTATATGATGGAACACAAGATTGTGTGGGGAAATGGTGTGGAGATGAGGATGAAACATAGTTGTGCCCCTGCTGTGAAGGGGATTGTCATTAAAGGATTTTCATTTGGAAAATGACAGACCATAGAAGTTAGGTGACATGCTAAAGAATAAGTGATAGAGCTAAAACTCTACCCAGATACCAGCCTCTTACTCTACAGTGCATTGTAAATACATTTGGAATTTCCTTAACTGTTTGAGCGCATTGCTGAACATTTCCCTACTGTAAAGTTGAACTGCTAATTTTTGGTTGGCTCTTATAGCCTATTGTCTATCTTAAAGCCTGTACATCAGAACAGGTTAACTTAGTATCATTCACAGGATATGTATTCTATGCCATTTACAAAAACATTTTTAAATGTTTTCGTGTTTTAAAAAGTGCTTTTAGATCATCTGTACCAGCGCCATCACTTAGATATTTCATTTTTTTAATAATTAAAGAGACATTTAAAATTATCTCTTTCTTCCGTGTCTCTGGGCCAGTTCCTTACCTATCTCAAAAATCTCCTACCGCCATTTTCCATCATCTCATATTCTGAAAGTGAATTGTCCACATTGGACTTTGTGATAGACTTAAAACAAGATGCCAAGCCTCTCATGGAAAACCAGCCCATGTTTATTTTCTCCATTTATTTGCCATAAATTGTCTGTACAAACATAATTTTCTCAGTCACGTTGTTTAAATTCTTATCGTAAATTCTCCATTAAAAATTCTAATCTATAGTAATCTAACTTCTGGTGGTTAATGCGTGTGTAGACGAAAACCACCGTTCATTTTTACAAGAGCATAGTGTAATTAAAGTACAATATAAATGCTAGCTTGCATGACCTGTCAAGGTCTATATGTTTGGGATATGCCATATCCCAAATGAAGGCCATGTTGTCATTAATGCCACCTTAATTCTTTGACTTCTCACTGGCTCCTTCACCTACCGTCATGAACCCAGGCCACCTTCACAAAAACTGCTGCTCCATCACAATGATCAATTAGGGAATTGTCAGGTTTGTAAATTTACTAAATGTGCCATGGGGATACCAAAATCACTGAATGATTGGATTGAGATCAAAAACTGAGAATATTGTCTTAGTGCATATGCTGTCTGTAAGATGGAAAAATAAATTTGTCTGCTATTGAAAATACATGGAATGGGAAAAGTTTAAAACTAGTAAACAAGGAATGCTAGATGTGGAAAAAATGAAAAAAAAAAAGACACCAAGCATCATTCCTGAGGTTAATGACACACACTAAACAAGAAAGTCTCTCCACTCTCTCTGCCCACTCTGAAGTTGTCCATTTAATCTTTTCTTTTATTCGAAAGGTTGCCAAACTTTCCAACTTATATTCTGCTCCTCACCAGCCATCTACCCATCTTGGTACATGATGCAGGTTCCTTTCCTTTGTCCCTCTCTCCCTTCCTCCCTCCCTTTCTTGCTTTCTTTCAGAAAGACATATGCTCGTTATAGGAAATACTAAAAATAGTGCCAAAAAATTTAGAGAAGTCATCCTTGTAAAGATAGCTGTCTTTATCATTTTTATATATTTATTTCATGTTAGTCTTTATCTGTGTGTATTTTATCATAGGGACCAAATGCTATACGATGTACTAAAATAGTCACAAAGATGAATAATGCATCATCTCTGCTCTTTCTGATATTTAGAGAGTTCTAAAATGGCCCAAGTTTTCTGTATGTTTTATTACGTTTTTTCACAAGTAAAATGTGCTCTGTAATTTTTAATATAATGAAATCCCATTTTAAATAATTAAAACTCCTAACTTCATGACTAATCAAAATCCTGCCAAGTAATATCCAGTCTAAAATGTGGAGAGTCTACATTTATCATCATGTATATTCTTAAAATATGGTTTATCGCATTTTCTTTAAAAAGCATAGAATGCAGTTTTCTGCATTGACTCCATGAAGAAGATTATTAAGTTAACATTTAATACTTATACAGTGCTTCACTTAAATTCAATAATATTTTCTTGCACTTTTTAATTGCATTTTTCTGTTTAAAAATGCTGTTTATGAATATCTCATTTGTTGGTCTGCTCTAAAAAATATTGCTTACCTATGAATATTTTGAATTAGGAGTAAATGAAATTCCATTTTTGCTGTCAGAACCAAATTGTAAAAATGCATTGCATGTCTTTGAAAATCAGTATACTCTATTAGCAGGCCTGTCAATATAAAAAGTGCATTCCATTTCCACCTCTTGCTCTAATAACCTTTTCTGTGTTACTCTGAGGCAGTTCACATAATCAGAGTATATTGTCAGCTTACTGGAGTTGGGGAAGCATGAAATGAAAATCACGTTAATATTGATCCAATTCTTTTGCTTGCAAGTGTCCTTGATGTCCTTTTCCAGTGAGCAATAACTGCTGGTGTTAGGTAGCCGTTTTCTTCTCTTTCTTAAATTCCAGTAAATTGTTTGCAAGCATAACTAATCTGAATAAAAATTTAATACTTGGAATAATTTCCACGTGTTAATTCCCAGATTACTAATGCTGCACATTTACTATACCACTGAACTGGATTCCCCCAGCTTTTCAAAACACAACCTACCTAAAGATATAATGTTTATATCTAGTTTAAAACAAAAGTCTGTACAAGTTTCCTTTTGGTAAAAATACATAAGATGCTGTACTCTGATTTTTATGTAATATAGTTATGTGCTAAAGTGGACCATAAGTGCCATGAGTTACTGATCCACATAAGGAATAGCATTTTTGAACCAAGTTTATTATACATTTGAAGCTGGTATCTTGGGTTTTTAATTTTATAGTGATACAGATAATATCTCTTTTGGATTGTTCAATATATTCTCTGTCAACAAAATTAAATTGAAATGGGAATCATGGTTAGATCCAACACATTCAAACTAAAATAGCCACAACTAAGAAAGGAGGAACTGGATGTCTGAACTATCCAGACTCTATGTCTGTATTGATCAATACAGATATAAACTGTCCAGACTTTATATCTGTATTGATCAATATTTGCTTAGTAAATATTCAGATATTTACTTAAAACGTGTTTGGAACAACAAATAGAAACAGCCTGTTTCATGTATAGAAATACTTTCATAAAATAATTTTATATTGATAAAGTGAGGCTTCTGACTCAGCATCAGGTATAAAAGAGAAAATTCTTGAGCTTTCTAGTCATTATTTCTAATTTAGTGTTTTTATTCAGTATCACTGACAATTTTTGCCTTTGGGATTTTTCTATTGAGAGGTGCATTTTCTTTTTTTTTTATGCTATTTCATAAAGAAGATTATTTAATTTTTTGTCCTTAATCTTCATTAGAAAAGTGATCTTTCCTATTATCATAATTTGTTTCTTAAGGATGGACATACTATATCTATGCTATGAAGTGAAACACAAAATTAAAATATGAATTTAGATGACTTACAAAGAAAAATATTTACTTAGTAAATGATTGTAACAGTAGACTGTTCCAGTGTATATTTGTTACTTTTATCTCACAGATTCACTAAGGTAAGCATAAAATGTTTTGAACAATAGGTTCCTCAGTATAAGAAAAAGAATTCTTACAGGTTTTTTTTGAAATGTTCAAAATTGTTAACTTCTCAGTAATTTATTTATACATTTTATTGCACAGGATTATGTCATCATATCTAATGTAAGTTTCTGAGAGGTATATTTATCTCAAATTATTTTCCTTTTATTGGAAATTAAATAAGATCATTTAGAGTTACTAAAAGCACTGGTCTGAAAAGGTATTTGTTGCTCAGACTTGAGTTTTAATGAGAAAAAGTAACCTTTAAAATTTCCCAAAGTATTTATGTAATTAATGCACTTTAAAAAGTATTTAGGTTTGGAAATGAATTGCAACATTTTGTGCTACTTAGAGAGTGGTAGGCTTTGTCAAAATACATTGAACAAGCTAAAAAATATATTGTGAAATGGCGTATAATGAAAATAATTTTTTCTTTGAAAAAGAATGTCATCCTATGAAACTGATTTCTGATGTTTAGAAACAGAATTACCTGATAATACATTTAGGTAAAAATAAAATTAGACCAGATTTCTGTTCTACCAGTATCCTTCCAAAGATCTTTTTCCAAAGATGAAAACCTGTATTAAATGGATTATCTCTTGTTGAGAAAGCAATTCTTCCCCTTCAAATATCCAAGATACTAAACATATTTACATTACTGAATATCTATATGCAAAATCAGATATACAAATACATTGATGCATTATGTAATTTTATTTAATAATATCTTTAAATGAATGAGTTATGGGGGGAAACATACATTACATTTAAAATGTAAGCTATTTGTACTCCATTCAATTTCCAAAGCACTTCATAACACCTATACTTCATGCTATTCTTCCTGTCTTCAGGGAGCATCCAATCTAGTGGAGGAGTTGAAGGTTCATTCATGTTTTAATAAATACAGACACTGTTGTAACAGCATGGTGGAAGGAAGAATATTAACTGCAACTGAAGGAAAGGAAACTATCACTTTTAAATACCTGATATTGAATAGGCATTGTGCCATGACCATAGACTCATGCTTTATCTTGAGTTTTTTAATCCTTAGATAAGCCAGCTTTTTTTTCCCTCCTTACATAAATCTTCTGCAACACTGTTACAAGCAATAAAGCATTAACTATGTTCTTTTTTCAGTTTTAATTATGTACTCAGTATACTTTTTATCCTCTTTATCTTATTTATTTTATCAAAAATTTAATAAACATTTTTGCAAGCTTACTATGTAAATAATATTCACACATTTTCATTGTCTCATTTTAACTTTGCAATAATCCTGTGAAAGAAAATGTGGAAAATACTTAATATTACTCTTCTACAAATTTGGAAACTAAAATTAAGAGATTGGTCTGGATTCTTTTTAATATGTTCCTAATGGATATTGGTGGGGAACAATAACATAAGAATGGCAAATCACTCTCCCACTTATGAGGAAACTGTAAAGTACATGAAAAGAAAAGTAACTTAAGTAATGTGCATGTAAAATGACTAATATGTGAATTGTGTTTATGTTTTCATTTACTCAACAAACATGTATTACCATTTTGACGTGTGAAATTAAAGTCCAGTAGAGAATCCCTAAAATAAAAACACTCCAAAATGAACAATGATAAGATATGATGAGTTATTTCTAAGATATAAATGTTATACAGAAATGGAAATAATCAACCTAACTGAATCCTGAAGGAAAAGGCATGTAAGAGATTTTATGTAAAAGAAATTACATATGTCGGACTTAACAGATTGGAGACAGAGTGGCATGTATGCAGACAAAAACATTCAGCTTTTAGAGAATATGAGGTGCAAAGAGGCCAAATCTGTAAAATAGTGAGGTTAAATAAGCAGAGGCTAGATCATGAGCTTTAGACCACATGTTTAAATGTTACAGTTAAAATAACATTGAAAATGTATTATTCCTTGATTAATATACATTAGATAGATATACCTATATAAATATACCTATACATATAACTCTTCAATAAATGAAAACCCCATAGTTCTACAGTCAGTATAAATAATCATAGCATAAAACTGGTGAAAAGCTGAGTCTACGCTAAAACTGGCTTGTTATTGGGTTATATCTCTTTGTGTGTTAGCCGCACATATATGATTTATGGCTAATCTTTTGTGTATTACTTTTTTGTTTATTAGTATAGATGTTTTAGAGTTGATTATAGGAGGATTTCTTAAACAGAAATAAAATACTGTATTTTCTTTTACATTAATTGTTTATATTTATCAATAGAAAAGAACATAAAGAGCACATGAACTAATTTATTTGCCTTGATCATGTGGCCACTGCAAGTAGACATATTCTTTGATGTCATTAAGAGGAGTTAATGTCTCCAATTTTTCATTGCTGCATTTTAACTTACGCTTATTTGAAATAATGATAAAACTTTAAAATTGTAATTTAAAATATAGCAATAAGAGTAACAATAATACCAGAATATAGTAACAATACTAAAAATATTTTAGTTCTGTTACCTCACCTTTAAAATATACCTTGTTACAAATGGATTCTTGGTTATTAATAAAAATTTTATAAAGGAACTTTAGATTCATTTAATATAATATTCTGTATTATATAACATTTTAATATACAGAGCTTTATATATATATTTACTAGGAAGTCAGTCTACAGAGTGCTTTCATGTGTTTGTTATTTGTAATATGATGTAGAAAATAACATAAGTACTATTTAGATTTAGCTTCCTTGATCTGTAATTCAGTGGCATTTTTTTCTCCTGAAACTTTTAAAATTTTTGGTATTTTAATGTTTTCATAGGCAATAGCATATATGTCTGTCCTACCCAGCTTTACACATAATATACATTTTCAGATCCAAGGCATTCTGTTAGTTTGTGGTATTCGCTTGTTAATTTCTTGATGAATGGCTAAAGAGGCCAAAAAGTGCACTCGGTCCAACATGTCTCTGAAGATAGATGATCTCAAATAAATTCTCTTCCCAATCAGATTTTGATTTGTTGGGTGTTAAACCAATTCTTTCTAAGGACAGTGTTTACAAGCCTTGTAATGAGACAGCCCTTTGAGACCTTACCTCTTTTTGCCTGTAATGTTGATGAATGAAACTCTAATTCATAAAGGATATTGTGATTGAAAAGCACCTTTAGATCTCATACACTTTAATTTAGATAAATGTTTGGTGCAGTACCATAAAATCAGGAAGTTTACTGAGCTGCAAACTGATAACACTTCAACAAGGATGATAGGCTTAATGTGTTGATATGGATTAGTTTACTATATATCTTTTAAAGTCATGACGATTTACCGCTTTAAAACTAGAGGGGATAAAATTGAAAGCTTGATACACATGTCAGAGCTCACCGTTCTTCTACTACATTTTCTCTATTGGTAGATTTTTGTTTTGGTAATACAAAAGTAACATAAAGCTTTTTTTTTTTTTTTTTTTTTTTACTGAGAAGGCAGATTACACATGATTTTTATGTGAGGAAAAACTTGCTTTATTAGACTACTCAGACTTAAAAGCATTTTTTGACTGTATTGTAAAAAACCAAGTTTCCTTTCATGTAAATACATAGATTCTCCTGCTTGCCCCAAACTAAAGGCAGATCACTAAGATTCTGAGATATCCTGGGAACTTCAGACTTTGAAATACACAGGGCTAACTGTAATGTCTGAGTTTATACATTTATTCAGGATTTATGAGGGCTTGCTTTGTGCTAGGCAGTGTGCTAAGTACTGAGAACACCAAGACAAAAAAATGTTTCCAGTCATGAAGGAGCTTGGAGGCTTTTGCCGAGGTAAATAAGCAAGCAGTTGCAATACCTATAAATTCTGCAGCAGCAGGCTTTATGAGGTATAGTGGAAGCATAAGGGAAAGAGCACAGAAGTGCTCTTAAGAAATCACAGAGAGGAATAGGGTGGTGGAGTAAACTTGAACTTCAGTTCAGCACATGTTCGTGGCACAACTGCTGGGTGCCAGTCACTGAAGCTACAGAAATGGGACTACAGCCTAGTGGAGAGGAGACACATAATAGGTAACCTCTATACGGTGCAGTTGAATTATGTGTAAGCTGTAAACATACGGTAGGATTGTTTAGGAAAGGCAACTGAAGGTAGTGAGTTTTGAAGGGCAACTAGGAATTAGCTAGGCCAAGAAGGAAAGGTAGGAACATACCCTGCAGGGGGAATAACATTAATATGGGTAAAGAGGTATGTGAAAGCATGGCATATTTTGGAAGCTGTAAATGATCCAGTATTGCTGAGGAGGGTGTGGTGAAAACACAGAACTGGTTGTGAGAGGATAAAAGGCCTTGGTAAGCCATGCTCAGAAGTTTGGATTTTATCCTGCAGTCTTAAGTCTTGCATTGGGTGTTCTTGATTGGGAGGAGCTAATGAATAATTTTAATAGGAAAATATCCTAAACTTATTTGTGTTTTATAATACTCTGACAAAAGTATTGAAAGTGGTGTAAGACAACGGTTGACACTCTCTAGACCAAAGCAGTGATGGCCTGAACTAGGGCAGTGGCAGTCACCATGCAGTATGAATTCCTAAGTAAGTTTCTACTAAAGTACATGGTTGGTCAAAATAGGAGGAGGAGAAGGAGCAAGAGACAGCTCAGTTAGAGAAATGTTCAGTTACTTGTATTCAGGAAAAGTCTAGAAATACAGCTATGAAAACCTCAGGAGAGATTCTGAATTATCAATCATGGATTTGCTTCTTTTGTTCTCAAATGATGCAAGCTCTGTATTTCTGTTTGCCAAGAAGCAAACAAGTTATAAAGATAGCTACTCTCAGAATATTACTGTTGTGCTGGCTTTATATCACCAAAAATCAAATAGAATTAAGATAAGGTCCTGAAGCATTCAGTGATCTATCCTCAATCTTTTATTCTAGAAATAATAATTATCTATGGGCCAGTGAAAGAACAATATACATGTAACCCATTTAATTCCCCTCCCCTCCAGTGTAGCATTGATTTGTAGTAATACTGTTTGTCTCTGAAGTATGTATTAAAATATATATTTAACAATCTGTTACTTTATACATTTAAGCTATGTATTAACCATGTTCTCTAAATGTGGTTATCCAGTAGGAGCTAGAATGACAGACTATACCACTCAGCCAGTGACACTCTGTAATGGTATTGTGATGTGACTATATTTCTCAACATTTGTTTTTACTCTGGTGGCCTTTGAGTCAATTTTTTCATATTTTAGCAAACATTTGGCCTCTATTCGCTGAGAAAAAGAAGTATATAAACTGCAAATAGAAGAAGGAAAAAAGCTAACTCTATCTTACATTGCAAGTTGTATGACAGCCAGATGTACTTGCAAGAAAATGGTTGAGGCTAGGCACAGTGGCTCATGCATGTAATTCCAGCACTTTGGGAGGCCAAGGTGGGAGAAATTTTTGAGCCCAGGAGTTCAAGCCCAGCCTGGGAGCATAGTAAGAGCCCATCTCTACAAAAATTAAAAAAAAAAAATACCCTGGCATTGTGTGATGTGCATGTGTGGTCCCACCTACTTAGGAGCCTGAGGTAGGTAGGAGGATTGCTTGAGCCTGGGCGGTCAATGCTGACGTGAGCTGTGATCAGGCCACTGAACTCCAGCCTGGGTGACAGAGTGAGATCCTGTCTCAGAAAAACAACAACAAAATGGTTGAGCAAACTTCAGTAGGCGGTAATGGACTGTTGGAAGTTCTATGGTATGTGCCTGGATGAATTGACCAAAAGTGTTAGAAACTTTTGGCCAAAAGCCAAAAATCATCTCCACATCATTTGGAGAGCAATTGCCTATGTTCCAACACCATAATGTCCCCTAAAAATATAATACAACACCATATAGGACTGATTTATTAGGCTCTCATTTCCAGGAATACATCCACCACGCCAAATGAAATATGAAGACATTTTCCTAGTTAATGCTGCTCCTTGAAGACTATGTTCTAATACAAAAACATAGTAAATTACAATGCTTTCTTCTAATTTCAGCTTCAAGTGATATAAAATAAAAGTATTTCATGTGTGTGATGTATGTGTGGGTGTGGGTAGTGTATGCATGGATGAAATTTGCTTGCAGTTCAGATAATTTATATTCATTGTCACCTGACAAAGCAGGTATTTGAATGTAAATATGAAAATATTTTTAAGCAGTCAAATCCTTGAGGGATTCAGATGCGTGTTTCTAACTTATACGTTAATGCCAGGTCAAATCTTGCAATATTTCAGTTTTCTGCTTATTTTTATGTGTTTTGGTTTTGGCTTTTTGTGTTATTGTATATAGAAAAATCAGGCTATAATTTCAGAAAACCAGTATTTATTTCAGTAATTGCTAAAGAGATAGGTGTTGTGAATAAGCTTCTATGTCTCCATCATTTCTAACTCTGCCTCTGTAATTTTCTAATGATAACTATTTTTCCCCTCAGATGTGAATTGTTTCTTGTTTTCTGCATACCTATTTCATCCACTTTCAAAAATGATCTGCTAATTAGCAGATTAGCTGATTAGCAATTGATTAGCTAATTAAGACAAAGTATAATTATGTAAAATAGTGTGATTTTAAGAAAATGTTTGGGGTGAAGTACAGACTTTTTATGCAACATACACTGATCTTAGAGCCCTAAGATGTGGATCTTTGAGTCCTGAGACATGGTAGAGTTCTTTCTCTACCACTAACAACTACTAGGTTCCTCCAAAATGTGTGTAGCTTTCTCAGCCTGTTTTCTCATCTGTAAAATAAGGGTAGGTGATTACAGCTCCCCACACCTTATGTTTCTCACAGAAAACCAAACAAGATAAAGAAAGTTAAAATGTTCTGTAATTGTAAGGTAATATGTAAATGTAGCATGTAATTATAATAAAGCAATCAATTATTTATAATACCTACTATAAACAGAAACAATAGTAATAACCTAAATTATTATATTTTTATTGTGATTAGGCACAGAGGAAGATGTCGTAAAGTCAAAGAAAACATTCAGAAGTCAAGCCATAGTGAACCAGAATGCAGAGACAGAACTTATGCTGGAAGGAGACGATGATGCAGTCAGTCTGTTACAGGAGAAAGAAATCGACAATCTTGCAGGTAAATTTTAAAATATTTTTTTCCTATTTGTTGTAGTAAATAAACACAAAGCTACTGAATTCAAAATCTGTCTCCTAGTAAATAAATATAAGCCAATGGTTGTAACAATGCTCAATCACATGAATGTTAAAAACTTACTTTATCTCATTTCTAATATTGAAAAGAGGACCCCAAAGAAATATGTATTTTATTGGCAATAAATGAATATCTTAAATTTCTACGTAATGAAGAGCAACTTTCTATATAGAAAAAAGAATACATAGTATCAGTTATTCATATATAACTGCCTATATAATTGTGAGGTAGGACAGGATGACAGACTTGTTGATTTACATGTATCTCCAACTGGCTAACAGCCAATAGTCCCTTTACCCAGGTGACAATTGAATTTACCATTTCCTCCCATTTGTTATTCTAAAGAATGTCTCTCTCCACTCCTGTTCTGTTATGCAGCCTCATAGTGCTAAGCCACTAGCAGATATCTTTTCCCTACCACCTAAGTTTTACCTTTTTGTAGTATATGTCTGCGAACAATTCTGAATATGATTCTACAGTGACCAGATGGGGTCTGGATATCTTAGCATATTCACCCATAACCTTTTTGGGGTTTTAAGCCACTTTGAGTATCTGATGAAAGCAAATGGCTTCATGAAGAGTCACATACAATACTGTGTACAATGTCATAGTGGGTGACCCCTGGAAACTAGTCCATGGACTCATATAGTCAACCTCACCTTAAAAACTCCTTCGGAGTCTCAAAAACTAGCTGAGTCTTACCTCAGTTCTGTACTTGCAGCCCACACAAGGTTGAGGTGGGAGGTGACAATAGAGAGGTGGACTTATGTCTATAATTCTTGATACAAAGTCACACTTGTTGCGAGGAACATACTGAAAATTATCTGGCATGGCTTTACAAAAGTCTCTAGTGGTTTTTTTCTACTGGTTAGAGATTTCTCCTTGAAGATACTACCGTTAATTGTAAATTAGAGATAGCACATTATTCTCCCTCATCTAGATTAAGAAAGAAAATGTTTAATAAGTTTATTCTGGTGCTAGTTCCTAGATATTTCTATGTTATTAACATTTCCGCATCATGAAAACTATTTTTTCTATTTAAAAATACTCAGGTCTATGACCAAATCTTTGCCTCAAATTCTGAAGTAAACATTCAAGTTTTGGTTGTGTTTTTTTTGTGGTTTGTTTTAGTAGCTCAGAGATTTTATCTAAGGCCATTTGGAAATTTAATCAAATGAAGGTCATTGACTCTGTCCACAAATTTGTTTCCTTTTTTGCTGGTCTCATTCTTTATTTTAAAGAATATAGCAAATTCACAAATATTATTTCTAACTCATTTAGATCATGAGTTGCCTTTCCTATTCATATATGCTAGCATATATGTTTAATAATTGTACAGTTCAGATTAGATTCTCTGGTCCTTTGTTCCTACCGAAGATAATTAATTAGTTAATACAGATTTGCATAGTCCCTTGAAGTTTATTATAAGTAATGCCAGTGGCACAATTCAACAAAGATAATAACCTTTTTATATTTATCTTCTTTAATGGTAGCTAATTATTAATATTAATTTATGTTTATAAGAAAAAATCCCCCAAAAAAGTTAAGTTCAAACACCTAAAGAACAGTGAAAATGTTTGACATAAACTTTTTAGAATCAAATTGTATGGCTCCTGACCAATTCACTGAATCAAGACTCCTCTAATTTCTGTCTTTTAACGGATTTGTCACTGGACAAAATGACACTGTTCCTATCCATAGCCACTTGGTCCCAACTCATAGTCTTCTAGCAGGATCCTTGTGTCTTACAGCTGTCCTAAGGTACTGATCCTTCACCTACTCTGTAGAGTTCATTTTAAAAACAGCAGTCCACAGATATACTCAGAACCTTGAATGCAGTGAAAAGTCAGTAAGGGATGGATGTTTTATGAAGAGCCACAGAAATATTCTGCATATTTTATAACAGTAGATTCATTTTGTAAATGCTAAAACCTATTAATCTAGACTAACATAATAGTTACAATGTTACATAAAATTCATTTTAAGAACTTCATTCCAAGCCAGAATTCTTAGGTTTAAGAAATCAGCTATTGGTTAAAGTTGCAGATTAAATCAATACATAACTGTTTTTGCACTAAGCAATTATTGTCCAAATCATGGTTCTGTCTGTTGCAGAAATAAAAACTTGTTTAATAATAATGTATGTCTTACTCATAACATGTCATTCTAAGTACCTGACAAAGCTACACTGCCTAAAGAAAATGTCACCCATACAGGAGACTTAAATCCAAATTAAAACCCAGGAAATCCTAAAATCTGTGTACAACATTAATATAATCTCATATTTACTTGATATCTCAGAAATATTATAAAAAGTAATAACAGCCTATTTCAGTCTCTGAGATAAAAATTACAGGTTGATCTTTTCATGACAACTTAGCGAAATGGCTTGAATCCTGTAAGAGATGTACTTTCAAATATATAAAAGTATTTAGAATTCTTAGATTTTAGAATATATATGAAAGAATACATCATTTTTATAATTGTAAAGGTAAACTTAAACCTACTGATTAGCATACTATATTTTCCTGTTTTTTACAAAACCCTGTTTTGCTGACATAGGCATGCAGATAAGGAGACATGCATTATACTTTGCCAATATGAAATAATAAGTTAAATTCAAATAGAAAACAGCATGCTCATTAGTACAGAAAACTTAGAGAAAGTACTAATTTAGTTAAGATTAATTCTGTTTTTTTAAATTCAAAAGGTAGGATCAATTTCTGTCTATAAAAGAAAAGAAAAAGATAAAGAAGAATAGCTGGCATGAATTACTAGGAGCCAGACATCAAAACCAGCTTTTTCTATATATAAATGATGCTGATATTATAGATTTAACATTTTCTGTAAAAAAAAAAAAAAAAAGGTATGTATTTTCTGCTTGTTGAGAACTGTTTAATAGCACATGAGTACATTTACGTTTTCAAGTTTTTAAAACTATTTTCCATATAGCTGAAAATACTGACAAATTGATATGGTGACCTTTTATAAATAAAAAAGAGAGTTAGGGTTAGTGTTCAGAGAGCTTTGTGTGCAGTAACCCATTTAATCTAAACAACACCCTATAAGGTAGAAATTATTCCACCAATTTTGGAAATAAAGATAAAGAGGTCAAGAGATTAAGAAACTTGCATAAGATTAAGAAGTATATAAAATAATGTATTTTCTTACAAATACATAGTATATGGTTTAAAATACACCAAATACTACATTAAAATATATGTGTGTGAGTGTGTGTGTGTGTGTGTGTGTGTGTGTGTGTAGGTATATATCATTAAAGACTCTTCTAAAATGATGTAAAAATGACATCTTCTGTTTATAACTCAATTTTTACAATGGTTTCATTACATTAGAAGTATATGAACATTTTAGTAATTAATTTTGGTTTTGCTTATAGATAGTCTATATATGGCCCAAAATCAATCTGGTAAGTTAAAAACAATATGATAAATAGAATGCTTTTAGTACAGTTTTACTTAAATATTGACTTTTCTCATGTTGTCAGTATTTTGAAGATTTCTAGTTTTATATAAAGACTCAATGTTCCACAAAATTCTATAGCTTTAAATGTCATACAATTTTCTGTTTCACTTTTAGTTCCCTTTCTTCCCAAGCTGTTCATCTCAAGAGGCAAGTTAAATGTGTGTGACTACTAATTACTCAATTTATTATGTATTGTAGCAAATGGCTAATATGATTATAATATAGAAGTATGCCAATCAATAAAGTAATTATTGTATTAATAACACCTAACTTAATTTACTTTAATTGCATTTTTTGTTTGTAGTGATTCACCAAAGCCAGTTAGTACCTAAAATCCCATATGTGACTAAAGATTTCAATTTACTAATTATATTTTTTACTGAAAACATTGAGATTAATTGGTATAATTCAATGAATTGTAATCTAAAATCTTGATTACTTACTTTACTTTGAAACTTAGCAAGTTGTTTCTTTGAATAACTATTGAGTAACTGAAATTTAAGATTAACTCAAATTTATATAAATTGACAAGTATTTAAATTGAAAAAATGGTGTCCCACTAATGAAATGTATTTCATTACTTTTAGAATGGTAGTTCTGTCACATATGCTGAGTGACAACAGAAATATTTTACGTAATAGAATTGGAATTTATATAAATTCCTTATTTCTTCCCAAAGTTAGTAATTTTACTAATTTAGGGAATTCTGAGTTAATGATAATGATGGTGCTTTGTGCTTTATTATCAGTTCTGTTGGTAATAATGACATATATGTTGTTATTAGATATATATATGTATGTATGTGTATATGTATATGTTGTTTTTACCAACAGTCCACCCGTTTGGTTAATGTCCACTAACTTGAAAAGTTTACAGGCTCAAACTAATGTCCAAACTTCACCTAAAATATGCTTCCTATTTCTTTGTTCCACACCTTCTCCCATCTCCTCCTGTTAAAAACCCTACCCGTTTTTAAGACCCATTTCAAACACTTAAGAAATATTCACTGGCCAATCATATCACCTCCATAGCATTTTTTGTTAGCGTTTTTTGGAAACAGCACTATTGAGATATAATTTACATATCATACAGTTGACTCATTCACAGTGTACAATTCAATGATTTTTAGTATATTCATTCATAGGGTTATGTAACTGTTACCAAAATCAATTTTAAAATATTTAATCACTTCAGATAGAAACCTCGTTACCATTTGGCTTCCTTCACCAATTTTTCTGTTCCCTCCTTCGTAGCCCTGGACAACCACTAATCTACTTTCTAGCTCTTTAGATTTGCTTATTTGGGACATTTTATACAAATGGAATCATAGATCATCTTTAGTGTCTGTCTTCTTTCACTTGGCATGGTATCATCAAGCCCTTTCCATATTTTGGCATATATGTCCTTTTTATGGCAGTTATTCCATTGTATGGATATACCACATTTTATTTATCAACTCATTAGTTGATGCTGGACATTCAAGTTTCCACCTTTTCACTACTATGAATAATACTGCTGTGAACATTTTACAAGATTTCATGTGAATATATGTCTTCATTTATCTTAGGCATGTTCTTAGGAGGGGAATTACTGGGTCAAATAATAACTCTATATTAACTTTTTGAGAAATTGCTGGACTTTTTACCAAAGTGGCTACCTCATTTTGAATTCTCGTCAGTGGCATGTGAGGGTTTCAATTTCTCCATATCCTCCCCAAGACATGTTATTTTCTGTCTTTGTTTATTATAGCCACCCTACAACATTTTTTATTGTGCCATTCTTAAGACACACACCATATAAAACCTTGCATCGTAGGTGTTCTCCCATGTTTTCTCTGTGCTTTTAGACTAGATTCCTTAAAGACAGCAATCATATACTATGTAGCTTTGAACCATGAAGAAATCTCCTAACACAATTATTTGCCCTCAAAGGTTCCCACTTAAAAATATTATGTAGGTAAACTGGTAAGCTGAGATAATCATTGAATTAATTTATACCAAAAAACAAAAGACAAAACAAACCTTATTGATAAGCTACTGAAATAAATATTTGGGGGCTTAAATTATCAGACTGTCTGCTCATACTAACTGAATTATTCAAATAATCTCAATAGCTCATAATAAGTTTTGTTTTGTCTTTTGCTTTTCGATATAAGTTAATTATACCAAAAACTGAATTTCAGTTCATCATTTGAATTTTCCAGGATAGGAACACCTAAAGTTAAGCTAATCTCTGTTGCATTCCCACTTCTGGTAAGTGTGTCATTTTAACTAAATGTCTCTGTAGGTTCCAATTTACAAGGTCAAAATACCGCAACTACTGTTAATGTAAAAAAAAAACACTAGCAATAGAAAAGTTGTTCTATATCTGATGGATTGTAATGCTACTTTATTTTGTTAAAGTAATTAGTAGAGGGAGATAACAACACAGGGAAGAAGTATCCAAATGTAAGAGCTGGGTTTTTTTTATTTGTGTTTTTCATAGTGGTAGGTTTATATTTCTTTACACACACAACACATACACACTCTGTCTCTCTCTCTCTCTCTCTCTCTCACCAGGGTAAGAATCCAAAATTCAGAAAAGTAATTATGTAATCATGTAAATTAAGAATAAGAAAAATACAGAAATAAGGAGATCTATTAAAAGGCTCTCTGAAGTGCCAGTCGTCTCTTTCATGACCCACTTTGCTGCCCATGACAGTTCCCAGTATGTAGAATTTTTCTTAAAGCTGACCATTTCTACCTCCCTAAATGTCTTTTTGACTTCATTCACTTGCTCATTTACTTACTGATTAACATCTTTTGAATATCTACTAAATATAGAGAACATTGGTACTCAGACTGTGATAGAAAAAGAAAATCCTCAAGAGAATTAGCTCTGCTACCAATACCTCTGGGTAACTCAAATAACCAGGAAGTTATGGCGTATAATGTATCTTCCCTAAGAAATGAAAGTAGACAGTTGAGATAATCAGCTTGACAGTTAGACCTTCAGTATTCTAAACTCGAATATCCAGATACCAGAGGCAAAGTTGTTTATATATACATTGAATGTTTCCTACAAACTGAGCTAGAAAGGAGAATAAAACAAAACTATAGAGCATGTGGGAAAAAGAACTCAGGATTCTGGGAAAACAAAATTAAAATAAACTACAGAATTCTAAAACCTACAAGTTTGTCTAAGAATATGTTCTTTTAAAAAGAAAAAGAGTACAAGCCAATGGCACAGAAAATTTTGTTATAACTGTCGACTAGAATACGTGCTATGGAAGAGAGCATCTTCAGTGCAGATGAACGCAGACTCAAATCCATCTGCTTAAGCCTAACTCGTACAATGCAGTTCTGACATGGTGAATGTAACATGTAACATTCTGTCTCCAACAAAACTAGTATTTTTTAAAGGTTCCCACATATATATTTTTATTTCATTTTAGTTACAGAGTCTAACTAGAAGTTCATCAACCTGATACTTGTATTTAGGGGGGAAATATCTCTTAAGCATTCTGGATTCTCTAAAATGCATTTTTGTGTTTTTTTGGTATTTTTTTCGCTCAGGATTTTCCCCTTAATTTTTAAACCCATGTGTATTTTAAGGGAAATTTAATCCATATGTCCCTGACTCACTCACACTTAACTCATCAAAATGTTGTTTAGTGAAAGCTATTTGATGTTGAAAAAGCCTATGAGTCTTTATGAGTCTTTTTTCTCTCTTTGAATGAGGAAGTTGCTTTGCCAGTCATAAATAGTATACCCAAAGGATTCACATTCAGCTTCAAACACAGAATACACAAAGCTCTTGAGACAACATTAACACATGTCTATTTCTTATGTACGCTAAAATATTTAAATTTCTAACGTAATTTTTAAATCAGTTAAGGTGTTATAAAAATAAATAAAAGCTTCATCTTGAATACTGAGCCTCTTTGCCTCTTTTCATTATTTTTGTAAAGTCTACAGGTCCTTTTAGAATGTGCAAATATTTTACTATAATCCCTATTTTTTTTATTTCCGTAAACATATGTCCCGTTCAACCACAATTCTGTCATCTATAAAACACTATAAGGTACTCCTAATTGTAACAGTATCCCCAATAACCACACTCTATAAATTAAAAATATAATAAAAAGACACAATTCAACTATGGTTATTAGACATTTTCTTAGTTCATTTTCTGTTGTTTATATCAGGATACATGAAAGTGGGTAATGTATAATAAAAGAAACTTATTTTATACAGTCATGGAGACTGAGAAGTCCAAGCTCAAGGGGCTGCATGTGGTGAAGACCATCTTGCTGGTAGGGACCCTCTGCAGAATCCTGAGACAGCACCTGGCATCACATGTGAGGTGCTGGGAGAACTCACATGCTACCTCAGGTCTCCATTTTTCTTCTTATAAAGTCACCAGTTCCACTCCCATGATAACCCATTAATTCATTAATCCACAAATGGATTTATTCACTCATGAGGACAAGGCCCTAATGACCCAGTCACCTCTTAAAGGCTCCACTTCTCAATACTGACACATTGAGGGTTAAATTTCAACCTGAGTTTTGGAGGGGACAAACAAACATTTACACAATAGCAAGCATCAAGCATAATTCAGATCATATATAACATTCTTGCATCTTTTGTTAATTTAAAAAAAAAAAGCCACCCTTTCGTTGTGGTCAGATGTTTCATAAACCATACTGATAAGATCTTTTCTTTCTTAATACAGTGTTATAGTTGAAATCCATTTTGGTTTTCTACTTTTTTCTCTGTATGGAGAATTTATCACAGATGAATTCCTCTACATATTTATTGTCATATTCACTACCAATATGGAGAATAGGGAATAAATATCTAACTTATCAGGAGACCATATTTTTTCAATATGGAGGTGACAAAGCTTTCATGGTTGTTTTCATGCATGTCAATGAGGATATTGATCACCTACTGAAAATATATGGGTCATCTTGTTTGTCACATTTAAGGGAAAAATGCAAGATAACAAAACTATTTTCCTAGTACCAAAATGTGGATGTTAGCAACTTGGAGGGGAGGAAGAGTGAGCTCTTCATTACCTTGTCACCACCATACCTAAGAGTGTCCTGGTCCTCTCTCTGAAAGACTTTGCCACTTACTCAAACGTAAGATTAAAAACTGATTTTGCCACTACAGCTAGAGCAGTGCTATACTGAAGAACCAGTAAGTGGTTCTGCTTACTGCAGATATATTATTTAATTACTTTATGTCCATGGCTTGATGTTGCAGAGCCAGAATAGCAGCTACAGAAGTACTTAAACAATTAGCTAAGGATAAGTATGTACATGGCAAATTATTTACAAATAGTTATTCCAGTAGAATATGTTCTATCAGTTCAAGTCATCAGTTCAATAAAAACAAGTCAATTGTTTTCTCTTAGAATAGAAGATTAGAATAGAAAATGTCAAGATTTACACAAAGTTAGGACAAGACCTGAAAGGACCTGTCAGACCCTTATTCTCTGATGCTAGATCCAAACTTCACTCAGGTGAATGTGGTTATCCAACCAAAACAAATATAAGTATCCAATATCAACTGTATGTAAGATGTAATGGTGGCACTTGGAGTAAAAAGACACATATGATCAAAATTCTGCCCTCAAGGAAGTTATACTCTAGAAAAGAACAGATAATGAAGAAATAATCTAGATATACAAAAGAACAATTATAACACAAAACACAGTCCTAGAATTACATGGATTCTGGAAAGCCTGTATAGAATGAGTATTTCCTTTCTTGAGTCTTGAAAAATAAGTTAAAAATTTAGAAATATTTAAAGAATTGTTACAGATTATGGGAAGTGTATGCTAAAACATTACCTTCTGTGTGAAACTACAGTAGTTCTAATATCTGGGTAAAAAGCATGAGGGAGGGAATCTCTGAAGTTGAGACTGACAAGCTCAGGGAGGGAGCCTTATGTGCCTTAAGGAACCTGGATTTTATCCTGGGGGCTACAATGAGACTGTGAAAGAGTTTAAGCATAACAGTCATCAATTTAAAAAAAAAAAATCACTCTGGCCCTTGTGTAGAATATATTTTTAGGTTGCCCAGACTTGAGGTAAGAGCTTGACAGAAGGCTATTTTCCAAAGCAAAGTGATGAGAGCCTGAAGAAAATTGGTGTCAAGCCAGAAAGAGAAGAATGGGACAGCTACCCCAAAAAAACAAAACAAAAAAAAATAGGTAATTTGTGGAGGACTGTAATAACTGACTAGTGCAGGGAGTACGAATGAGGGGAATCAGGCCTGAAAGGAGAGGTGGTTTAGAAGCTATTAACTGTGTGTGAGAATGTGCAGATGCAAGGTCTTCTGTGGGTGGGAGACGAAGATGTTGATCTGTTGATATCCAAATTTTTGAAAAGAATAGAGAATTTTTAAATTTGAGAGCCAAGTTGAGCATGGAGTTCATAATCTCATGAAAACCACTGAGATCGCCTAAGGAAAGTGAGACAATAAAGAAAGAATAGTAGGCCAAACTCAGATGTCCTGTGGCACAACAAGGTTTAAAGAGCAGCCAGTGAAGAACCCATAATAGGATATCAAGCAGAAAGTAAAGTGGTAAGAGAACAGCAAAGAATCCTGTGCTTAGGAGTCAGGAACTCTGGCTCAGCCTTGCTCAAACTAATGTTCCTTGTAACATAGGTCTTATGAAAGATGCTAATGAGAAAAAAGAAACTCTATAGTTGTGTTTGGAAAATGATGAGTTTAAAATAAGTTGCAGGCCAGGCACAGTGGCTCACGCTTATAATCCCAGCACTTTGCTGGGTGAGGCGGGAAGATCACCTGAGCTCAGGAATTCGAGACAAGCCTGGGCAACATAGTGAAACCCCATTTCTACAAAAAAAAATTAAAAATGGTGGTGCAAGTCTGTGGTCCCAGGTTCTCAGGAGGCTGAGGTGGGAGGATCCCTTGAGCCTCGGAGGCAGAGGTTACTGTGAGATGCCACCACTGCACTCCAGCCTGGGTGACAGAGTGAAACTCTGTCTCAAACAAACCAACCAACCTGAAAAGTTGCAGACTTTTTAAATTTATGGACTTTTTCAAGCCTTTAACTTACTAATTAATGAGTATTTCCCAAACATCTTGGCCTAAGTAGAGGTTAGGCTGAAACCAAAGAAGAGAATAGGAGTGAGGAACGAAGAGACAGAAACTGATATCTAGAGCTTAACAAAGAAGGGAAGAAGGGAGATTGAGATAAGAGAGCAGAGGGGACAGGGGAGGGTAGGACCAGTAGCACAGGTCAAGTAACTACCTCAAACAAGAGGAAAGATGTATTTCCAGAAACTGCTGAAAACCAGTTAGGGATAAATGCAGATAGAGAGAGTAACTAGCTCAAACAAGACAAAAGATATATTTCCAGAAACTGCTGAAAAACAGGGATAAATGCAGATGCAGACAGAGGAAGACAAATAAAAAATTAATTTTTCTCCAAAATATGAATTCTTCATTTATTACATAATCAGGATGGGCAAATATATAGGTGAACTTTTCTAGAAAAAAATCCATATACTTCTCAGTATAATGTGTGATCCAGAAAAAGTGTAAACACCACTGCTCTGCACTATAATTTCTGAGCTCTAATCTTTGATTTCTTAACCTGTAAAGTCTGACATTCAAGGTTGTGTATGATTTTTCAGTTTCACCTCACACTGCTTTCCTTTACACATCCTAATCTCTGTCTAGACTTATTTACTGCTCATTTACGCCTGCAGTGTGTGTTTGTTCAGGCTATTCCCCCTTGCTCACAGTGCTCTCCCTGACCCCGCCTGTCCAAATTCTACCTATCCATCACAGCTCACTTCAGATGTCACTGCCATCATTCTATCCCAAATGCTCATTCCCCCGCCAAAAATAAGCTGGAGATCATGATTGTTCTGTGAACGTCTAGAATTTTTTTCAGTCCCTTTCTTGGTAGGAGGTAGTGTATATAACAAATACCCTGACTTTGGAATCAGATCACCAGATTTGTATCCTGTCTCTGTCATTTACTAGTTGTATGACCTTCTCTAAATTACTCCAACCCTCAGTCTCATTTTCTTATCTGTAAAATGAAGATGATAGCAGTGCTATCACACAGGGCTGCTAAGAGAAATAGATCGTGGAAAGTGCTTTACATAATTCTTAGTTTAACCCTTTCGTCCTTATGTCATAATTACTCTTGTGTATTCTTTACCTTATACTATAAGCTCTTTGTGGGTAGAATTTATGTCTTATACACCACTGTATTCTCTCCTTGTAGCCAATAACAATACACTACTCATTAAGTAATTTTTGTTGACTACATGAATGAATGAATGAATGAATGAATAAATGAATAAATGGTTAAATACACATTTAATTACAAAGAGAGAACAACTTATACACTAGGAATAATATGATAGTCATAAAATTACGCCATTTAAAACCATAATAGTATGCATATAATATAGCTAGAATGATCAATTACGTTATAACTCTCATTGGTTTTCAGTATATTTTTAATTTGTGTTTTTCTAAAATACAGTATCTTTTATATTTATAAAGAAAAATTTGATATCACTTTCAGGAAAAACTAAAAGATGTAATATGTTAATTTAAGTGGACTTTTACTAAGACATATAAATGCAACAATGGGATATACAATTTTCCATACTCAATTCCACAAACATAGATTGCATACTATATGACAGATGCTGTGATAGGTGAATAAGACAATAACCCCTGTCTTCAAGTAACTCGTGCCAAATGAGAGAAACAGACTTTTAAACACATATATTCACTATATTATAAGTGCCATAAAGATATGGCCAGGAAACTATGGAAATATAAAGGCAAGCTACTTAATCCAACCTAGGGGTGCAAAGATTTAAATCATATCCTCTGGTTTATTCACTCATCTAGTCTAGTAGAAATTTACTATTCCTGATCATTAAGTGATATCCCAGTGCCATAAAAGAGTCAATACTCTTCCAGAAGGTGAAAAATGTATTCCATATGCTGAACTAAATGTAATATAACTAGAAACACAAATCTCAGCTGGCTCACCTATTAAATCAAAAGGCAGAGCAAATTATCACAGCAAACATTAAAACTATCACTGTTGTTTAGGACTTTTGTACTAGAAAATAACTCCATGTTATTTTACTTATAGTATATATGCTTTGTAAGCTTTTGCTTCTATGAAATCACTCATTGCCTTTGCAGAAAATACACCAGGGTTTTTTTTTTTTTTTTTTTTGGTTCCTTGTAACATAAAGAATTACCTGCTCTACAAATAAATTGGTAAACATAAATGGTGGTTGAAGTTAAAACATGTAAGAGTCTTTCTTGGTGCTTTTCTAAATTATGTATTATAGATACATTAAGATGGGATTATAGATAATAATGTAAAAATAGATGATCTACCATGATGAACAAATAATATGCTAAATTGCAGTATTCAGTTGTTCATTTAAGAGGGCGCTATTCCTTCCATGTCTGTTTTAGACTGTGCCAAGTTGACTTTTTCCAGATGTAGGTTTACTCTCATCTCAAAGCACCTTATATGTGTTCTTCATCATCTGTCTCATTTTATACAATAATAATCTAAGGAAACCATGATCTGTGGGCATAGTTGGTTATTGTTAATCTCGATGTTAAGGACAGATGATGCTCAAGAAGTCACCTAGGAGCATCAGGGGGCCAATTCCTGAAAACAGTGAGCTTTCGTGTAAAATTTGAGAGTTTATAGAATATTTATAATGGGTAGTTTGGGGGAGGGTACATTGTGTCTTTGTGAATATGTTGGGCAGGAAGTGGTACTGAAGTTTAAATTCATAACCCTTAAGGCATAGCATTCTATCGGTTGTTAAAGTGTTTTTATTTTATATAAGAGAAAACATCCTGTAACTATTTCCATGCAAAAATAGTTCAGGGCTGGAGTGCAGTATCACTGTCATAGCTCCCTGCAGCCTCAACCACCAGGACTCAAGGCATCCTCCCACCTCAGCCTCCTGAGTAGCTTGGATGATAGGCATGTGCCACCAAACACAGCTAATTTTTTTTAATTTTTTTGTAGAGATGAGGTATTGCTATACTGCCCAGGCTGGTCTCAATCTCCTGACCTCAAGTGATCCTCTCACCTCAGCCTGCTGAAGTGCTGGGATTACAGGTGTCAGCCACCATGTCCAGCCCTAAAAAAATTTTTTGAAAATTTCAGAATATTATTACTGTGATAATTTATCTGGACAACTACCAATATTCTCTGTATATAAAGAAAACAATCACTATTTAGAGATTTTGCTACTATGATTTTTTTTTTAATTTTCTTAAGACACTTTAATCACCTGAAACCCAGAGAACCATCCTGGATATCTAAAATTTGGAAATCTAAAATTTTTTGCAGTATTTTTTCTAGAACTTCCTCCCGAGGGCACATACACAAATACCTCCATTTTTAAAATGCCTAAAGCTTTCCTAGGATTACAAAATGTTCTTTAGTAATTTGTTTTGAGATTAAAACATTTTATTTTATTTCTATGGGGCAGAATATTTAAGGAAAATTGACTGTACCATACTTAAAAATAAGTCCAAAGCAGTGATAGGTATTTTAGATATATTCAGTCATTCATGGTATGAATTATTTTCCTACAAAATATACAACATTACAGAAATAATTGTAAAAATTTATTTCCTCATTATATTTTTATCCCAATTTTTTGAAATACTGTTATTTTACATTGAACATAAAGAGTATCAGATTAGTTTTAGTTCTTCTAAATAACGTCAGGATTTTAAGTTTAATAATTCTACCAAGATTAGTCAATGTTTATTATCCTGAAATAACACCTTTTACATGTTCTAAAAGCAAATTGAGCATGTAGTTTCCAAGTAATTGAGGCTGAAGAAAATCCATATAGCTAATGCAACTTTTAATAATATTGAACTAAGGAAGTGATTCTAAAATATATGATAATTTTATGTACCCTAAATATAAGTTGACCAATTGAAAGTCATCAAATAATTCTAACAATTCCAATTTTAATTAAACTCCAACTCTTCTTTTCCACATACAGTCTTTGCTGTGCTTTACATTGAAAGTTGTAAAGAAGCTTAGCATTATTCAGAAATTTAATTGCCATAATTGCCTTTTAATCACTAGTATGCAGTTTACCCTCTCCTAAAAATGATTAATTTACTCCCACCCCTAGAAAATGATGAATCCCAGCAACTAAGAAAAAGCAGCCTCTTACCTTTAGGAGCTGGCCTACCTATATCTAGGACTCATTCTTGAGAGCTGGCCTGGAGCTCACAGCTAGGCCAAAGTGTTCTCTTGTTGAACATAAACAACCTCACAGAGCACCAACATCATACAAGGTCACGTGATGATGATGTGAGACAAAAAACAACTTTATAATTTTGACTAAGCACAGACAAAAGCAAGATCACTATGCATACCACAAAAATATCCAACATATTCCTCTTTTGGCTAATATGGGTGACTGCTGCATCTTTTCTGTTAGAGCTTTAGCATTTAGTCTTCCCTCCATCTAGATAAGATTGATTAAAACACTTAATCATTGAATTATTTCTGATTTCTGATACAGCCCAATCCAGAGCAAAGCCCTACTTTCTTGAACCCTTCCCATAATCACTTAACTGAAATCCAGACCCTACAATGAGTCTTTTAACACCCTAAAAGTCATCCCGTGGTTCTTATTGTTGTCGGTTTCTCACTGCAATGAATAATAAACCCTACTTGTTCAACTTCAGACGTGTTCTTAGTGCTTTGGGTGAGAAAAAATTGACTTAAAATTTGTGAATATTGGACTATTAGTTCAGTAAAATATTTAAAAATTTTGTGGCCGGGCACAGTGGCTCACTCCTGTAATCCCAGCACTTTGGGAGGCTGAAGCGGGTGGATCACCTGAGGTCAGGGGTTTAAGACCAGCCTGGGTAAGATGATGAAACTCCGTCTCTACTAAAAATACGAAAATTAGCTGGGCATGGTTGCATGTGCCTGTAATCCCAGCTACTCAGGAGGCTGAGGCAGGAGAATCTTCTGAGCACCGGAGACAGAAGTTGCAGTGAGCTGAGATTGCACCATTGCACTGCAGCCTGGGTGACAGAGCTAGACTCCATCTCAAAAAAAAATAAAGAATTTTGTAAGAAGTTTTACCAAACTATCAGTATATTATTAAGATTTCTATGCTAAAATTTTTATTTTCAGCAGGATAATCTAAACCCACAAGTATTTAACATTCTTCTTTTGAAGCATATTTGATAAATTGTTTCATTTTTAATGTAAAACATGTGTACTTTCTCCTCTAGGTCCATAATGAGGTTTACCATCTCAACTGGTTAAAGATCTTATGGCTCTAAAGAGAAGTTACTATTTTAAAGATTCCTTTCATTATGCTTGGGTGGTTTTTGTTCTAGTTCAGATTTTAAATTAGATAAATTGGAAGTAATACCCCTATCCTTCTTTCAAAAATAGCAATGGATCCATATTTTTTAAGCATTATATTGCCAGTTGTAAAAAGTAAGTAACATTTATATTTTCCTTTTAATTACTACTTTAGATGGTGGAATTTTACATTATTATATGCATCAATACAATAGAAAGAGGTTTTGTCCTATCCATTTGTTTAACCTTTAATATCAATACTTCTATGTGGCCAAGGACATTATAATTTATTCTTTGATTGCTATAGTAGTGATTGGATGAATATATTTACAGTTAATCTCAATTTACTACAACAAGCAAAGTTTAGGATGTTAAATTTGTAGTTACTTAAGTTATCTTCTAGAACAGAATCAGTTAGATCACCATCTCACTGTCATTCAGAGATGCTATTCTTTGTACACAATTTTTATGTGGAAAGGGATCGGAGGTTTTCAAATAACCAGGTACTGTATGGAAGATCTGCTGGCTTGTGATTGTACCTTATGTAAACATTTTAATATCGGATCCCTAAAATCCAAATGCTCCCCCAAAGGGGATTAAAACATAATCCCTTCTCTCTGTTGCTGTACTAGATTAACTCTGTATTCTCTCTGTGGCTGGTTTGCTCCCTGAAGACTACAACAAAAAGATTCAGTGCTCCTTCAACATGCTGTGGAATTGGAAGTTGTAATTGGAGATTTCCAAAGGACGAGGGTAAAAATGACACACTATTAATGCTGAATATTTCATAATGTGTCTTTCTTAAAGAAGGACCAGTTCGAAGCCCTTTTATAAATGCCCAGAAAATCTCCTCAACAAAACGATATTGGAGTAAAATCTAAAGGAAAGCACAGTCTCCTTTCAGAAACGCAGAGAACTAAGTAGAGAAGATGTGCTCCCCATGAAAAGTTCATGGATTGTGTGCTAAAAATTTATAATGTATTTCAGTAAATCAATAGGTATGGTTTTGATGTATTGATCTTTTTTTATGTTTTCAATTTAATTGTTTGGATACGTTAAATTACTTTTTAGGAGAAAGAAGTAATTCGCCATTTTTAATGGTTTTGACCATTATTTGTCACCAAATGCCAGAAACCTGTATTAAACTATAATTCTTGATAGTCCTCTGTATTTAGAATGAAGACTTGAGGTTTTTAGCAGTGTCCAACAAAGTATAACTCTGTTTCCAGTGTGAACCACATCAGCTTTCTCACCTCGCCGCAATCAATAGTAAACCGCATAGATTTCTCCAGAGAGAAAATAGGATAAGTGACATCCAAAGGAGCGTCCTGGTTGCTTAAGGGTTAAGGGAGCGGTTCGAACCGGCCGGAGCGTTGGGGGATTCGGAGGAGGGCGCGGGAGGCAGAAGGCGCCGCCAAGCGCGCGCACAGACCCTCCAATAAACACAAAGGAGAGCCTGGGGAATAGAAACCCAAATCCACTTGTAATCGTACAAGAGAATCGGGCATAATTACTTGAGCAACCTAGATTAAGATTGATGAGCCTTTAAAGTGGTGCTTCAGATCGACCGCCTCTCCCTTTCCAAAGAAAAACCTTGTGCAACCGAGGTGGACCCCGACTCGGCTGGGCAGAGGCCGAGGCCCAGAGTCCGCGAGTCCCGGGGGCGCACCGAGGGATCGAGAGCAGTGAAATGAAAGGGCTGTGCTTGGGTCTGGCCCAGGATGGTCCGGATCGGGGCTGAGAGCTGACACTCACAGTCTGCTTCTTAGCCACCCCCTAATAATCGCGATGGAAGCCAGCCCAGCCCAGCCCTCTGTGTTCCCCCAGCCTCGGGAACGGCCCGGCTTTGTGCAGGACGGTCGCAGATTGGGTGTGTGCTGCGCCAGGGAACGCCAACTTGGCCGCGTCTCCCTAACCTAGCCCGGCCAGGCGGAGGCCGAGGGCGGTGGCGGCGCGAGGTGTCTCCGCGCGGAGGGCCGAGGCCTAGCGGCCGCGGGGATCCTAACTTTTTATTGCCTTTCTCTGACTGTTATTGTGACGCATTTGACTGTATGCATTTGAGGGGAGAAGTGGAAGGGATTATGATGCGCCCCTGCCACAGACAAATGAATAGTTGTATCCGATCCCCACGTTATGTATAACGTTGTATCGTGTTTCAAATCCAAAATCGCGAAGAATGCCTCCCTTTGGGGGGACTTTACAGAGAGCATTTAGTTAATATCCCATTTGGATTAATATTCTATACGCGTAATTCGTGGTTTTCAACCTTAACAGATTGAGGGAATTCGAGGCAGGCACCCTAGTAGGCACTTTTAGTGAAGCTGTTTCTGTAGTTTCAAAAGTTGAGAAGTGGCACTTTAGCACGGTTTTTTTGAGAATCGTTTTGTTCAAGCGTCTTACATTTTCGTCACTTTTGACCTATTCTCTGTGAGAGAACGACTAAGATTTTCGTTCTTTTCTACAAAAGAACTTTATGTAATGTCCATGTGCACGCGTATGTGTGTGTGTGTGTGTGTGTGTGTGTCGTGCCTTAGGACATCTTCCTGCAAGAGGCAAACCTCCCAGATCAGCGGAATTTATCTGTTTAGATTCTTGCCCCCTTCCCGTCCTCTTGCCGCTCCTTGGGGAGCACCGCTGCCGAGTGGAACGGCTTCGCACGATGGCTGGTCTTGGGGGCAGTGCTGACTGCCTGGGATCTCTGGAAAAGTCAGTGATGCTCAATTTTGAATCGGGGCATTAGACAGTTGGTTCTGCACTTTTAAGTCAGTTAATGGCAACCCCTCGCCAACCATGTAGAATTTCTAGGTGGAGATTGAACGCTATTCGGTATCCTGACCTGCTGGGTTTTCATAGCATTTTTTTCTCTATAGTCTCGTTATAAGGTAATGTATAAAAGCTAGGTAGAATTTATCTTACATGAAAAGAATTTGCCGCATAATACAGGCACCATTTTTTCTAGTGCATGCTTGCCAATAAAAACCTCTGGTACCCTTCTGGGAGGGAGCGGGAAAGGCCACAGGGGCTCAGCCTGACTCCCCTTGCCCTTGCCTTGCAGGCCCAGTGGTTCTCAGCACCCCTGCCCAGCTCATTGCTCCCGTGGTGGTGGCCAAGGGGACTCTCTCCATCACCACGACAGAAATCTACTTCGAGGTAGATGAGGATGATTCCGCCTTCAAGAAGATCGACACGAAAGTGAGTTAAACCGATTCCATGTGTAGTACTGGCGGCTTTGTAGCAGGAAGTGGTTTTCAATTTTGTTTGGTTTTACCTGACAGTGGAGGAGGGGAGTACATTCTCCTCTTTCTCATAGAAAATAAAATGAATGAAATAGCATGTTCTCTTTATGGAATTGAAGAATATATTAATGAATGTAAATCCTGTATTACCAGAGCATGTACATTTTAACAGTCTTTCTGTGAGTGCCTTTGTGTGCACTTGGGCAGATTTGGTCGTTAAGTCAATTGCTCCCCAGTCCCTGGGGCCCAGAATCTCAGGCTCTGAGGCTGACTACAAAACGTCTTAAGAAACATCTTATTAAGATCACTTTTAATTTTCAAAACTTTAGATTGTAATATGATTATTTATTGAAAAGTCATAAAGAAACTGGGGGTGGGGAAGCCATTTACATATAAATTCTTCTCCAGTAGTACACCCATTTTGTTCATCTCCTGAAATAAGAATGGGTTTTATATGTGGATTTAAGAGGAAAGCAACTGATTCTCTGAGCTTTTATTTAAAATATATGCTAGCACTCAAATGTGTAAAGGTTGTATTTTTCTTTTGGTATAATGCCAGAAAATACATATTTGGACCATTTGAAATGCATAAATATTTATTAAATGTTATTGTGTAGATTGTAAACACCTGAGTATTAGAGTAGCTCTCAGCACTTTCTTCTGAGATCTGCTCTGATGTTTTAACTTTCATGTTACTGTGCAATTTGCACTTCTTTTCTGGGATTAAGAATTCAAGAGCATTAAGTGTCATACTAGAAATTCTAGCATCATTTTGCAAAGATCCTCCTTTATTTGCAGAGGCAATTTTTCTAAAACAGTCAAAGACAAATGCTTCCACAGATTCAGAAGTTTATTATTTTTAATTTAGATACTGAAATAAAATGTTATAAAATAGTATTTGTAGACTAGAGCTGAAATCCAGAAATTTACCATCACCTGAATGAACTAACTTAAGGCCCATAAGTGATCAGCCTTTTCAGCACTTGTTGACTACTAAAACTACTCCAAAGGATTGTCATGGGACTTATTTTACTTCCAGCTCCAAATACAGTTTTTAAAATGAGCTTGAATGCACTGTATTTTATTTTAAAATAATTTAAATTTGTGCTTATGCTTTTTTTGCTTGCCCGATGATGTCAACAAGAAATGTTGAATTTCTGATGAATTTATTCTGCTAATGGAATGCTTATTGCATAAAATAAGGTTTCACATAAAATATATTGGTCAGAAAGGATCGTTTTGTTAGTTTTCATACACAGATTTCAGAGTTTCATTATGACTTTGTTAAGTTCATTTCCTCTTAGTCAGCTTTTTAACTCAGTCATCTCTACTGTCATGATAGACTTTTTTTCTTATATTATCAAAAATGCTGCAGAAGTACTGACCAGAAGAGCAAGCTGGGTAGATTTAAATTGTGTCTGTTGCAGAGAGGAATTGTCTTACAAGTAAGTTAGAGACTGAGAGTAAATTGTTATCTTATGTACCTATACAAAAAGAGCTTTTCTCCAGATGTTTTATTTTTAAGGATTTGATTAACATATTTCTCAAAATGTTTAAGATATTCAAGTGGGTTTGATTTTCAAAATACAGGATTACATCTTTTGATAGAAAAACAATTTAAAGTGAGACACAACAACTTTTATTTTGCTTCATTTATTAGCATCTAATTAAATAAAAACCAGCAACAAATTAAAATCTAAATCACAAAATTATCCAGTGTATTTCAAGTGCATTTTTCAAATATATAATTCAGATATTCAAGCGTTATTATATAAGCTGAATTCAAATTTCTTTGAATATATTTAAATAACATTTCAAGTATATTTATGGAATGTTAGAAATAGAACAAGCAATATTTTAAACAAAATGTAAACTTTTTAAAGTTCAGACACTTTCAAAGACAGATAAAAGTACCAGGAGGAAATCTACCTTTAAATAGTATCTTTGTTAGTGGAAAATGTCTGGAAGTATCCAGAATGGCAATTTAAGTTCTGTTCACCAAATCACAAAACACCAACATCCACACTTTCAAAGACAATGTGAGATCACAATATTTGTTACAAATCAAAATATACATTACACTTTCCTTCAGATGGCATATCCAAATCGTGTTTACTCACAGACAGATGCACCTAAATCACCAGGATTGCTATAATCCTTCGATAGTTAGGCAGAATGTTCGCCGTGGTCTTGCAGTACAGCTGGGCTGTTTACCGAGTGTTATGGTATACTTTTCAAGGGAGATAGGAAATCATGTGGAAAGAAGTCTTCTAGTACTCGTGGCTTTGGGTTTTTCTCCATCCGCTTCCCCTACTTTTTCTCCCCTTGGAGGGTGGATGAGATGATGTCTAAATATTGTATTATTATTCCTTTTTAAAGGAAGAGATTGTTTGCACTGTGGAGTGGAATATTAGAAATTGAACAGGAAATTTTACACTTAATAAGGACTTTGAGAAGAGTAATAATTTCGGCTCTTGATTAAATCATCCTCTAAAGTTTTTCCAAACTTTTCGGGTTGGTCAGGATCTCTCTTGCCAGTCGCCACGTTTGTTTGGCAGCGTTTTCCAGAGCTGAGTGAGGTTTGCCTTGAAACAGATCTAAGTTTGGTAGAAAGTAGTGGGGACACCGCCGGCACTGCAGGCAGGAGATTAGTTGCAGCAAAATCCCGTTCAGCCGATCACCCAGGCAGGACTCGTCCCAGTCCGACTCCCTGGGATGCTTTTCACACTCATAGGAAACCAGAGTCTTCATGTGGTAATTGTTCAAGGGCTGGCCCGGCAGTTCAAGGTGACGATCCCTTAAGGTTTTGAGGATGGAGAGGCACTTCTTTCTGCAGCCCCCCATCTGCAGTCTGTTCTCTGCCTCCGCGAACTGCAGCACCCAGGCGTCGCTCTCCGCCGAGCTCTGCTTGCCGGCCAGGGAGTGGCACTCCTTGGACAAGAGATTGAAACCTTCCGCCTTGACCTCCGCCACCCGGTTGGGTCCCGGCCAGGGTATGTGGGGAAGTGGCCAGTGGGCAGCACTCCTCGGCCAGATCCCGGTGCATTTAAAGGCCGGCGTGATCTGCACCACGTACCTATCTCTGATTCTCAGTTTCACTTCGCTGGTGTCTGCCACCATCTTTACCACATCCCTGTAGCTACATTTGTCTACTGCTTGAGCCACCAGCGTCTGAAACCTGGACCGGATTTTGCGCGCAGAGAGGTAGCCGGAGGCGGTAATGAATTCCACCCAGAGGGACATGCTCCTCTTGCGCCCGTCGCTCAACTTCAGCACCGCGCAGCCGGGCAGCGAGCCATCGTCCACGAAGTTGAACACCCCCATTTGGTTGAGATAAAGCACCACTTCAAATTCGGTGGGAGAGATGACCTCGAGGCCCTCGTAGCGATTGTCCATCTCGTTGAGAGAGCTGATGAAACGGGGCTCCTGCACTTCCACTTCCTTCAGTACGTCGGAAACTACTTTGCAGACTTCCCGGATAGTTTTGGCAATGGCAGCTTTCCTGGCTTGGCATTTTTCGTTGTAGTATTTATTCAGATGGTACACCAGCTTGGCCTGGGCCGCGATCATGTTGGGGCAGAGATCCGGATTGTACACCGGAGTCTCGCAGTAAGCTGTGGGATCCAATGCGGCTGCTATAGCTGGAGCCAACTTCGGTGGAGAAACGGGCCGCAGCGCTCAGAAATGGATCAGAAATGCCTTTCGGAAGTGCTGCCGCGTTGGTTTCCCTGCTGCTGCTCCTGCTGCTTTTCCCTCCTTTAATCTTTGAGCCCAGCCGGTCTTAAAGTGAAAGATTGTTCTCCCCCACTCCTTGTCTCTCTTCCTCTTTTAAAGAATCCTTGTGGGAGAGGAACGCATGGAGAGCTCACCTTCTCAGGAATAAAAAACAAAAGTTGCGCTGAGACCCAGCAAAGCTCTTCCAGTAGTCAGAATAAGCACCCTTTTCCGTGTTTATTTACGCTTTCCTGTAATCATTGTGTGTGCAGCACTGTTAATCGAATGGAGGAAAAGTGTGCTGAGTGTGTGTTCGGGGTGAGTGTGCGTGTGTATGTGTCAGAAGAAGCCGCTGTTGGTTTGTCTAAGAGCCCAGATGCACTCGTGTGGAAATTATAAAGGCAGGGCCAGGCAGGCGGGCGGCCAATCGCCACTGGGCTCGTCACGACAGCCTCCTTCAGCTCCAACCCGGCTAATTAATCCCCCCTCATGGATATAGGCACACAAACTAAAGGTAGGAGGCTGCTGCCGGCAGAAAACCACCCAGGCCACCTAGACAGTTTGGAAATCAAGAGAAATGTCTCAGCTTTGGTATTACTTGAAGCATATTGACGTTTTTGAAGAGACTTGGCAAAGCGGCTCTCTTCTGTGCTGAAACCCTGCTTGTCTTTTTACCGCTGAAATGCAAATACAGGTGTATTAACGAGCATCCATCAATTAGTGATCTAGACAAGGTTTTCTAAAACAAAGTCACTAACTTGCATTTAGAGTAAGATAATTAACGCCCGTTAATCCTTGGGGTCTTCTTAAATGCACGTTGAAAGTTTGTTCTTTCATGCAGACTACTGGCATATGGAAGTTGCCTTTAAATGGAGGAATCTGTGTAATTTTCTCATTCCGGATGTTCCTATATGTTAAAATGAGTTTTTGAAACGTTATGGAGGTAGTGTGCTCTTCTTTTTACTTATGTTTTTTCCTCCTTTGCATTTGTTGAAAGGAATCTGAAAATTATTGCTAATGTGTTAGATGTTGTCTAACCCCGTTTAAGTTAGGATGTTTAAAAGATATTTGGTACATCCCTCTGCCACACCAGCTGCAGTCTTTGCACTTTGGTAGACTTGCCCAGCATTACAAGCAGGACACAAAGCTGTATATGCACTTATAGAAACATTTGAAAAATAAATTATCTCTGGGATGGACAGAGTATTTTAATGTTATTTCATAATGACCCCATTTCAGTGTTATTTCACATGACCATAGTACATAAAATTCATGTGAGATCGTAGAGATCAAGCCCGCTCACAGATAACTATCCTGAAAAAAATTGAAGGTTTGGGGTTTCTGGCTTGTTTACAGATGTATAATTA
The DNA here is from genome assembly GCA_004027835.1 of Alouatta palliata. Taxonomy (NCBI): domain Eukaryota; kingdom Metazoa; phylum Chordata; class Mammalia; order Primates; family Atelidae; genus Alouatta; species Alouatta palliata. The sequence continues at coordinate 330,342 of PVKV010000076.1, read as the reverse complement.
AGGTTATATCTCCTGTGTTAAGTGTCCTTAAGTGGTAACCTGGCAGTAGACTTCTAATTTTATACTGTTTTATGTGATTTAATTAAGGAAAAATGGTTAACATTTTCAAAGAAAATTAACTTGCAGTCATCTAGGGTTTTTTGGGGGAGGGGTTTAAACATCATTTGAAAACAAAAATGAAGGAAATCATTTCGTTTCTAAATTTCGGAACCTAGAAACAGGAGGAGGAAATGGGTTTATTTAGAACTTTTTATTTTCCTGGTGGTTCAGTTGTGTCCTCAAAGTACAGGAAACTAAAGAAATACTACTTAGCGGTTATGTTGTGGTTTTTAAACCTAGTTGGGTTTTTTAAATTGCCTACCTTTAACTTAGATGCCACCTCTTTCAAATTAAGAATATTTTCAGTCAAATCCTATAGCTCCTGGTAACAGGCTTGTAGGCACTTTCAGAGCCTCTTAACAAGATCTTGTTCAGGGCTACCACTTTTTACTTAAGTTTTTGATTTTTGTTTGTGTGGCTTGTTTTGCACAGGTACAGCAGCATCACGAAGCCACCTATTATTTACTTTCTCCTTATCCAACAGTGATAGATTCTAATGTAGCTAAAAATAGTATATTACATTGTGGTGCACCCATCTACTCTATTTCCCAAGGACCTTCCATCCCCTTAGGAAAGGGGTCTGGGAACACCCAAAAAGCCCCTCCCCACTTTGCCTTCGTCGCGGGTGAATGCACTTCTACCTTTTGGCAGTTGGAAGGGAGACGCATCAGAGTCCGAGAACCTGCTGCCACGACGGCGAGGATGTGCGGCAGTCTCTGGGGAAACGCTGCCTCTGCCCTCACCCGGCGCGGGTGGCCCTGTGTCTTCCGCTGGCCGCCTCCCTCTCGTTGCTCCGCATTCCCGTGCCCTCTTGCTTTTCTATCTGGGCTCAAGATCGCTACGCTTTATTTCTGCCTGAGCGTTATTTGAAAACCTTGCTTGGTGTCCCAGCTTACTATCCACGTCTGCTCCAGGCCACGCTTTGCCCACGCACCCCTCTGCCTTGACCGCCCACGTCCGGCCCAGGTGTCGTCGCAGCCAAGCCCCCTCCGGGTCCCCTGCGCCCAGCGCCTTCTTCCTTGGGTTCAGACCAGAGATGCTTGCCCCGAGACCTCTCCCCTTGCCTTTCTGGGCCACCTGGAGAACACCTTTGGTTGTCAAGGACGTGAGACAGCCGGGGACGGGGAGGCCCCGGGGCCGTTCGGGGGACCTTGGCGCTGCCGCCCGAGTGGGTCTAACGGAAAGACGCTGGCCTGCGAGGGACGCCGGCCGGGCCTGGCCTGGCTGGAGCCAGGCGCGCAGGTGGCGCATCTTCGGGGCTCACTGTGCAGCTTAATTGGGTTAAAGCGAAGCTAAACACCGAAGCACTTTGTGCAAACTAATTGGTGCAACCAGGGCCTTTTCACTAACGATTTGCACTTTGAGAAACAAAAATTGATTATGAGAAAAGGTATACTAGGAACCTCGTTAGATCTAGAGTGTTCCAGGAAAGTGAAGTCATTTAATTTCAAGGACGGAGGACTGTTTTCCAAGCTGCTTCTTTAAGCACCCGTCACACACTGAGCTGAAGGCGATTTACATAACATAGGATTCACCGGTCCGCGGTTATCACTGTGGGTGAACTGGACGCCCTAGAATGAATAATACTCTAGTACAAGTACTGCTTGTTGCTGCCACACAGTGATTTTCTATTACACTGAACACGTGAAATGAATTGCCTTCTGTAGCTGAATCCTTTCAGTGATCTTGGACGCCCCTCATTGCTGAAGGGAAAATTAAACTATTCTGAAGAGTGTGTTTGCCATCCCCGAAGTTTTCTTTATGGAAGTGACCTATGGAGAGGAATTACAAATAACAGTACATTTTTGTTTTTCAGCCGATTTTAATCTAGGCTTGCGAGATAGATTTATTTTATGGGAGTAACATATTGAACTATTTTTCAGTAGTTTTTTTTAAAAGGTCATTTTATCTATTAAACTAGTTAGGTCAAATGATTATGGAACACATAGAGATGGTTTAATATACATTTATTTATTAATGTCAAAACTTTTTTAAAAAACTCCAGTTATACCAGTCTTAAAATATTTTTTATTTTAAATATAATCTTAGTACTGCTAGAATAAAATTGTGTGTGTCTCATGCTTTAGGATGTAAATACTTAATTGTTTTCAGTGGTATGCATGCAGACATCTTTGACATGCGCTAATAATAGAATAATAATTGAGGAAAACTGGCCTAATTGAAGGAAAAAAATCCCAAGAATCTCATGATTTAATGATACTATGAAATGCTTACATTGAATGGTATTTGGAATTTTAATATCTGACTTTTACATTTCATTTACTTAGTTTATGAGGCAGGCTTGATTTAAAATGTACCAGTTAGAAAAAGAAAAAAAAAAAAAAAACAGTAAGGACACAGCACACTATTATCATAAATGTTAGTAGTATTAGTGAATATAAAATAATTAAATGTTGTGATCCTTAACACTTTGAAGCTTTCAAAATAACAACCACAAAACAACTTTTCCTCAAGTACTATTTCCTAAATAACTTATCCCCACTTCGGTAGACCTACTTACTTATATGGGATATACAAAGGAATTCATAAATAGTGTCCTTATTAAGTTTAAAGAAAATCTCTATTATGTTGAGAAATACAAGAATGCAAGATTTCTTTGTTTTAGAAAAAAACCTAATTTAAATTTGAATTGCATGTTCATAAATCTCAGCAATTGTAACCTTTCATCTGGAAAAAGGTATCTGTTAAAGGATATGCACACACATGTTAAGTGCTCACATAGATATTGTTTGGTGTTTTTCATTATCTGCTAGCTGCTAGTCTATTCACAAGTATTCATGAATTTAAAGTTTTATTTTTTTAATATGGGCTTATTACACAAGGGAGGTAAAAAGAATATGAAGTTGAGTTTATTACATTATTTATCCCTACTGCTGGAGTGGCTTTGAAGGCTCATTGTAGTCATCTGATTTCTTTCCCCCTTCTCTTTTTTTAAATGCACCCAGGCTATTTCAAGTGTTTCATTCTGCCAGACACAATACATTTCTTTTTTTACACTAGAGAAATTAAAGACAGATATTTGTGCAGGGTTTTCTTTATGTGTCACATTAAATAAAGTAAAATAGAGAGAGTTTTCCTGGTAATCTGATTTGATGGCATCTATACCTTTCTTCCTGTTGTGACTCCTGGTCTAAGAACACTTGAGACAAAAAAATAGTTTGAAAGCTTTCAAGGTTTCAGTGATTTCTTAAAGTAATTATGTCATGCCTTAATATCAGGTTTATTTCAAAGTCAAGCAGAAGATTGAGGTCACTATTTACCCAGTTTAGACCCTATTTTATTTCTTCAACTAGAGCATTTTGAGAATTGTGGCTAATTTTTAAAAATTGCTTATTCTTCACTTGACTGATGGCCTTTGCCTCAGTTTTCTTCATCATTCTAATTCACAATCATATAGTCACATTTGTAGTGACAAGTACTGTTTTCTCTACAATGTTACTTAATAAACTTGGTATTGGTATTAATAGGTTTGTGAAAAGAAAAGTAACTGAAATTAAAAATGGAAGTTGGGAGTACACTTATAAGAATTGACCACCACTGCTTGATTTGTAGTAATACTGGATAACTCTAGCCAAAATCCTTTCTTTTGATAGAAAAAGAAATTTAAAGTCTGCGTTATTTTCATAATTGTCTCTGTTTCCTCAGTTCATTTGCACATATGCACAGAGGTGCAGGATGTTTTCAGTTATATCTGTAAACAAAAAAAAAAAAAATGGAGGTTATCAACCTGAAGAATTTTTTCTTGTTCGGCATAAATTGTGATCTCTAACCTTTTCTAAACATTTAAGGACAATGAAGTTAGTCATTCATTTATTGAGTATTATGTAGGAAATATGGATTCTAATAGTCTAGTTTCTCACAGACCCTTCAAAAAGTTACTATTCTCTTTCTAATTAATAAAACTAAAATTCTTTTTGTTAGATTTCAACTTACATTTTTCTTTTGTTAGTATAGAAATATTCAGACAGGATAAATGGGCTCACATGATTCTTTTTTATATGAATGTATGAAAATTAGTTTTCCTAACCCATAACATATACAAAAATGTATGTATGAATTTACATACATTTCATTTCATACTGCTTCATTTTTTGGTGAAATTTATTTTTTTATGTTAGGTTTGTTGATGTGTAATTTGCATGCAGTGTGAATTTACATATATTTGTGTATATGGCTGCATTTTTAGTACTTCTTAATATGCTATAGTCTTATTGCACTTAGAGAAAACAAGGGAATCAGATTCGATTAGTGTCTGTAATCTCTACATCTGTAGTAGGTCATCCAGGACTGCATAGCTCTCATTACTGTTTTATATTGTATGTGATTAAGCCACTGAAAATACTCAACATGACCTTGAGACTAGAATATGGTACATAGGTAATGAACTTCCAGTGATTACGTGTCTAAAATAACCTTTCCTGTTTTTAATTTATACTTTTGGAGCTTACTTTTTAATGAGCAAAGTAATTCTTCTAAACCAAGATTTATTTTTTTAATGATCAGTAATTGGGGTAATAACTTAAAAGGATAATTACATCAAAGAGAAAATGATTACCTTTTATCATGTATATTATATACAGTAAAATGGTTTATAGAAAAAGAAGGAAATTAGTTTATAAATAGAAATTTTCTTTATATCTTTACATATAAGTATAGTGACAACTATCTGAGAATATAATACCTATGTAATATTTCATTTCTAGTTAGGTATTATTTCCACTATTGTAATAATATACATGTTAGTACACCAATATGTACTATTTCTTAAAGGACACTTTTTCATATAATGATTTGCCAAAAATATTAAGTCAAAAGTAATACCAATGAGTAGTTGGGTAGTTAATACTTTTATATTTACATATCCGTATCCATTTTATTATCTAAATATCCCTATCAAATTAGAAGTATGAACAGCATAGTTTGTAAGATGTAGTGTTTCTGATTAAGAAAAAAAAAGGTAGGAACCTAGTGAAATAAAATGTATGGCTTCATTTTTCTGTGAAATTTATTTTTTAAAGTTGTTAATGTGTAATTTTCATAAAATAGTATTCTATGATTTTTCCGTATGATTGTGCCATTCTATGAATTCTGACAAATGTATACCATCATAGAAACTCCACCACACATGTAGAACATTTCTATTACCACAAAAATATTTCTTCATGCCTTATTTCATTATTTTTATTTGTAAATTTTATGATTAATGTATAAATGTCTGGGTTTTATATCAAAAGATCTTTAGACTATAACACCGTTATTTATTTCCCCTAGAATTTACTATTGTATCATGCTTCCAATTAAAGACAAGTTTTAATCAAAAAACACTGAAACAAAGTATAAAATAGTATTTCAGATATGTAAGCAATATGTTTATAATTTTTATTAGGTAAAGTTGTTCAGTTTTAATATATGTGACTAATAGTTGGTAGAAGATTCATTTTTCAAAGAAAGTTTTAATATTTAGTATGCTAACATGAATATATGTGTTAGATTATGAATCTAGTTTACAGTTTGCACATCAAGATATGTAAGAAAGAACAGGGATTTCTCATTTAAGTTAGCAACATTTGAAGCATATTTGTAATGTTTGTAGCTTATGGCACTAGAGAAAGAAATGTCAAGATTTCTCAATATTTTTACTTTGCATTTTCAGCAAATTAACCTGCCCTTTGAGTGGTAAGAGTTGAGGCTAAAGAGTTTATTAGATCTAATACTAATTAATATATGCACATTCTTGGAACATATGTATATATATACAGAATCCTAATTTGTGTAAGTATACATTATCATGTAAATTTAGATGGTTACAAATACTCTAAATCAAGAATTATAGAAGTGAAGACATTTTCATTGATAATGATGCTCTTTCAAATATTTGCCTTTGTACAACTTGGAATAGTACAACTAGTCTTTTATTTCTTCCTCCAAGATATACAAATTATTTAAATGCTTTCTGTTTTATATTTTCATTTGGCAGTTACAATAGAAATTTTAATGTTATGCATGCTTACAGGCCTATTAAAAAAGAAGTTATTGCTTTCTTAATAATCTTGAACCATCTTTAAGAAATACACTCTTTTTCTGGTTTGCAAAATAGCCCATGCATGCAGACTGTGTACACATACACACACATACGAAACACCAGTGTTTAAGATAGTAAAAGATTGAATTGGCCTCTATACATTTTCTATATTAATCTGTTAAAAGGAAACAACTACTAAATATTGGATATTTGTTACCACCAGGAAATAATATCCACATTTGCAAGATGTCTCATATATTATCTCATAATAACCCTTAACATTTTTCGATAATACCTGAAGAAATTGTACCTGAATGGATTTTTAAAATAACACTGGAAATTCCAACAGCATGTATTCAGTCGTATATACTACGTCAACTTTGAATGTCATACGCTTTTAATTATGAAATTGAGTTTTAAATATTGCTAGCCAATTTGTCCATAGAAAAAATTTCTTATTTACCTATATTAGTATGTATGCGTATGTATATGTATGTATATATATACACATATATATGTAAAAGGACCTTCACTAGTTTAAAATTATTTTTTGCTTTTTTGCAACAGACCAAGCTTAAATTTTTTGCAGTCTTAACCTGCATTTGATAAACAAAATGTATAACTCATCAGGGGGAAAAATGTGGGATGTTTTGTTTTTTGTTTTTTACTAGCAAATGCAGTTCTTCATTTGTTTTGCTCTCCACGCTGCATTAGCACAGTTTTCCCCTGTGTGTGTCTGCCAGTGTACAATTTAGCTACGGGCATCTGTAGACCTTGTGGTGATCAGTATTGCAGGCAAAAGCCATATGTGTTTAAATAAAAAAAAAATCTCTTTATTTCATTTGCTGTTTTAACTGGATGGATAACTTTTGTGCCTCAAGACAGAAGAAGAAAAAATACAGAAATAATTAATTGCCTCTATTCTTGAGGCAGTTTCATTTCCCCCTCCAATATGGAATGCTTGTCAGCTTTCCTGATAAATGACTGCATGTATTTGCATAGATTTTACATTAACACAAAAATTAGTTTTATTTGTGGAAAACTAGTTTACATAATAATATAAAACCCAGTGTTATTGATTATGTTTCCAAGCATTGATGACTTTAGAGGGGTGGTAGTATTCTAAATTTTCAAAGGTCTGATCAACCCATTTAATTTAAACTTTCTTTTGATAAATAGTTGTGCATTAAGATCTAAAAGACATATTTATAAATTTTAAAGTTTTAAAACTTCTTTTCTAGATACATGTACCACAACCATTTCAGACTCATAGTAGCACCCATTTGGGTATCCTGATTTTAAACTTTTGCCCAGAAATATTTTTAAATACATATAACCAATTAGATGCACTTTGACCAATTGGAAGACTGCATCTATGTGAATGACTTTAATATTCGTATTCATATTATGAAAAAAAGATGGGTGCTATAGTGGGTGTGTGCAGTTTAGCTAATTCTTGGGAAGTTATGCATTGTTTACAACCAGATTTAAAACATATCTGAGAACTATTCTCTCCATCTTTAACCTATTTCCTTTCAGTATAATTAATTAACCACCTTCCCCCAGCCCTGAAGAAAATCACTCTGCTGGAGCTGTTAGGGTGCTGAAAACAATTCTACCTCTCTAAGTGGCAGGCAGTAGATGTTTATTCGTACTATAATCTGGCATCTTGTTGTCTAGAGGCATCCTGCTAATTATGTGCTATCATTGTATTATCCATGTTATGGAAAATTCAAATATGTTCACTACTGTTAGTTATATCACAAAGCTTTTCATAAAATATACTTGGTGCTCAAGAAACCTACTATACTTAATGGCAACCTAAACCAAGAATGTCTCTGCCACTTCTTGATTCTGGGACACCCTGGGTGCCAGCTGTCACAGCTCAGCTAATGATGACAAATGCCCGTCTCTATGCAGATTGCAGAGCTTGCAGGCTGCTGTGAAAGGCAACCAGATTACCTTTCTTCGGATAGTAATTTAACCTTTTAAACTCATGTCAGAATGAAATGATCAGCTGTGATAGCTTCAATGTCTGTATCTTTAAAAACAAAAATTAGAATAATATCAAATAACACTTCTAAAGTTTTCCAGTATATGTATGATTTACAGTGTTTTACCCTTGAATGCTGTAATATTCTTAAATAAGAAACTCTGGGTAAGACATACTTCGTAACCACTCTAGAGTATGTATTTGAATTCTGAATATAAATCAGGTAATGGATAATTGAGAAAATTCTCCAGATTGTTTAGTCCAAAATACAGGCTATTGAAATTTTGAGGGAAAATAGGTTTTTCTCTTCTCCACCTGAATGAATGATAAAGCCTCAATTCTCCCACCATTTGTACAAGCCTAGCCTGTCCCAAGCCAATAGTTATATTATGTCATTAAAACGTAGTGGGTTATTCCAAAATGATTTAGAGAATAATTGTTGCTAATGATTGTTTTCTCTGGATATTTTCAAATATGATCTTTTAAGTCATTAATTTGTTCTATAGAAATTTATGCACTTTGGGAGGCCAAGGCAGGAAAATCACAAGGTCAAGAAATTAAGACCATCCTGGCCAACATGGTGAAACCCTATCTCTACTAAAAATGCAAAAATTAGCTGGGCATGGTGGCACATGCCTGTAGTCCCAGTTACTTGGGAGGCTGAGGCAGGAGAATTGCTTGAACCCGGAAGGCAGAGGTTTCAGTGAGCTGAGATCACACCACTGCACTCCAGCCTGGCGACAGAGCGCGACTCTGTCTCAAAAAAGAAAAAAAAGAAAAGAAAAAAATTTATTATATGATGGTATTCATACTTATATGGATTTTCCAAAACAATGATGAATACCATTAACTATAATGTAATTCAGGGGGATAAATTACCCATTAAATGAGATAATGCTTTACAATTGCAACATTCTTTTCAATTTACAGAGGATGTATATCCATTAATTCATTTGATACTTAAAATAATTCCAAACTGGGAGAGATAGGTGAGAAGGAACAGGGACCAATTTTTAATGAGTATTTAATCTCATTTAATCTTCACAACAAATACTAGTTCTTATTCACAAATAAAGAGCCTGAGGTTTACAAAGATTGTGGCTTACCAGGGTCACACAAGTTATTGCAGAGCCAGGCCTGTCTGACTGTGGCTGCCATCAGAATACAGTATGTAGACTACATATATCTCTATCCAGACATAATTCATGGCTACTGCTACTAGGATATAAATGTTATTCTGAAAAGAAACCTACAGGCTTGTATTTACATACATAATATAATTGATGAGTTTTAAAGATAGGGTTCTTTATAGGATGGATTTAAATAGGTAAATACTGAGATACTTTTTATGTTATGAATTTTAATTTTATGAGGTATTGATCTATCACATTGGGAGAAACTATTTAGTAAGGATATGTACTATTTAGGAAAGATATGTACTATTTACTGAATATCCGATTGGACTAATTCACCTAGATAACCACTTCATTATAAAACTTAAGATTAATGAGATATGCCTTTATAAATATGATGAAGAGATGCAGTTATTTCAATAATTACTTGAGTGAAATATTTATGTACTTTTCTTTTATAAAGGTTTATCCATATCATGATTTTCCTGTGTAATAACAGCCAGCTATACAACCCACAGTATTGTTTTTCAGCTCAAGATACATTGAAAACTCTCTTTTATCATGAATTTAAGTGCAATCATTTCCAAGAAAGCTGTGCGAATGCCAGTTGTTTTTATTCTGCAGTAAATTGTTCTTTGGTATCGATACTAAAATTTGAGGACATTTTTTCAATTATACATTGAATGATTATATTACTATATAAAGATTATTTATTCTAGAATACTAATAGGATTCTATGTAAGTACTAATAAAATTTTATTAGAATTACAAATTTGTTAGAATTTATTTAGAATACTAATAGAATTTTATGTAAGTACTATATAGTTACTAATCAGTTACTATATGTAATTTTATATAGTTACTAATCAGTACTAATGCTCAAGTTGTATTTCACTCTACATAAAAATTAAAACTTACAGTGAAAATTTTACTAACATGCGTTGTGCAGTTAGTATCAGGGAAGGAATTAATTCTGCCTCATAAGTCTGACATTTTATACTAGGGCAGGAAAGAACTCTGGAGGAGAATACAATGGAACCCTCTTCATAACTGAATTTTTTCTACACCATTACCAGCCATGGTAACAACCATAGCCAGAGATGGTTATCTGACCTCTACTTCATTGATCAGAAACTTACTACCTACTCAGATAGTTAACTGCACTTACAACAATTCTAATGGTTAGAAAGCTCTTCCTAATATTGAAACAAAATCCTTCTCCTTGAAACTTTCACCTTTGGCCCCTACTTTCCCTTCTGAATAGTCTTATCCCTTTAACAGATACATGCATTTTAAATTCAGCATTTGAGATACCAAGTTGAACATACTCCAGCCTTTCAGCCATTACACTTTTGGCATATTTTAAGTCACCTCACTGTTCAGGACCCATTCTTGTACATGATTTTCTTCAAGTATGGTGTCTAGAATTTATTACTCCTGGAATGGATTGGTGCATGTAGAGATGCCTTTATTAATAGTGAAACATGGGTCACATTAGCTTTTTGGGCATCTCCATAGCCATGCAGATAAATGCTGTAAGTCAACAAATATTTGTTTAAACATATTATTACCGAAGTCCTAAGTACATGACTTTTGTATTCATCCAACTCATTATGTCTTGCTATATTTAGGTATTTTTTTCCATGACTTGACTTATAATAACAACTTATACATCATTATTTTAAAAATCAATAGGCATGACAGTTCTTTCTAAAAATATGTTTGTAAAGTACACATAGAATATTCAGAGCAAAACAGAATTTAATGAATTTAATGTTTTTGCTCGGCTTAAGTACAGAAGGAAGCGAATCCACTTAAGACCTCAGGATGGATTCAACTTATTAAATACTCCACAGCCTTTGTATAGTTCTTTGCCAAATATTTAAAATGCTAATATTAGTTTTTCATAGCTTTATCGAAATGTGTAACTAAGAAACCTCATTTGAGATAAAGTATATATATCTTTTGGCATTTATCAATTTTGCTTTGTCAATAAATTTTTTATCTACAAATGGAATCTACAGATTTCCCATATGCTTCATCAATGAACAGCAAAACTAATAAACATTAAATGCAGATAGATGTGCTCCTAGGACTTGTAGATTATTATAAGAATGACCTGCATATTGATCTACATATTTTAACCTTTTGACAAGAGTTTCTAAATAATTTATCATGAGCTGAAGTAAATGCTTTTAAAAAGTGATATTTTTAATAACTTTAAGTCAATTTGAAAATTTGTAAATTAAGCTCAGTTAGTCTCAGGATCCATTCTGCTCAATTGTTTATTTCAAGTGCAGCGCCTAGAACTGAATATTCAGTATCACAGACTGAACTGGTGAATATAGAGCAAAGAGACCTCCCTTTAAGTAATGAATACATTGTTGGAAAAAATATATTCTGAGAGTTCTCAAAACACGTTTGAGAATTAGTAGTAAAATACAAAATACATTTCATTATATATTAAGTAACTAATTAGTAAAACACAAAATAAATTTATTTATGTTTGTATGGATGGCAAAAAAAAAAGCACTTGTATTAACTTTTGTGTTATTTTAAATCCTTGAATTTCTTTAAGTATAGGCATATGTTTTTATTTGCAAGTTTTTTTTTTTAATGAGGATGTTTCATTACTACTTTATTTATTACTGCCGTGACATCTAGGCAATAAAAGACAAAGACAGCCTGCCTGAAATTTGGCTTTCTTGCAGTTTGTGTCTTGAATGGGGAATAAAGAAGTCCAGTACGTTTACAAAAGAAACATTCTCAAGTGAAGAGCTGCCCCATCTGTTTCATCTGGTGGCTTATGCAGTAAGAGGTGTTATCACATGAATCTAAATGCACAAGCAGTTGTTTTATGAACTCTTTCTGTGCTTTGAGGAGTTTATAAGTTGCCTACTCTGTTGTGTGTCAGTCCCAGCTGACCCAAGTGCATTCTGCTGAGCACATTTGGGGGATAATTAGAACTAATGAAGCCTGGAATACAGCTAATTCTCTAAGTGATTTATTCTTATGCTCTTGTCTGATCCCTAAGAATTCACCAAATCATAACCTATGCCTCTTATTTTTTCCTGGCATTGTGTAGATGCAGCTACTCTGTGCTTATTTGATGGACATCGGAAGTAAATTAGGTATTTGAAAAGCTGAGAAACATGTTTCAAAGTCAAACTTTACGTTACTTATTAGTCCCCAGGCCTTAGAAGAATGCCAGTTATTCAACATTTTATGTTTTTGTTTAAATCTCAAAATGTTTATGGCACTTGCAAGTAGATAATAGGATAGCAAATATAAAGCAATAAGAGCTTATTTAAAAATGTGGCACTGGGAAATAAAACTTACAAGTAAAACAACTGAAAATTATTAATGGAAGATTCCTATTTTTTAATTAGGTTTCCCAAGGAAATCTGAAGTTTAAAAAAACAAAAAACTTTGTGACTAGCTTTCATGTTCCAAAACTGTTTGATTAACCTGGCTTCACTGTCCTAGCAGTGTTGAAAGTGATATTTCTTTACGTGCCCTCACCAAGTAGTCAGTGATGCAGTAGCCTGCAACACTTTAAATCCCATCAACTTGCTTTCCTTTCCTGTTATAACTGTTTCAATGAGTGGCGCTTTTGTTGTGCAGGTTAAGATCTGGTAGCTTACTGAGGGTATACTAGAATGAGGACAGACACAAATGCCAACAAAAGACGGCTGTAACTTTATTAAAGCCTTATACTCAGTAAATAAGATAGTGGAGTCTCTTCAGCTAAGTAGTTTTATAGCCTATGTCCTCTTTGGTCTCCTGGTGTCTAGAAACTATAGAATTTATTGTTAAGAATTGTTACTTTTACCTATTGATCCCTGTATTTAATATCCACCATATTCTAGAGCCGAGATAACAAAAACCTTAAGGGCAAGTGCCACTTTATTAGTTAGCTGTGCTGAAATACCGATACTAATGTACATCACCAACTAGACTGATTATCGACCAAAGGACCAATTGGAGATTCTTGAGTCTCATTACAAGATACCTAATGCAGCCCCAGATAAATTCTAGTCTTAACTGTATACCCTGACCTAAGAAGTTACTGTTTCTCATATTTTACCTTCTGCCTAAAAGTCACCTAACACTCAAAAATGTTTCTTAGGAACTTGATGAAAAAAGTTGCAGGTCGTTTTTTAAAGAACATTTTTACATATTTAAACAAGACAGAATGAATTGGTAAAATTGGCTAACATTGAGTTTTGTTATCTGCAAGTTATTCTGCTAAGTGTTCTATCTGTATTACTGTATGTACCTTCATCCTCTCAACACTATGAAGTAGAAACTTCTGATCTCATTTCATTGTCAAGAATCTGAGACACAGAGAAGTCAATTAACTTCTCCAAGTTTACGAAGCTAGGAGCAAGCAAAGTTAAGATTTTCATCTCTGCCATCTGATCCCAGGCTCCAGAGCATGCTTTCTTAGTCATCATATAGAACCTCTCTAAGTGTGTCTTGTCATCTGTAGAACAGGGATAATAATTCTGTATCATAGGGTTGTTGCACAGGTTAAATAATTTAATATACATAAAAAGTTTGTGTTTTAAAAAGAATATTTTTAAACTTATATTACCCAAGATTACACAGAAACTAGCAAAGATAGGATTCAAACCCAGTTTTTTCTGTCTGCAGACTTGAGTTTATGTAGCATCATGCTTAGGTATGTTTGTTGAATGAATAATTAAATAAATATAATCTATTCTGTTCTTCCCAGTGGAAGATTTTGTTAATTTTGCTAGTTATTTTGGTAGCATATACCTGGTACTCAGTGCTCGAATGAGCAAATGATTTTTCAAATAATACTCTCCAATAAAATATGTTCTATACGTTGATCACTCTTAAATTTATATCTCCACCCAAGACCTCTCCCCTTAACTTCAAGGTCGTATGTGCGGTGGTATGTCCACATTGTTTCATATATTTAAGATGCATTTCAAACTTAGATCTCAATTGAGCACCTGTTCTTCAACCCAAACCTGCTTCCCCATCAGTCACCTGTACCTGAGTGAAGTGCAGCACCTATTTTCCAGATGCTTAGGCCAACAATGTGGCTGTCATCTTTGACTTCTCTCTTGCTTTTGTACCCAGTATCCAGAACATCAGCAAATCCTCCAGAATCTTCCCATCTCTCACCAACTTTACAGCTTCCATCCTTGCGAACCACTATCATCTCTTAATTTATTTTTGGTGCCCATCATCTTGTATAGGTACTGCTAGTTATCTGTGACAATATAGAATGAGAAAAAGTACAAGGAATCATGCTAGCAAACATCGACAGAGGAATATGACCCAATAGGAATGAATGAGAAGGAATGTTCAAAAAAGTAAGGAGGAAAACTAACAGATATGACTGTCTTAAATGCCAAACACAAGATAGTTGAAATAAAAAGCTAGTGGACAGAGTTCAGCTACCATACAGAGTTCAAATAATCTGAAATTCTTTATCTTTCCGCATCCGTATCGATGGCATTGTGGAGATAGATGCAGATCACAATGGGATTGAAGAGTAAATGGGAGGTGGACGGTGAGGTAGACAATACCCTTTCAGGAAAAGTAGGATTGGAGGCTATCCTAAGTGAAGTAACTCAGGAATGTAAAACCAAACATCGTATGTTCTCATAAGTGGGAGCTAAGCTGTGAGAATGCAAAGGCATAACAATGACACAGTGGACCTTGGGGACTCAGGGGGGAAAGCGTGGGAAGGGAGTGAGGGGTAAAAGAGTACAAACTGAGTTCAGCGTATACTGCTTGGGAGATGGGTGCACCAAAATTTCACAATAAAGAACTTACTCATGTAACCAAATACCACCTGTTCCCCAAAAACCTATGGAAATAAAAAATAAAAAAAGTAGAAATAAAGGAATCCAAGAGATAGTATGGTAAATATGAAGTGATGTAAGATAAAATTTTAAAGGTATTTAAACGTACTTAGGGCATAGGGAAAGAAGTTATAGAGGAGAGGTTAAAGTTAAAATGAAGGACTAAATCATGGAAGTCTATCTCCAAGATCAATAGAAGGAAATTGTATCATTGTCTTAAGGCTACAACGAGAGATGGCTTTATCCTTGAAGATAAAGTCTACACAATTATAATATTGCATTTTATTTCATTCCATATGTATTTGTAACAGTAGAGGGTGAGGTATTGGGTTTAGGATAAACAGGTGGAGATCTGGAAATGTAGCAGGAAGAAACTGCTGCATTGCAGAAGATAAATTTGTAGAAGGTGGTTTTTAAAGTTTATGGAGTATAAGACTAGACCTTAGTTTTCTCTTGGCACTTAAAGCACTGGGACTGAGGTAAGACTCAAGGAGGGACTTAGACGTTTAAACTGTCACTAAAAGGAATGGGAAGTAACAATGCTGAATCCTGCTTTACCTGGCAACCCTAGATGAAGGTGAAGAGTAGATGCAGTAAAACTTCAAAATAGGTAAGTGAATAAGATAGCTTAAACATAGACAAACCAGTTTACTAAGAATATGGACACAGGCATAGACTGCTAAAATTCAAAGAAATCAAGGAATTTTAAGATTAAGGTACAGAATAGATTGTCTGTATGAATATTGAATTCTCTAAAAGTGATTATACGATTCTGGGTGGAGAGGAAAAGAATTTTGGGAAAAGAAGACCCATGAAGAGTAAAATGAAAGCTGTCAAGTGAGTGGAAAGGGAGACAGTCTGATTCACCAGAGCGTACACAAAACAAAACAAGTGGACCTAAGAGGGGTTGCTGGGATATTGGAAGCCAAAAGATAACTTGATGAAATCCTCTGTAGTATAATGCCTTGAATACTTTTGAGAGATTTGATAAGCAGTTTTACCATCAACAGCTAATGATACAGGAGTTTGTTTAAATTTATTCCTGAAGCCAGGGAAATCACAGACTCTTCTTTTAAAAGACCCTGACATTCCATATGAAAGTGTTTTTTAAGTGTCTGCCCAAATGATAATCCACTTTAGTATATCCATTTCCAGTACTACCAAAGTGTCCATCAGGACATATGCTTTACTTCAAGGATGTAAAACTGCCAAAGATACTTTCCCTTAAGGTTTTGCATATCATAAAACTTTCTTTAGCTTCATAGTAGAGTGAGAAAACCCTTGACTGGGAACCAGAAAGCTTGAGTTCTAGGGCTTGCTCTTTTTTGAATAAAATGTATAATCTTTATTAATGGGCTCAGTTTCCTGCCCTATGTAATGAAGGCATTGGAGTAGATTGTTTCCCTTCTAAAATTCACTTGATTCTCTGTATTATTTAACTTTGAGATGAGTGCAAAATATCAGCAGTTTTACCTTTAAAGGTGTATTTCATCATGTGTAACATATACATTCCTGAAAAGTTAGCATATTTTTGTGATTTGAATTATATTTAAATATTCTTTAAATTTATTCTTTGAATTTATTCTTCAAAGGGTCCTTATAATAAATCATTTAAAAATGAATTCATTTTATAACTAATGATTTATTTATAATGTATAATTTCAAATTTAAACCTTTAGTTATTAAATAAACACAATTCTATATATTTGTCTTTATGTAACTTCATAAAGGGTATCATGAATATGAATATAAGTAATACAAAACCAGTGATAAGTAAGAAAACAGTAAGAAAGCAATTAATCATTTTAAATTAATTCATGACTTCAGGATACTAACAGAATTTGGAGGTTTGATTAAAGGACCAATCATTGTGGAGGAATTACAGAGAGTGAGATATGTCAGAAGACTAGATAAGAGCAAAATATTAGAGAATTTTACTTGGCACCTTCTTATTCAACACTGGTAACAAAAATGTGATGAAGACTTAAGGGAAAAATTCAAGTCCGTTTTAAATCCTGTGAGTAAGCAAATAGGATCTAAATTTTTGAAAAATGAGTCTGTAGTCTGGCAAATTAAGATGTATTAGGTTGGTGCAAAAGAATTGTGGTTTTTCCCATTACTTTTCATAGCAAAAACTGTAATTACTTTTGCATCAACCTAATATATTGTAAGCCCTAGAGCAATCTCTAATAAAGTAACGTAATATATATAGTTTAAAAGTAAGTGAAGGAATGACAAAAGAAGGTAGTAAAGGAGGAAGAGGTGAACAAAAAAGATATGAAAGATACAGAAAACAAAAAGCAAAATACCAGATGTAAATCCACCCATATCAACAATAGCATTAAATGTAAATGGATTTAACAGTCCAATAAAAAATCAGAGACTGGGCCAGGTGCAGTGGCTCATGCCTGTAATCTCAGCTCTTTGGGAGGCTGCGATGGAGGGGCCACTTGAGCATAGGAGTTTGAGACCAGCCTGGGCAGCAAGGCAAAACTCTGTCTCTACAAAAAATAGAAAAATTAGCTGGATGTAGTGGCACATTCCTGTAGTCCCAGCTATTGAGGAGGCTTAGGTGGGAGGATTACCTGAGCCCATAGAGATTGAAGCCACAGTGAGCTGTGATTGCACCACTATGCTCCAGACTGGGTGACAGAATGAGACTCTTTCTCAAAACAAAGCAAACGAACAAAAATCAGAGACTGTCAGACTGAATTAAAATAACAACAAGATCCAACTCTGTGCTTTCTATATATAACCAGATGCTGTTAACTTTGTGTTTTGACCCAGTTTAGGTTAAAAGATACAGATAGGTTGAAAATAAAAGAATAAAAAAAGATATGCCACACAAACAGCTACCGTAAAAGGCCTAGAGATGGCTACAATAATATCAGATAAAATAGACTTTTACATGAAAAAAAGCAGCTAGATACAAAGAGCAACATTTTGTAATGATAAAAAGATAGCTTATAGGGAAGTTATAACAATTATAAATATCTTTGCACCTAACAACAAAGCCCAATGTCCATTAAGCAAAAACTGATAGAATTGAAAGGAGAAATATTAAATTCTCCAATAATAGTTGGAAATTTCAAAGCCCCACTTACAATAATGAGGAAAAGTTAGAAATTTCAGTGCCCCACTCTCAATAATAATTAGACGGAAGATTAGCAAGGACAGATGCTCCTCAATTTATGAGGGGGTTACATCCTGACAAACCCGTCATAAATTGAAGAGTGTATTGAATGTGTATCATTTTTGCACCATTGTAAAGTCAAAAAATCGTAAGTCAAGCCATCATAAGTCGGGGCCCCATCTGTATATACAAGATTCAAACAACACTATAAACCAACCAGACCTAACACACATCTGCAGAATACTCCCAACAACAGCAAAATTTTTTAGCACACATGGAACATTCTCTAGGATAAACCACATGTCAGGCCATAATATAAGCTTCAATAAGTTTTAAAGGATTTAAAAAATAAATAGATTTTTTGACGCAATGGAGTTAAAAATCTATCTACAGTTGACAGACTGAATCAGCAAATACTTTGGATGATAGGCAAGATTCATAAATGATATAGAAACCATGTCATGTGACTTGAAAGAACTGAAGCTGGCGTACCCAACTAAGGAGTCTAATTTGGATGGTAGAATGTGGATAAAGTCAGATATAATAGATTCCTCTAAAAATCCTGTTGTTTATAACAAAGAGTATGTTAATATTTATACATGATTTTCCAGAGGAAATAAAATCAGTGGGGGGAAGTTGCAGCACAAAATAAGGAAGAATATTGCAACTGTACTTTTCAATTCAATAAGATATAGGCAGTGTTATACTTGCTTTTTTTTTTAAAGACAAGGTCTCATTATGTTGCCTAGGCTGGACACAAAGGCCTGGGTTCAAGGGATCCTGCCACTTTAGCCTCCCAAGTAGTTGAGAGGGACTAGAGGCACATGCCACTGTGCCTGGCTATGCTTTCATATATTGTGTTCCTTAAATTGTATTTTTAAAGTACTATGTAGAAAAGCCAAACAAGGCCAGGTGCAGTGGCTCATGCATATAATCTCAACACTTTTGATTGGCTGAGGCAGGAGGTTTGCTTGAGCCCAGGGGTTGGAGACCAGCCTGAGCAACATGGTGAGACCTTGTCTCTACAAAAAATGAAAAACTTAGCCAGTCATACTGGTGCACACCTGCTGTCTCATCTATTCAGTAGGCTGAGGTGGAAAGATCACTTGGGCCCAGAAGGTTGAGGCTGCAGTGAGCCGTATTCTCGCCACTGCACTTCAGCCTGGGTTACAGAGTGAGACTCAAAAAAAAAAAAAAAAGTCAAACAGTAGTTTACAAATAGTTGTTTTCACAAGGATAAGTTTAATTCCTACAAATGTCTTTTCTCAAAAAGTCAAGGAAAAACCTTAGTAACAAGAACAGCTTGGCGTGCAGGCACCTCTACCCATCCCAGGACTGGAGCTAGAACTTAGATATTGAGTGAGGACATAACATGTCTTTCTCAACAAAATAATGCCCCCTCCCCTCAAACAAATTTAACAAACTTCTAAATAAATTATTGTGCAACTTACTTATGGTTTGAAAGGAACTTTTTCCTAACTTGATCAAATCTGAAGAACCATAGAGCAACTCTTTCTCCTAAGTCTATGCTCTAGTCATATGCACTGTGAATTATGCAAATAGCTTAGTTAGATATGTAGATGAATTAAAATAGAATTTGCAAAACAAAATGCAAATTATACAAAAATTAAGGATATGATCACCAGTCCAGGATCACCTCCAATGGGTTATCTCATAAGCTGTGAACATTGCAACTTAAAGTGATTCACTCACGGCCTGAGGAACCTTCTGGAGGAGATATTGAGGAAGTGCTTATACTTTGTATGATTTCATATACACACACAAAAAAAATGGACTGAAAACTATAAATCTGTTTTGCCAAATGTTCTTAGCCTTTATATTTATCTGCATTAAAACAATGTTTTTATTACTAGAGAGCGGAATTTTTAAAAAGACTTTAATAAGAAAAATTATTGCATTTGCTATATTCTCTCAGACTATAAATTACACCACAGAAGTAAGTTAGACTTTCTTTCATACCCTGGAAGTACATTTTAGCATATTATTCTTCCAGTAAACTAATTGATTCCATAGAGTGCTGAAGAAGTTAGCATCTAGATTATCTGGCTTACCTATAAGAGATTAAATTGCATTATCAGAAAGGTTTGCATAAATCTGGGTGTAGTATCTTTCAGCCTTTTCTCTGTTTTGTAAGTATTGACCCATCAATTTAGATAGCACCCTGAAGTATAGAAATGAGGAAGACCTAGTATATTATCTCTTTTAATGATAGGCAAATGAGGAATTAACTCTTACAAGTATCTAGGAGATTTCATACTATGTATTTATAATCTTATTTAATATTATACAACCAAAATTTTTATGCCTTTCCACCAATTTTCTACCAAGCACTTAAACAGAGTCTATTTAGAATAAAAACCACTTGAATGGAATACTTACGTTTAGAGCTTAGTACACTTTCTTTGTAATATTGGCTATTATATTTTACCTTGAATGAGTTGCTTATATTTGGACTTTTTTCTAAATACTATTGGTATTTTAGAAGCAAAATTATTTAATGGTAAGATGTATAACATTGGAGATCTTAGCATATTTTGATTTGCACAAAAGTTCCTTAAAGGTCATGTATATCAAATTTCATGAAGGAAATGCATTGGAGATGCTTAGTAGACATTTTCTTGGGCAGTAAGAATTACTTGCTTATCGGGATATATATACGTTAATACATATCCTGTAATGTCCATCTTCTAAAGAAAGTCCTCTCTGGGTTGAAAAACTCTCATTGCTAATCTTATTTTTTATATGTCCAGTAAGAATTACTAACATATCTTTCATGAGCTACGGCAAATAATTGATAATTACTGTTCAGTGTATTCCTCCCTAGGCAAACGGGTTCCTTTGTAGTACCTAGGACAAGGGAGCCACAGGCAGGAGTCCTCCGCCTTTGGCCATAGTGACACATGGCTACTATACCATGTGCAAACATCATGATTTATTTCTTTTAGAGCTGGTTGTAGCAATGTTAGAGGATGAAATAATTTTCTTAAAGCATTAGGAGAGCAGGAAGTACATCAGCAGTATAATTTGAAGAAAAGCTGCTCAAAAACAAAGTGCCCCAGTCTCTTTAATAAATTGTACTTTCTTCTAGACTACTTAATTAACACAAGTGCACACTGAAAGTATTTTTGCTTCAAATCTGAATCTTCATAAGAAAGTGTATATTACAAATACTAAAATCATAATTTTCAGTTACCTACATTAAACGTTTAGTTCATGTTATAGTTTAATTACATGGTATCTGTCTTCATCAATGGAAATGTAACGTGCTAAATGCTCCATTAATTTTTTCCCCTTATACCTTACGCTTAGCTACGCCTGGTACAGGCAACGTATACTTTTATCATATTATTGATGAGGTGTTCATGACCTTTCTGTTGGGATTTGTGTGGTGGTGCTGTTTAAAGAAAGAGTATTTAGTGGAATTTGTGTGACCACACTAGGCAACGGAAGAATAGGTATTATTTCTGGCCTTGGATCTATAACCCAGGTTAATCATAATCACTTGAAGAAGAAAACAGTCTTGCCACAGCAAGCAGTTTGGGTTTTTCTTTTTCTAAATGAGAGAAAATTGATGTAATGCTTTTTACATTGCATTTTACAGCAAAGCATAAGATCTGTTTACCTGGTTGAAATTCAAATTGTTTTATTATGGTGTCAATTCTTTGGTTTTGGCAGCACTTCTAAAGTGTCTATTCACAAAAAGACTCCCATAGTGAATGAATGCTAGTGTTGACACCGCCTAACAAGCAGGGATTATGTGTTTACAGAAGAAGTAATATGATAGGTCAAGTATAAGAGGCACTTCTCAAGAGCACTTCAGCACATAATGAGTGACTGACTAGAAAGTGCAGAGCTGCCACTCTTTAGCTTCGAGTCCGTGTTGATGCCTGCCTCTCTTCTCCAAAGCTCTCTTGATCATGTTCAGCTGCTCTGTTCTCATGTGGGGAATAATAGTAGAGTAAAGCTGCTTTTCTGTCTCATTTTTCTTGCTAATTTACACATTCAAGCCATTTTTTGTTTGCTACCCTTATTTGCTATTCCCTTTTGTCCAAGCACCGTTCTCTTTTTTGCCTCAGGCCTAAGAACTAATTTGAGCTTCTATAATTACTTCATGTTTTACACCTGTCTGCATATCATGCACCCCCCCCCCCGCCGCCGTCTCTGTACTTAAGCTGTATATTTCCTTGCAGAAAGGCTAGTTTTCATATACAAGGACTCCTAAGTTTCTCCCCTCAGACTTCCTGCAGGAGAAACACAATTAAACTGTTGCGATATCCTCAGCCATGCGGCTGACCTTTGCAGTTCATGAAGGACAAATGAACGCTGTCTGCTCAAGACAGTTTGTGTTAAGACATTGTTGAGCAGAGAGCCTGAGCTTTGTTCCTCATGAATGAAGGAATGGTTGTAGTCATTTTAAAATCATTAAGACTCTGAATGCAGAGTCTTATTCTACAGTGTTTGCTCTACAGCTGCTCTTCTGCTTTAATAGCAGCTTATTAAATTTGGGTCAAGCGTACTCTGAAGAGTATCACAATGAAGAAACTGTTCTAAAAGTTACCTGTTTAAAAAAGGCAATTGATTAGATTTTTAACTTAAGTGACAGCTGCAATTCATTGCCTATTCTTTGTGATGTCCTGCAGCCCAAGCAGCCTTTTGTAATTTGGGCTTCATTTTGCAAGAGCTTTCCTGAATAATCCAGGGTTGCTTTCCACTCGGAGCCTGCTTCAATCCAATTAGGAGTTTAACAAGGGTCAAATTAAGGAGACTTTACACTTCATGTTTGCATCATTAGCCATAAGACTGTTATGTGAATGCATGACTGTGTGTCAGGGAAGAGGGGGAAAGGCTGCAGGATGGGACAGACACAAAGCTGTCATCTACCGTGCGGTGTGCCCCTTTGCTGATGGAGGCTCAGCAGGCTAGCAACAACATTTCCAGTTGTCTTTTGGGGTTGCTGCCTTGTCAAATCAGCTGGTATATAGTTGTTTGGAGGTTACAGGTGCTAGCTGGGGCTGATAAAGAAGAGTGTTTTTTGCCTACTCTTTTCTCTTCTGGTAGTCTGTTGTGATTGGACAAACGACTAGGAAGACATGAAGTTGAAACCTCTTGAGCATTCATTATTTTTGATGAGATGACAACTATGTAGGTTCATGTTCTCACTCCTCGTGCTCTTTCCTGCCTCCTTTTTTTTCGAAAACTAATTGTTCTGTAAAATATTATTATAGGAAATGGAAACTAATTTTTAGGAGAATAGTTTGTTAGAGGCTTTGCAAAGACCAGTTACATGTTATTCAGGAAAACAGAGTTCATGATAGTATTTTGAGAATTGTGTTACTTAGAATAGCATTTTGCTCCACTTTGTCCATACCATCAAGTTATATTTATATTTAGCCATATTATGTCACTGTTTAAAGAAAATGACCTATTTCTAAAAAGAAGAGACAACAGAATTCTGCTAATCAGCACTTCCATGCCTGGGATATTGCTAGAGAATTGTTGCTGTGCCCCTTGAGCAAAGCTTTGTGCTGCAACACACAAAGTAAAGATTTATCTAAAATAACACTTTCATTGTTCCTTTCTTACCTCCTCAACCCATTAATAGGTACTTTAGTATCATGAGAGTTTTCATAGTTTAATCCCCTTTCAAAAGCTTTTCAGAATAAAAGCTCTAAATGGTCCTCAGTATTAATTTGATGTGACTTCTGTACAATATGGTTTAAAACTCTCAGAAGCACATTTTTACCGCTTACCCCTTTTCACCAGAGCAGTGTGTGGAAAAGACCAGCTAAATGTGTAGTGGAGCCTCTATTGTGAGCCATTGTTGCTTTCTGATAACATAGATTTTCAATTAAAAAATTATTGTCATTGTGATATACATGAATGTTAATCCTCAAGAATATTTGGGCTCGCCGTTTTAAAAAATGTAAATATCTTCTTACTATTGATATTTTTCAAAGCTGTATTTTTGGTCTCTGATTTGCTAAGAATTAAGAGCCAGTAATAAAGTCAGCCTGGTAAATAGTAATCAGGCTTGATTATATGCACTCAGTTACATCTTTGTTTATATTTAGACCACAGTGGCTTCAAACACAAGAGCTTCCAGCACTGATAAATAACCCACCTCACCTTCTTCATTTGATGATGTTGACTACACATTTATCTTTCTTAAAAAAGTTCATATATGGTAAATGTAATTCTTCCTGTTAAACATTTGATGATGGAACTGTACATTCCATGCCAAGTTTCATTTCTTCAACTTCTCTTACAACTACAAAGCCTCCAATATGAGGGAGGGAGCCCCTATTGATTCTTTTAAATTCCAGATCCCCTCTCTGAATTTTTTCCACATTTTCCAAGGGGATGTGTGTATGTGTGGGTGCATGTGTATATGCACATGTGAACATCTTTCCACAGAGAAAAAGATGTTTATTTCTAAAAATATTTTTGAAGCACCTGCTAGTGTTAGCAGCTGAGCCTGTCAAACAGTAGAGAGAGCTCAAACAATACCACGTTGCCCACGGGGCTTTATTGGAATGGAGCGATAGGCAGAAATCACAGGAAACAATGTAAACTTACGACTGCGAATGTGCTCTTATTGGGGAATGGGAGCTGGTCAGCAAGTTCACGGACAGTTTTCCTAAGCAAGTGTCTTTACGCTAACCTATTGAAAACATCGTGCCATAAAAATTTTCTATTTTCTTTCCAAAGAACTGAAAATGTTTCTGCATATGCTTTGAACTCAACATTTACAAACATAATGAAATTTGTGCTGGTAATTAATATATTAGGTAAGAGAACATGTAGAAAAGGGCATCTGGAAACATCATTTCTAAGGAAGGTTTTAGGCTTAGTAACATTTATGGACAGGAATGAGCAAGTGACTTCTAAAACTATTTCTTTTTCTTGGTTATATTTTCTCTGGATTTTTTTCTTTTCTTTTCTTCCTTCAACAGCGTTTATTCCATGATTTATCTGCTTACCGTGTAGAAGCAGATTGGAATCTTCCACTACTGAATCAGCAATGTGGTGGGACCAGATCCTCTGGGGCCTTGTGAGTCCGTACATTCAGTGACCTCACCTTGGTAGCTTGAAATCTGCTTATGACAGTAGGATTTATACAACAGAAATTGGTAAACCCTGCAAATAAGCCTCCCCTCCCTGCACTGGCTTGTTTATCAGCATACCCATGCTCATGTCTGATACAGTATATGGGATTTGGGTCTGCAGATAGATTTGGGAAAGAGTGAATCCACAACACAGCTTCCCTCTATAGCTCCAAAGGCACTATAAATGGAAACTAGAAAGCTTTAAACTCAAGTTTTGGATTTTTTTATTAATTATTTTAAGTTTTATGAGCATGTAAAACAAAGTATAAGTTCAGTTCCTCAGTGTATAAAAATTTAGCTAATGATATCATTTATCTTTTAAGATAATAGTCACAACTCCTCCCTATGGATTAAGCGATGACTACTTTTTAAGATGATTGTCTTTTACATGTAAATGTTTACTAGCTTCTAGTGTAATTGCAGGCAATATAAAATTGAAGGTATATTTTTAAACTGCACACTAATGACCTTTATCAGTCAGTCTTTATTTTTTTCCTTGTAATGAATTAAATATTATTTTGCTTTCAAAACCAATATACTCATTGGTTTTTCTGAATATAAATGTAATACTTTTGCTAAATATTAAAGTGTAGCAAATACATAATAGTATAATAAATAAAACTAAAATTACGGATAATGAAACAGCCCAGATATAAGAATTTAAAATACTATACATTTTCAATATATTTATCTATATGTAGGTAGATACATAATTTTTATAGATCATACTATAAAGATTATTTTGTAACTTACTTTTTTCACACAGCAGTACATATTTCTATATCAGTAAGTGTTGATCTACATTACTCTTTTTAGTGGCTATATAACAGTTCATTGTATAAATACAATATATTAATAATAACTAATCACCTATAGGTAAACATTTTTGGTGTTTTCTCTATTTTAAATAAAGTATAATTTTGTAAATACTCTTTTGTATACTTGTTCACCTACCGGGATACATTTCTTAAGGTAGCATTGCTGGTATTGAGAGTTCATGATTTGTTTCATTTTGTTTTCGAGGCTTCTATACAAATTGCTTCCCAAATTTCCCTTCAGAAATTTTTTACCAATATATTAAATAGCATGTTGGACTATTTATGTCATTGCTCCTTTGTCAATATAGGTATAATTATTCTTACTTATTTTTGTTAACTTGATTAACTGATCATCAAACTGGTTTTAAAGAGTCTAAAAACTATTTCTTCTTGCTCTATAGCTCATAAGCTTAAAATTGACTTCAGTATAGTAAAATATTGTGTTATTTTTCAATTTTGATTACTTCCTAAGAGAAAGGAAAAAGAACATGATTTGAAGTGTGCAAAATTCATGCAAAAATATAAGAATACAGTTTTACATGAAAGCTGGTAAGATATATATTATGCTAGCTAAGAAGAAAGCAGCAAATATGAATATTCATTTACAGTTGGATAGTTGAGATATTTCACATTCTTCACATCCATTCATGAGTGAATATTTGTTTTAGAGGAAACATTTTGGATTATGAAATGAATATGGAACATCCCTCTATAGAATGTTGCCAGCTAATTGAAGTTAAAAACAACAAAACAACCCAAAACACCATGCAATCCAAGCAAAGTAGATCTGAAGCACAATTTGGCCTAAAGCCTCGCAGTTTACAAACTCTGCATTTTGTGGGTTTCTTCCTATGTAATATGATGTACATCTTACCAGTTCTTAACTAAAACTGTTACCTTCCTTTCCCTGAAACATTAGTAACACCTACCTGTTTAGA
This sequence comes from Alouatta palliata, assembly GCA_004027835.1. NCBI lineage: Eukaryota > Metazoa > Chordata > Mammalia > Primates > Atelidae > Alouatta > Alouatta palliata. The sequence continues at coordinate 303,215 of PVKV010000076.1, read as the reverse complement.
CTGAGCATGCCCAACGTGGAGACTGCCACAGCTGAGACCACTTTGTCTTCTCTCACACCCATCCCACCTTACTCGTGGACTTCACTTGACTTTATCTGCAATTGCTGTTTTTGCGTACGCAAAGATAAAAATATTTTCATTTATTTATTTTTTTCTTATATCATTAACATTTAAGTATGTTATATTGTAGGGAGGAGGGAACTCTTTTTTTTTTTTTTGAGACAGGGTCTTACTCTGTCACTGAAGCTGGAGTGCAGTGGCACAATTACTGCTCACTGCAGCCTTGACCTCCTGGGATCAATCATAGCTGGGATTATAGCCCCCGTGCCAGGCTAATTTTCTTATTTTTTGTAGAGACAGGGGTCTTACTGTATTGTCCAGGCTAGTCTTGAACTCCTGAGCTCACCAAACAGTCCTCTCACCTTGGCCTCTCAAAGTGCTGGGATTACAGGTGTAAGCCACTGTGCCCAGCCAATATATTTTTCACGTTATAATGCAATGTTGCATATTTTTTGGTATAAAATAAAAAATATTACTATTATCAGAACCTCATTTGTATCTCAGTAAATTATTGGCTTGTATTAATTTACTGCCTAATGTAAATATAAATATATATTATTTTAAAGAATCTGGGCAGAAATCAGAATTCAAAATAACATTTTTAAAAGAGGCTATTCCATTAGCATACATACTGAGCATTTATGTAAAACATACCTATACTTGTTTGGAATCATGCTTACTATATTCATATGAATCCAACATTGAGGCAAAAACTGGCTTTTTAAAAAAAAAGTTGACAGTAGACATACAGAGTTTGAGTTTAGACCTAGAAATAGCTATTATTTCAATGAAACATATTTTGACTTTGACCTTTGTTGCTTAAAACTCGCTTACTATACTCTGCAATTAGTCTAAAATTTAGTTATACCACAGCAACCTATTCTGGAGTATGAGAATCAGAAGTGAAAAATGGAAGTAAGAATTCTGAACTGGAAGTGTAATCAGTTAGTTCCCATTGTTTAAGTAGTCCAGTTTTATTATTTATCTTTCAGCTCTTCATTTTTCCATGTAATGAGCATAAACATGAACTTTTTAACTGTTATATTAGGGATACATCTGTGCCTAAGCTGGAGCCTGGAGCTATATTTTAAATTTGTGATTGCATCTTAGAAGGAATAGCCACAGTACAGTTTTGAAGAAATAGGTTAAAGATGCATTCCCTTAACAACTACACTTTTTCCTCGAAAAAGTTAATGTAATAAAATAAATACTCTGAGAGATATTCATAAATTTTAATATCTGGGAATCTTTCGTACATGGGAAGACATTTTTAAAGTTCTTTGTGTTTTAACGAATGTTTAATTAATTGATTTTAAATTAATTAGGTTTAAAGACAGAAAGCATTCTACTTTAGTCTGTAAGTTCAACTTACAGATTTGATTTTACTCAAATATTTGGATATAAAAATACCTTTAATTCAAATTTAAATAACTGATAGGTTTCAGAAATCAAATTCCTGTAATCATTTAACACCAGATCCATACGAATTCATCAGATTCTCTTATATATTTCCAACTTCATCTATTAAATTTATTTATTTTATTTTTTGAGACATGGTCTCACTCTGTCACCTGAGCTGGAGTGTGGTGGCATGATCTAGCTTACTGCAGCTTAAAACTCCTGGGCATAAGTGATCCTCTAGCCTCACCCTTCAGAGTAGCTGGTACTACAGGCACATGTCAGCACACTCAGCTAATATATATATGTTTTATTTTTTGTAGAGAATGGTTCTGGCTTTCTTGACCAGGCTGGTCTTGAACTCTTGGCCTCAAGTGATCCTCCTGCCTTGACCTCAACCAGGCCCATCATTTAAATGTATAAGTCTAAGTCATCTGGTCTAATTTCACATTGTAGGACTTCTTTCTTGAACATCTGTTTTAATATCCATCCATTTTGAATGTTTATAGCAATAAGGACCTCCTGTTAATTTTTCCCTTTCTGACTACTGTCCCCCTTGTCCCCCTTAAAGCTATCTCTAATGACTTCTTTCTTTCTCTTAAAACCACTTAATACAGGCTTTGCTTCCAACATTTCTCTGAAAATGCTTTTCTTAAGGTCACCGATGACCTCCCTTTTACAAAATCCATAGGCTAATCTCTGTTCTCTTTCCGTAATTTGTCATACCCTCATCCTGAATCACTCTCTGACCTTCACTCCCGAGACACCCTACTCCTGTTCTTCTACCTCACTCGCTTCTTCTTTTCAGTCTTCTTTGCCAAAATTCTCTTCTTTTCTTCAACCACCTAATGTTGGAGTGCCCCAAAGCTCAGTTCTTGGACCTTTTATTTTCTTTTTACAATTACTCTCCTGGTATTTTATGGCTTAAATATCCCCTGTATACGGAAAACTCCAAAATTTCTATTTCTAGCCTGACTCTCTTTCTTGAACTTCAGCCTCTTATACTGTAATGCCTACCCGGCATTTCTGCTTGTTTTGAACTCCTATTTTCCTTTTCCACTGCCCTCCCCAATTCCCAAAATATTGCTCTACCAACAGTCTTATCACAGTTCCTTTCAACTCCATTAATCCAATTGTTCAAGCCAAAACCTTGGAGTCATTTTTGACTCCTCTTTCTCTCATACCCAACATACACAGTCTCTTAGTAAGTCACATTATCTCTACTTCAAAATATATTCAGAATTTCACTTGTCACCATCTCCACGGCTATGATATAGACAAGCCTCTTCTGGGTATTCTTTAATTTTAAATGCACCCCTTGCAATGAGATGCTCAGAAATGGCCTGATTGAACATGTTGCAATGGAATTGCTCTATCCCTTTTCCATCATCATAATTAGGATTGTAAGGATCATTTTAGTAGTCATATCACAGTATTGACTGGAGTCAACCAAAGTTCCAGTATTTCTTTTATATTAATTGCTGCTAGATAAGTATCACCATCTAAAATAATTAAGTGACTATCACTTGTTGATCACCTACAAATACAACTTTCTTTTATTATTACTGTAATTCTTAAAGATAGGAATTATTATCTCAATTGGTAGATGAAGAAATAGAGACTCAGAAAGACTAAGTAGTTTTCTTAAGGTCACAGGGCTAAAAATTGGTAGAACAGGCAATAGAATTCAGACCTGTTTAACTTGAAAGCCCATCCTTGCATCATCACAGAAGAAGGTCTGCAGATGAGAAAGAACATGATATGCTCAAGGATTTGAAAAACATGCAGTATATTGGGGAAGTCTAAAGGGCAGGATGATGGCAAGAATCAGACCAGAGAGGGAAGTGCCCTATTTTGAGGGATGTTATAAATTATATTTGAGGAGTTTACATTTTACTGACAAACACTGGGAAGGTATTGTTAAGGTATTTCAGGCAGATTTACTTTTCTAATTAATGATTACTCTGATGTTAGTGTGAAGAATGTATTGGATGACGACAGTGCTGAGTTTTAATGGCCTAAACTAAGGTAGTAGCAGTGAAAAAACAGAAATTGATGGATCAGGTGGATTTCAAAGGTAGAGTGGATAACATATGTGAACTCACTGGATGTGGGAGGTGAAAGAGAGAGTGAGTGCCAGATTTCTGGCTGAGTGGTTGATAACATCACTGAGAATGACCATTGGAGGAAAGGACAGTAGTGCTGGAATGGGTCTAGGAGATGTGATAACTTTCCTTTTGGAAATAGTAGAAGGTATGTAGGAGACATTTCAGTGATAATACCCAGATGATATCTGATCTAGGATCTAGCGGAGTGGAGGTCTCAGCTGCAGGAAAATCTGTGAGACATCAGAACATGGGTGGTAACTGACATCACAGAACTGGATGAGTTGAATGGAGGATTGTTTTGAGAGCCTATGGCTAAACTGGGTTCCAGTACCAGAGTGTCTAGCAATCATGCCCTAATGGGAGAGGAAGGGAAGCTGGACATGGGTGTCTACTGTGTGCCTTTCAATGGATACGTCTTTTTCCTGCAAATGGCCTGATGCTTCATTGTCTGACCCTGACCAGGAGTCCCTCCCATGAGTAACTGTTTAAGTGGCGGATACCATTGTGTCTCTTGTTTCACCTGTGTCTGGTGTATGCCTGCCTGACTGTGGCTCTGGTTCTGGGAACCCAACCTTGTGGTTCCCCCTGGCATCCTAGGGAAAAGCCAGCTGGTACCCTGTGATGCTTCAAATGGAAGGCACAAATTCCATACACCACCACAACAGAAAATAAGTTCAGAGAGCTGTTACTTATAGATCCTGGGCAGGGAGGGCACCATGAGTCAGGAGAGAAGTCCTCTGTCCCAGGTCATGTGAGGCAGGAGTGTAGAATCAGCCAGAGTGAGCGAGTGAGGGCCTGCATGGAAACTAGCAGTATATATAAGGGAATGGGGGCAGGAGGGTCACTTTAAGTTTGTGGACAAATGCATGAATGGTCCATTTGAAGGAAATGGTAGAAAAGTTAAGAGCCCACCCAGTCTGCTAGGCCAGAGTGCGGCCTCTAAGTTTTTATTTTGGCCTCCGGCTTAAGCCATTTGTGGTGTTCTACTTCTAGTACTTAGGCAGCAACCTTTGCTGTGTTGTTCCCATTACAAGGATACCAGTCTTCTAAAGATAGGAAGGAGTTGTTTGCAAATGGCATTTAAAGAGTAGACAGAGAGTTAGTGGGAAAAAGTCAGGAGAATGGTAGTGGGAAGTCAAGAAAAGAGTTTCAAGAAGGATGAACTGACTGGTGAACAGTATGCCAGATCTGAAGGGGTCAGCTAGATAGGGACTGAAACTAGCCATTGAATTTAATAAGGCAACAGTCACTGTGGAAAGGGTTGTTTCAGCAGATTGTCAAGGGCTTAAGGGTATTAAGTAATTTTTATTTTTCAAGCTAAAAGGGAAGCTCATTTCAAGTCATTAAATTTCATCTTGAAGACTTCAAACTTCTACTGCATAATTTTGAATATCAATAGATCTGATCTGAATATGAAATTCTACTGGAGATTTTTTCTCATAGCCACTAAATGTTTATTAATTGTTCTCAGCATACTTTTGAAAACATTTGAAGTGGATTTGTACCAGAGGTGACTCCAAAATTTCTGTGTAGAGGAGATTAAGACTGTGCGGGTGTCAAAGGGGAACTGAAAGAACAATCCATGGGACTTGTGTTTCCATGCCCTGTGTTACAAATCAATAAAAGCAGTGAGGTGTTGTAGAGAGGTTTTTATTCACAAGTTAAATAAGTTTAAGGAAGTACAGATGCAGCCTCATACAACCACTCTTTCTCCTGTCATTCTTGACATGGTTATGCATTTATGTAGCATCCATGACATGAAAATAATTTTAAATACTTTAGTGTCCATTTATGTTTTGACTTAATTTTTCAACTCTCTGGGTAAAAGTAATCTGCCTTGCGTTGTAAGCATTAATACTAAGGGCCTGCCATGTACCAGCCACCTCGCTGGGATGTGTGAGAATGATGTTTAAATAGACTTTTGCAGATATCTATTTAAAAAAAGTTTAAATAGACTTTTACATGTTACTGTCTGTTCTTTGACTCAGAAAAATAAACTCAACCTGCAAAGGAGTAAAAAGAAGGAAGAAAGGGAAAGCAAGGTAGAAAAGAAGGTAAAAGAGGGAAGAAGGAAGCATTTACTAAGCATCTGATAAGTACCAAATATTATGCTAGAAACTTTCATGTGTAGTCCTTACAATTTAGTCCTTACAATTTGGTTAGCCACTCATTTTTCAGTGAAGAAAACTAGAGTTTGAGAAGGTCCAGTAAGATTTATTAACTTACCTAAAAGCTACATAGGAAGAAGTAAAGCTGAGATTTTATTGATGCCCAAAACTCTTGCCATCACACGTCATGCCATCTTACCTGGAAAATTCATTTTCCTCATTTTAATATTAGTCCTATTATGACTTCTTAATTGATTTTCAGATAACAGTAATAAGTAGAAAACATGAAAATAAAAATACAATAGGTTATAAGTATAAAGTTCAAGTTTGCTGTTAAAGGAAATGTATGTTTCTTTTAAAATAATTATGACCCATTTAAATATTGGCAATCCCAAGTAAATACTCAAATAAATACTCAAGTAAATGCTTGGGCCATTTCTGAAAATCGTCGTTAGTATTGAGATGTATTTATTCACATAGTCATCCTGCAGTTGTCAAGTGATAGAGCACAGGAAGCATTGTTCAAGATGCTATGGGAAACCCATGCTATTCTCTGTTTACAATGACTGGACTTTAAAGAATTTTTAACCACAGAAGGACTTTTAAAATAATGTATTTATTGGTGATTATCAATATACAACAGTATGTTGTATATATAACATGCAACTCAAAACACATAAATACTTTAAAGTTGACTTAAAGCTACAATGAAATGTTAAGTGCAGGGCCTATTACAGATTGTTGGAGCAAGGAACACATTTGACAAAGAAAGAAAAAATAATGATTAGCATAATTATTGGATTTGTTATCCACACATTCAGTATCTCTGAACCCTCATCAGGCATTGATTACAATGTATATTTTTACTGTAAAATTTTCTAATGCAAGTAGATATCTCTCTGTATGTAATTAGCAATGATAGTGAAATATACTGCTATTAGTAAGGTAGCATTACAGTGTGTCGTATTACTTATGTTAATATACTCTTGAAAGAAGTTACATACCTTTTAACTTCTACACAGAAATATTTTTAAGTTATCTCATATCTTGTTATTTGAAATATAAGAAGTTATTATTGTGTATTGTTAATATAGCAGTGAGCTCATTTGGTTATCTGAGAGTACTGTTTGCAAATAATTAGAATGATGACAAAAAAGTATAGTTGGAAATTGTATCATCTGTCGGTATCTCTACTGCAAGTTGTTTTTAATGTCCAATAGAGATGTTTTGATATTTATGGTTGCCTCTATTTTGTTTGCTTAAAGAATTTCATGACTAAGCTGTGCAGTGACTATTTGAAGATAGATCTTCTATTCACAGATTTTAAAAACTTCAGTGTCCAAAGAACTCAACAAACTCACCCCTGTCTTGAACAGTCAGTGAAAGCACATGCTTTTAATTTCTAAAACACATTAGTTGTGTGTGTACTATGGGTACATGACAGGAAGTAAAATCTTGAACCCACAGCTTCCCAGTATCATTTAAAATCTTGGCCGCATGAAACAGCACTTTTAGAGGATTACCTGATGGTTGAAGGATTCATTCATTCCTAAATATTCTGTATCTTTGGATCAAACTTAAATAGCAGAAACTGTCAACCTGGACTATCATTTTGGTCCCTGTTCTGATTAAAATCTTCGGTTGCATAGAACAGGCGTCATTCAAGTTACTTCAAGCAATAGAGGCTATAGGTATATATGGCCCAGAATTTAAAAATGGAATAACTGAGTCAGCTTTAGGGACCAACTGCTTTGTTTCTCTTTCGTAAACCATTTAGTCTGCTAATCTCTGAGTGTTCTTTTCTTCTCAACAGATAATCTTCCTGTACTTACTCAAACAGCTTTGGTTTTTCTTGGCTCCCCTGGCCTCTCACTACATTGTGATATTTCAGCTTCAGTTCCTACTGCCACACAGTTCTTTCTGCGTTTCCTTTTTCTAGTTCTCTACAGAAAGAATCTGACTCATTCAACTCTTGTTTTTGAGTCAGGCCAAACCACAGACTATTGGCAAACATCTGAGTTAGCTATTGTTGATTGAGCCTAACGGTGATACCTTGCGGTCCTCATGGGTCGACCTCCTTCCACAAAAACTGTGGCTGAGCCCATTTCTCTCAGAAGGCAGCTGTGCGTTCTCTTGTACTATCTCCTGGTAGGATTGATTTTTCTAAGTTGTGCTTTGGCAAATGCTGTAATCCTTGAAACTCAGTGTAAATATAGTGTTGAAGATATTATTCATTATACTATACGGGTTTTCTTTTAAAACCCTTGGCATCACCTTTAGTATTAGGAATAATTATGCAATTATTCCTGAACTGGTTTGTTTTTATCTTTATTACCTTTGTGGTGAAATTATTACTTGTTTTTCTTTTGTTTTTTTCTTTTTTCTTTTTTTCTTTTCTGAGATAGAGCCTTGCTCTGTCACCCAGGTTGGAGTAGAATGGCACCACCTCGGCTTACTGCAACCTCCGCCTCCCAGGTTCAAGTGATTCTCCTGCCTCAGCCTCCTGAGTAACTGGGATTACAGGCGCCTGCCACCACCTCTGGCTATTTTTTTTTTTTTTTTTTGTATTTTTAGTAGAGTTGGGTTTCCACCGTGTTGGTGAGGCTGGTTTTGAACTCCTGACCTCAAGTGATTCGCCTGCCTCGGCCTCCCAAAGTGCTAGGATTACAGGTGTGAGCCACCGCACACAGCCTGTTACTTCTTTTTCGACATTGCCTGTTGGGAATTCACAAATTTGTGCCTCAAACACAGGAAGTTTAAATGATTCTGTATTATGCTTTTTTATTCTTCTTATCCATCTGGATTCATTTTCTGTTTTTCACCTTGTTATCTTTGTATATTTCTAATTTGAATTATAATTTATATATTCCTGTAAGTCATTTTACATCTTTTCAGAAGTGAGGTATAGATACAAATTATATACATTATAACACATTCAGGAACATGTTCATGTTTCCAGCTAGTTTTTAGTTAAATGTGAGCTAATTTTAAAGAAATGGACAAATAATTTAAAAATAATAGTATGTGACATTTTTCTGTATTTAAGTAATTTTAAATCATCCAGCTACTTTTTTTAAAAAATTTAAAAATCCCATTGGGTTTAGAAATATCTTTCGAATATAATTTGAGATTAGAAAAGATTTTATTACACATTAATCATTTTTTGTCATAACTATTTGTAGCATATTCTTGTCACGGAGAAGATAGCAGATGTGTAATAAGATTAATATACATTTTAAATTACTTTTGCATAAACCCTGTTTCTAAAACAGCAGCCTCTAGCCCTCCAACAATAACATACTCCTAAAATTATTTTTTCCTCGGACTCTACTTCTTGGCTACTCCTTTAAAAAAAAAAAACAAAAAAAGAAACTGACATCAATTTTATATAAAAGAAGCCCTTGAGGTGGAAAGTTAGGGAAGACTGCATGAGTTTATAGCAGACAGAATGTCGCTTACATTTTGCTGCTCAGTAGTTTGATATACTCATTTGCTGATGTGAAATGACGAGGGCTTACAAAACAAGGTTTTGTTTTTTAGCTGCCTGTAGACCTAGTGGGGCCTAACAGAACCCAGTCAGCAGGTCATTAACTCTGGAGAAAACAGCTTGCATTAATATGCTCTAATCCGGTATAATTAGTCAAATTACTGCACGCCGACCAGCTTGTCATGTGTTGTCAGACTTGGCATGTACGCTGGGTTGCCTGGGTCCCTCTGGAATGCCACCCTCAATCAGAGAAAACTGCTCATTTGTAGTGGTCTTGAACTCTTGATGGAAAAGCCTACTAAAATAGTGGTGGTCATAGAGGAAGTTTTATTAATTTTTTGAGAAAAAATCATTTTCATCAAAAATAATTTAGCACTTTGGTGATTGAAATGGAATCTCTTAATTTTTTCTGTTTTCTCTACCATATCTATGTAATACTCCAAGAAAAATTAACATTAGTGCAAACAAAAAAAAGGTCAAAAATAAATAATTACCAGTTGATTATAGTTCCAGTATATGGCAGTGCGCATTTGTAGGTGTTTGTGTATGTGTGGGTCTTTTTCCAGTAGGGTAAGAGGTTATTAAACTCTAAAAGGGCCACATTAGCATAAATTTACAAGAGCTCTTGTTCTGGCGGCATGATAAAAACCTGTGTTACCTTTGCATTAACACTGAATTGCTTGTTGTGCTTTTGGCAATGACAGATAAGTCAGTGTAATTCCCCATTGCAACAGAAATGATGCTCCAGATTCCAAACGCATCCTGAAGATGTCACTGACAATAATCTTCAAAGAGCGGGCAGTGAAAGTGGGCTGTATGTTTGTAGGATGATATACTGCAAATGACAGGAAGAATTATGTGAGTGAAGACGAATCTGTAACATATTATTAAGCAATTTCACGAGAATAACAGGGATAAAAGGATAATGGATGAGGGTGTCATTATTACCTTCATGTAGAGGGAAAGCAAAAGCAAAGGTAGAGAGACAAGATTAATTGAGGAAGGGTGAAGCATTCATTGCTCATCAGCTCTTTTGTACTCTTTGCTCCTGAAATTCCAGACTGAGGAGAGGAAAAGGTGCTCAGAGCTGCATTTTAATGTATCTGGCAAAGAGTAGGAAACTGACAAGGCACTTTTTAGTCACCTCCCTTTTTATCAAAATATACATAATGACTGTTACCTTTTGAATATTCCGAAGTCACAGAAAAAAATGCAGCAGAAGGTTTATTCTTTGTGTATGTATGTATGTGTGTAACAGCTTCGATTATTAGTTATGCTTTTAAAAACCAAAATTATAAACTATCAAAATGTTTTTATCCATGCATTGCCCAAAAATTGCTATTTTCAATTTAGAGAATCACATTCAGTGATGAAACATTTCAAAATCCATTATATTATTATTTTGATTAGTCTGAAGTCATTGGGTTAAAAAGGCAATATATTTTATAAGCAGTTTTTACTCTCCATTTTCTAAGTATATTTTCCTTTCATGTAGTAACTGGGCTTAAAAAAAAGTAAATATATTTTTCCTTTGTTAAATGAAGGGTGTGAGTAATTAAAAGCTTAAAATACTAAATTTTCCATTTATATGTTTTTTTTAATTATATGTTTCTTATAACTTCTCATTTGGCTAATTACTCCAAAGCACATACTATATCACACACAGTAAGATGCAATTATAACATAGCAACCCCTATCCTTCTGGTTGCAGAATGGTAACACAGCTGTTTTGCTGGAATCTAAGAAACCTTTTGGGACATGAAATCCCTTCTGACTGTAATTTACTCGTGATACAGAGTTAACCTTAGAGGTTGTAGAAACTTTAAATTATATATATATTTCTGTGTGCTAGACTATTAGGAAAATCGAATCATCGTATTACAAGCTTAAATATGCACCCAATGGAGATATTCACTCAAAGATTAATTTGGGAACAAGAAGCCTACATTTTTCATCCTTTTCTACATATTAAGTTCGTATATTCAGGAAAGGTAACAAAGGGTTGAGATTCAGGAGTCGGTGAGAACTGAGACCCTTGCAAGGTTGATATCCAGATAACAATCAAGAGTTTAACGTGTACATACATACACAGACCTGCACAGCAGTAATGCTATTAAATGCTACACGTATATACCATCTGGTAATTCTATATTGGATTGCAAACTGTCTCTCTGTATGCCTCTAATATTTTATCCTTGTCATTTTCTGATTAGCAGACCTAGAATTCCTATTTCGGTTCTACAAATGGGAAATTTGAGAAGCAGAAAATTAAATGAGTCTGCTCAAGTAATTTTATAGTAAATGATGCTTCTAAGAATAAAACCATTTTCAGATACCTCATCCAATGTACTTTCTATTTGCTGTTTGATTTTTTGATTTGTTATTCATGCCACATCTGTTTTTTGATATTTTGTTAGTTTTCATGTGCATCTTTTAAATTATCTGAAATGTTTCTTCACTAAAGGAACATCCTCTGCCTTATGTTTTCTGTAGAGTAAGGGAAAAGAAACTAACATTTGTCAAGTACTTAATATGTCTCGAATACTGTTCTTTCAATTACTGTATACTCACTTACTCCTGTCTATCCTATATCTTAACATATACAGTCAAAATTATACTGTCTTTTTACATCTGTCCCGTATTTTAGATCTCCAAATGTCTATATTCAGTGGCCCTTTTCTGTCCTCATGTTCCTTGATTTCTGCGTAACATTTAACACTGAGCTTCCAAAATCCTAACATGCTTCCTTGCTAAGCCTTCCAGTCTCCTTCCTTGGCCACTCTTCCATCTGCCTCGCCCTCAAGAGATTCTCCCATCCCCAAAGGTGTGTCCTTTCAGTCACCTCCATTCTCTACCATAGATATCTAATTCCTTTTCATGCTTTAAACTTTCACTGTGTACAGATTATCCCAAAGGTACCTCTCTAGTTGTATCTTCCTTCTACAGCTCTATATTCTTAGTGGCCTGCTCTGTTGATTAGCTGTCAGTATGCTTTGCTTATCTCAAACCAAACTCATAATTTTCCTTTTTTCTAATTTCCTCTTAACTTCCCAATTTTAAAAGATGTCATGATTCTAATCACCCAGGCCTTATTGCCCATTTGAATTATTTAGAAATTCTTTAGCCCAACATCAGAAGCTTCTCCCACCTCTTTACCCTATTGGAGTTCATTTCCCATCTCCATCTTTGGCAGATCAACCATCCTTCAAGGCCCATTATCAGATATCATCTTTAATAAGAGGCTTTCCCCAAACCAACCAAATGTATGTATTTCTCTCATCTTTGAATGCCCAAACGATTTGTACCTTCTACTATATATTTTATTGTAGTTTGTCTTTTATTATTTTTATAGTTGTCTACTCACCTCCTTAGACAGTAAACATATTGAGGACAGGAACCATTGTATCTTATATACATAGTACGTGGAACAACCTTACAAGATACTTAATTAATATTTGTTGAATTGAATTAAATAAAATGACAATCTCAATCAGGTATTTTAAAATATGATTTTTTCCTCTACATGAAAAAGCCTTTACTGTGTTGAAATTTAATATTAACCTTTTGATTATTTATTTGACATTCTGGAGCATATTCTTTCCTAATTTACATTTATACATTGCAATTTATTATCATAATAGTTACCGTTTGTTGAGCATGGACTTCCCCTGGGCCTTTTGTGGACCAGGTACTTTGTTAATACTGGATATACGGAGGTGAGCAAGTCCCTACCTTCATGATGGTCACCTATTTCCTTGAGAAGATAGTGCTCTTTTCATATGACAATTCATAAGGCATATTTGTGAATTGTTATATGTATGATATATGGAAAATAGAGCTATATGTATGATATATGGAAAAAATTAAAAAGAAATTAGAGCATTTTATTATATATTTAGATATATCTAAATCTTGATTATATTAAATCCTTAGTTGTAACTATTATGTGTGTCATAGTTATGTGTATGATAAATGGAAAAAAATTAAAAAGAGAAATTAGAGCATTTTATTAAAAATTTTTATATACCTAAATCTTAATTGTGTTAAATCCTTATAACAACCATAAAATATAGGTATTGTTTATCCACATTTAAGAAATGTGGAAGCGGACTCTGAGAGTCAAAGGAACTTTTTCCAAATCACAAAAGCAGTAAAATGGCAGAGCCAGAAATGGAACTGAAGATTATTTAATGCCAAAGTCTGTGGTTTTCCACTGCGCCACATGGCTTTACGTGTCTGTGTCCTAGCAAAAGGGATGTTACATGACAGGAGCTCTTAACTGTAACTCATGTATTTGCCTCAACCTAGAGGAGGCTGGGAACATTAGTCATAATTATGCCAGACGATGGGTAGAATGGTATTACTTATTAAACTTATGGAAAGCATACGCCCTGCAGTTTTATGAAAGGAAGGAAAATATCTTACTTTTGTGCAAGATGTCCAGTCAAGGTGAGCACACGTCGTTGCCCTACTTGCTAGCAGCAGTCACAGGATCCCAATTATTGATATAGTTTGGGTCAAAGGGAATGTTTTCTGCATCCTACCGAGCTTTGATATGGGGCAGTGTCAGGGGAAGGTTGTGGGATACCTCATAGAGGCTGACACTTTTCACTGCACGTGCTGCGACTCAGATGATTATAAGAGAGCAATTCTTCATTCACCGTAAGTCCAAATCCAATGTCGAACATGACAAACAAAACAGAATTAGCTCCTCTCTTCCCTTTGCATTAAGCAAATGTTGATGCTTCGTTGTGAAAGGAAAAAGCAAGCAAACATTTACAGATTGACTAATACAATTCTACCTAGCCTTTCAAGCAGTCTTTGAGACTGCTTCTTATGCCTACATATCTCTTTGCTTATTCTTTTCTTCTTGTTTTTTAATTCCAAACTTACTTTATCAAGACTTCTTTTGTCTTCCCTTCCTATAAGCTGTTTTTATATGTAGTCTTTGTTTTGGGGAAAACTAAAAATTATCTTTTGGTTTCATATTACCCAGATTTCAAATTTCTAGTCCACATACTCATACAAAAAAGATGATACTCCTAAGTTTTAGATAAGGTTAGGATTTGTTTTATTTAATTACTTGCATCTATTAGATGATTCTAATTTTATATTTCAACTTACAAACTTTTAAGGGTGGGATCATTCAAGTCCCTTTCATTGGCCTTATAACTACCCATCATGTTGACATACCCAAATGTTCATATACTAGTGCTTTTGATTATAAAGATTATTTTTTATTTTCAGATTTTCTAGGCATTCATGAGAGAAATAGTAGTTTCATTTATTTTTTGATATAGTTTTGGCCTTTTAAATCCCATTCAGTGCGATGTAGATATGAATGAGTATGCCTTACAGAGGAAATGAAGAGTATAATTCATTTATTTTTAAACTTTTTAAATGAATACATAATAATTATACTTATTTGTGGGGTACCTGTGATATTTTGATACACGTATACAATGAGTAATGATCAAATCTGAATAACTGGGATATTACCTGAAGCATTTATCATTTCTTTGTGTTGGGAACATTTTGAATCGTCTACCTATTTTGAAATATACAATACATTGTTTTTAACTGTAGTTACTCTGCTGTGCTTTTGAATACTAGAACTTATTCCTTCTATCTAACTGTATGTTTGTGCCCACTAACCAAACTCTCTTGATCCCATACCTTCTTCCCATCCTCTGGTAACTATTATTCTACTTTCTTCCTCTACACAGCAGTCCCCAACCTTTTTGGTACCAGGGATGGGTTTTGTGGAAGACCATTTTTTCCACAGACCTAGGACATGGGTGGGGATGGTTTTAGAATGAAACTATTCCACCTCAGGTCATCAAGTATTAGATTTTCATAAAGAGCATGAAACCTAGATCCCTCACATGCACAGTTCACAATAGGGTTTGCACCTGCTGCCCAGCGTTCACCTCCTGCTGTAAAGCCCAGTACCAGTCCATGGCCTGGGGACACTTTCTCTATAAGATCAACTGTTGTATTATTTGTCTTTCTATGCCTGGATTTGAAGAGCATAATTTAATCTGGTGATTTGATTAGGCAGAAACCAAGCCTAAGGAGCCTACTATCCTAGTATCACTGTAGTCACCATGTATAATAATATTTCAGTTAAAAAATGCCTTGAGATAAGGTAATCATGTATCTTCCTATACCAGCAAGATTCTAACATTTCCTCTCCTTAGCACTGAGAAAGGGAGTTTTTATAGGATAAGGGACTGGAGAGAGATTGAGAGGGAAGATGTGCCAGTGGTGATGCTAGCAAGGAAAAGGTTAGAGTATCCTAGGTTATAGGAGCACAGTGCCAAGGACGTCATGCTGTAGAAACTCTGAGGGACACCAAAGTGACCAACGATCTTTCTTTTTTCCAGCCAGCTTCAGGAATTGATTCCCCTATCTCTGTCTTCTAGTACTATTACAGATTACCTTCACCCAGGGTCTCTTTCCTTTTGACCTCAAAGAGAAAAAGAATAGTCTTGTAGCTTCTCACAACTCTCCTCTCCTTTTAACCCTCAGACTTCTTTAAACTTCCTTTGGAAAATTCTTAGTGTTTCTGTCACTTCAATTTGAGAGCTTCATCGTGAAACTCATGATTTATATATGACATACCATAAATGCAGCTTTTTCTGACAAATCGTTACTGACAAGGAAAGTTTTTCATTGAGGAAAAAATATTTTGTTTATTTCCTTACATCTGTGCTTCATCCATAGAGAAGAAAATGCAAACTTTTGTTGTTCTTCCCATGGGAAGGAAATTGCTGCTCTCATTTTCCAGAGCCTTTTCATAGCTGGGTGTTGGAGACCTTGTTTTGGCTTCAAATCACACCAAATTCATCAAGCCTTTCCAAGATAACTTTGCAATAAGGGAGGATATTAGCTATTAATTTTATTAACATTTATTAATAATTATTATTTAATATTATAGTAGTTGCTATTAATTTTTATGAAAAGTTCCTAGTTTTACCTCTGGTTATTGTTCCCCTGTTGTACATTTCCTTAGTCAAAAACCCTGCAGGAAAAGGCAAAATATGACAGGCTTTAAGCAGCAAAATTTCACCCACAGATTCTAATTCTGATTTCATTACTATTGCAAGTGTGAATGTTCAGAAATCATTTGGTTGCAAGAAATAGAACTCAAAGTACCTTAATGTGAAAGATCGTTTATTTGCAAATACGATTAGTTCGTAAAATCCCATGACAAGAACAAGGAAAGCCTGAGGAGAGACTGGAACTGAGGATTGGACAGTCATTTGCCTGGATGTCTCCCCTTATGGGCCACATGGGCTTTTGTCTCTGCTTCTGCTTCATTGTTGTTTCTTCCCACAGATAAGATGTCCTTGGATCTCTCTGCTTGAAACTCAAGAGTCACTGCAGGGACATTACAGGGACTGTGATTCACTGCTGCTCCATTACCAACTAAAGTTCCACTTTTTTTTTTTTTTTGAGTCAGAGTCTTGCTGTGTCGCCCAGGCTGGAATGCAGTGGCATGATCTCAGTTCACGTCAACCTCCACCTCCAGGTTCAAGCGATTGTCCTGCCTCAGTCTCTCAAGTAGCTGGGATTACAGGTGCCCGCCACCATGCCCTGCTCATTTTTTGTATGTTTAGTAGAGATGGGGTTTCACCATGTTGGCCAGGCTGGTCTCAAACTCCCAGCCTCAAGTGATCCACACCCCTCAGCCTCCCAAAGTGCTGAGATTACAGGTGTGAGCCATCTTAACCAGCCACACTTTCAAATTCCAAGGAGAGGGAATTTGATTGGTTTTCCTCTGCAACAACTGTTCACCCTGGTCTAAATCAGCTCTGGTCAGAGAGAAGTAGGGACACACCTCTGAGAGTATGGGGAAGCTTTTTTGAGAAAGGGGGTATGGTTGGTACGTACACTCCAAAAAGTCTCTCCCCCTTTAACTATTTTGGTGAGGAGTATTTAACTATATTCCTCAGTATGCTATTCAGAAAGAAGAGTGCCCAACCCAGTTTGGAGGAAGATAGGAGGACTCTTAAATATGAACGAGTCAACAGGCAGTCAGACAGAGAGGAGCAGGACATTCCATCCAGAGAAGAACAATGAGGGCAAAAGCACAGAGGGGCAAAACGCCTCTGAGAACAGCAGGGATTCAAGGGAATGCAGAGCAGTGGTATGAGGAGAACCCAGAGATGGATGCTGATATGGAGCAGCAGCATTCACTATAGGATGTTAGGGGTGGTTGGCTGGGTGTGGTGGCTCACACCTGTAATCCCAGCACTTCTGGGAGGCCAAGGTGGGCAGATCACCTGAGGTCAGGAGATTGAGACCAGCCTGGCCAACATGGTGAAACCCTGTCTCTACTAAAAATGGAACAATTAGCCGGGCATGGTGGTGCACACCTGTAATCCCAGCTACTTGGGCGGCTGAGGCAGGAGAATCACTTGAACCCAGGAGGTAGAGGTTGCAGTGAACCAAGGTCATGCCACTGCACTTCACACTCCAGCCTGGGCAACAGAGCAAGACTCTGCCTCAAAAAAAAAAAAAAAAAAAAAGGATGCTGGGGTTAGGAGTCAGAGTCTGGAGGCAGGGGCATTGGTAAGGGTTGACTAGAGGTTAGAAAACTACTAAGATGGGGTCCTCACCCCTCTGCCACATAGCAGCCTGTGGCCGGTTAGGAACCAGGCCACACAGCAGGAGGTGAGCAGCAGGCAAGCAAGCACTACTGCCTGGGCTGCACCTCCCGTCAGATCAGCGGCAGCATTAGTTTCTCACAGGATTACAAACCCTATTGTGAACTGTGCATTGGAAGGATCTAGGTCACACACTCCCTATGAGAATCTAATGCGTGATGATCTGAGGTGGAACAGTTTAATCCCCAAACCACCTCACTCCCTCACCCCTGGTCCGCGGAAAACTGTCTTCCATGAAACGAGTCTCTAATACCAAAAAGGTTGGAGACTGCTGCACTAAGAGACTTAGAGGACTTTATCAGTGAAAATAAAGAGAAAAGGACAGATGCGAGAAATACTATGGAGCTGGAATCAACAGGATTAGCCACCAGTTGCATGTAGAAAGGAAATGACAGGAATATTTACAGATAAGCCCCAAATGTTTAATTTGATGACTTTATGAATAGTGTTGCCATTCACTAAGATAATAACAGAAACTTACTATGATTAGAGTGACCACCCGTTTTCAGTCCTATAATATACAAAGTACTGTGCCAGAGACGTGAGGAAAGGATTTCGGGCAGTGCCCCCAAGCCCTTGGATTCCCTTTCCCATCTCCTGTTTTTCACTTTCTCCCGTTCCCAGTACTTAGTAGAATTTTTCATTAAACTCCACTAAACTGGGCCATCCTCAGCAAAATAACTCCACAGATTATTTATTGCAGTGCAAATAAATTCCGAATCAAGTTCTGTGTCACTGAATATTGATATCATTTTTAAATTGCTTCATGTCAGATTGGTATATTACATTGAGTTTGTCATACTTAATCAACAAACTAAAGCTAAATATTTTCCAAAGAAAAAGACAAATGCTAAAATATAACACTTGGATTTTATTTAATATTATTTAAAATAATATTAAATTACTATATGTAGACATAAATTTTATAACTAAACTTATTGATTTATGTATCATAGAAAAGTAGTAAAACACACCTGCAGTACTTAATAGGATGTTTGTCTTCAGCACACAAGGTATTTCAAGAATAGATTACCTGGATGAATGATTTAGAAGGCTTTTATCTAGATAGTTAGCGTAATAAAGATAGGGCATAGTGTTTTCTGGTCCCCATTGTGGATCCCTTTTTTAGTTTAGAGAACTAAATTGATGTCATTTATTTAGAAGAATGCTGAATAACAAAATGTATTACTTTATTCTTTTAAATGTCCTACCATGTTTCAGAATATTTAAAGCAAATTAATGCATATCAGAAATAAGTTATCGTGTTACTGTCAAAGGATAGTAAATGTAATTGCTTCATATATTTACTTACCTTGCTTTAGTGCCTGGTATATCAAACTATTGAATGTCGATCAAAATACGCATTCAGTCATTGGAGAGATCAGTGGTAAATATTACCATATTGTTAAAATAAATTTGAGGCCAGGCACAGTGGCTCATGCCTATAATCCTAGCACTTTGGCAGTGGATGGATCACCTGAGGTCAGGAGTTCTAGATCAGCCTAGCCAACATGGCAAAATCCCATCTCTGCTAAAAATACAAATATTAGCCAGGTGTGGTGGCATATGCCTATAATCCCAGCTACTCGGGAGGCTGAGGAAGGAGAATCACTTAAACCCAGGGAGGCGGAGGTTGCAGTGAGCCAAGATCATGCCACTGAACTCCAGCTTGCATAATAGGACCAAGACTCTATCTACGAAAAACAAATTAAATTAAATAAATAAAATTGAGAAAACATGACATTAACCCAAATGAATCTAATTGGTAAGATGTCTTTGGTAATAAGGTCTGAGGCAGGATACTTAGCATCTTAGTCTTTTGGGGCTATTATAACAAAACACCTTAGATTAAGTTATTTTTAGACAACAGAATTTTATTGCTCTTAGTTGTGGAGCCTGGGAAGTCCAAGAATAAGGTACCAGTGGATTTGGTATGCGGTGGAGGCTCTCTGCCTTGTAGATGGTGCCTTGTTGCTGTGTCTTCACCAAGGTGGAAGGGGAAGAAGGTTTCTCAAGCCTCTTCTATAAGGGCACTAATTCCCAAAGGCCCCGCCTCTTAGGGATTAAGGGTTAAGTTTTTTAACATATGAATTTCAGAGGGGAGGGAGAGACATGAACGATCAGACCATAGCATTTGGGTTCCAGTCTCACCTCTCCCAGCATTCAGACTTTTTATGACCTTGATAAAATAAATCCTTCCTTCCTCATTGGTAAAATGGGGATAAAAAATCTTGCCCAGCCCATGAAAAAGTGATTTTGTGATGCTTAAATAAAATTGAATATTTGAAAAATGTGTGATTTGTATATAGTTATATATTAAGAACTTCTAAATTTTGTGTTGTAGATATTTTAAATTATTTTACTATGAAATGCTCAAATCAATTAGAAAACTAGCCAATGTCATGTACTCAACTGCCCAACTTTAACGTGTTATAAAATTTGATATATTTGCTTCTGATCATTTTTACAAAACAAAACATTAAAAAATACAAGTTTTGGCTAGTGTAATGGCTCATGCTTCTAATCTCAGCACGTTAGGAGGCCAGTGGATCACTTGAGTCCAGGAGTACGAGACCAGCTTGGGCAACATGGTGAAAACTTGTCTCTACTAAAAATACAAAAATTAGGCATGGTGGTACATGCCTGTAGTCCCAGCTACTCAGGAGGCTGAGACAGGAGAATCACTTGAACCCAGTGTCACAGGATCCTTGGGGTGTCACTCTTTCCGTTGGAAACCTCTGTGGCCTGTGGGGCCTTTGCCCAAGTTTTGCTTGTGCCCACTGGCTTGTTCTACCCACTCAGCCTATGAGGCTGTGCTAAGCTTGCACTGCTGGCCCAGATCCCATGCCTGCCAAGGGCACTCCAGGCACGGAGTCATTAAGAGCATGTGAGCAAGCCTGGGGTCCGGCCAGTATGCACAACCAGGTGTGCTGGTTGTGGCAGAGCGGACAGCTCCAGGCACTGGCGCAGGTGCTGGCTCTGTGTGAAGCTAAGGCTGGACCAGGCATACTGTAAGCAGCTTCCACTGTGGGCACTGGGAAATGCAGTGGCAACCAGAAGCTTGGAGATGCCAGGAGCCACAGCCCCCTAAGAGAGTGTCACAGCCCTGGCTCAGGGAACCCTTAGGTCTGGACTCCCTGAAGGGCCACAACTCTTCTCTTCTCTCCTTCTCTCTTCTCTTCTTTTCATCTCCCACAACCTGGCAGGTGGGGTCTATGTTTCAACCCTGTTTGTTTTACAGCTGTTCCAGTCATTCCCACTAATGTCCAGTCCAGCCCTTAGCAGAGAGGAGACCAATAATGAGTGTGGCTGAGTTGTGGGGATTTTATGGGCTCAGAAGAGAGGAAGTGCATGGGGATTGGTCCATGGGGAACATGGGCTTGCCTGGAAAAAGCCCCATCTGATTGGTCCAATAGTCATGAATGACGTCCTCCCCCAGGGCTGTGGACATCACCTGGAATTGGCAGGTGGGCCTTCAAGCTTCAGGCCATTCCTGGATTGAAGGTGGGGCTTCACCAGGGACCCGCCCCTTTCTGCCCAGGAATCTCTCAGCCTCCTGCCATCAACATGCCATCCACGGCACCCAGGCTGTTTATGCTGAGAAGTGCCTGCAGGCCTACGTCAAGCTACCCTCGGCCTCCCTCCTAGCTTGTGGGTGCCCGAAGTCCAGACAGGCTGAGGCGGCTGGGGGAGCTGGCATGTCAGTGCCACCCCAAGTACACGCACACCTGGCTGGGTCACAACAGTGCCCAGGTTCGGCCACAACCTTGCTCTGCACCAGAACAAGTGCTGGGAGCCAGGAGAGGCCAAGGAGTAGGAGCAGGCACTTCGGAGCCTGCGGGGGCAGGGGCTTCCAGGGCCCCTGATAACACAGGGGTGCCCAGATCCGAAGCCGCAGCGGGGAGGCTGTAGCTCAGTAGGGGGCGGGGCGCCCACCTGTTCCTGGCTCCTGCCGCACTGCGGAACACGCAACCTCAGCCGCACCTCCTGCGCTGCAGCGGCACCTTCCCAGTGGCTGCTCAAGTCAGGCGGTCTCTGCCATCACTGGGAGGCGAAAGTTGCAGTGAGCTGAGATCGTGCCATTGTATTCCAGCCTGGGTGACAAAGCAAGACCCTGTTTCAAACAACAACAAATACAAGTTTTACCCCACCTTTTTATAATGGTTCCATTCTGCTCCCTCTTACCCTAGAAACTCTACGTTATTGTATGGATACATTATCCTAATATGATCATGTTCAATTTAGGCTTCCTACTCAATTTTCAGTTTTTCATATATCCAACAATTTTACCCCAAGAATAAGTACATCCATTATGATGACGTTTATTAGAAAGGCCAAGCTGCTCACATAGATTTTCAGAAACACTGAATTTAGTCATCATCAAGAAAATCTGTAATCAAACTCTGTCTTTTTTTGTTCTGTTTCTGCATGTTAGTTGATACCAAACCGAAATAAAGAAGACATTCTTTTAAGTGCATTTACACTGAGAGAAAGATTGCTCATTGAAAATATTGATTTTTAATTATTTCTTTGGGATAAATAAATTAAGAACCAGAAGCAATTCCACAACTTTGTAAAAGCTAACAATTGTAGGCAAATTCGGATGACAAATATGAATATTTACTGTATTGAGAATAAGGTTAATATTTTAAAACAAGGTTGACAGGAGAAAAATTGTCTTAGTTTGCAAAAGGAAATTTGTTTCTTTAAGTGAAAATTGGGGTCAGTAGGCCACAGCTCTTCTTGCTTTTACATGCCTGAAATGAATTAAATAATGCAGCAGCAAAGCAGTACTGAGCAGACTGATGACAAAATTATACATTAAGGCTCAAAATCATTATACACTAGAAATACATATTTTATATAAGAAAACATGAAATTTTAAATGCATTCCCACTTCACCTCCATTATCTTAAGAGAGAAAAACTTAAGTCCTGTCTTCTTATGTTCATTAAGGCACTCATGGTCTTTTTCTAGGGAGCCAGGGTGGTTACTGCATTCTGTTTGCTGATTGTGATTTCAATGTGATTAAAGACTTATTCTTCATACAGTGGATGCAATATCCAGACACATATGCTATTCAAAGTAAGTATAATATTATTGTATGGAGAGTAAGTCTAATTTTGAGTTGTTTACTCTTCTTTGGATTCCCTTAAGTGAAATAATGATAGTAACTTTGTTAAATATGTACTGTCTTCTAGGAATTGTGCTAGGTACCCTATACCCACTATCTGATACACAATAATTCTTTGAGGCAGACATTATTTTTACCATTTTATAGATGAGAATGCAGACTCAGACAGGTGAAATAAGTATAAGTTGACCAAAGTAACCAGGCTAGTAAGTGCGGTTATTAGACGCTGACTTCGTATTTTCAGTAGTGACATTTTCAGGAATATATTGCAAACATATTAATATTCAATCCAATATTAAATTTCATGATTTATGACTTTTAAAGCAAGTGTGAGTGGGAGTCTATTTTTATAAATCAAAATGAATAGCACTTGAAGCCTATGCTGTGCATTTGTGTACACTCAAACACACTTGGAGCATTGTGTTTGGCTCTTTTGTTTTCAGTGCCGATGCCAGTAGTTACCCTATGGAAAATGTTAGTGTAAAACACTAAAATGTAGTAGAAAGTGTATTTTATTATATAATTACCTTTTTATTATGTGGACATATAGTAAACAGTCTACCTATGCGTACTACATATAACTTTACTTTGAAAGGCATGTAAATAGAACAGAGTCTACTGTGATCTATCTATATGATACTGAAATAACCATCTGATTCACAGAAGTTATTTCATTAGAATGTGGTTTTTATTACAGCCTTTAATTGTTTAATCCCTCGTGTCAAGTTATATAGACATGGCCCAAGTTGTCATGTCCTCAGTGGGTTGTATTTATTTATGATGGTACATTTTTCCCAGAGTCACAAAAGGCAGAAAATTTGTTATTGTTATGTGAAAACACTCGTTTTATACCATTATTCTCTTTACACATACTAGTCCTCAGAATATGGGAAATAAAATAAGCACTACTGCTACCTGGTAATCTTTACAAGAGGATTGTTTTTGAAGATAAGGAATTCAAATATCAATAAGCTGAACTGAAAACAATATTAAATTTCCAACATGATGTGGTTTCTATTTGGAAAGTGATGGAGCTGGTCTGTGTTCCTTTACTGTGTATCCATAGTATCAAAGTAACCTTTATATCTGTTTTTCTGCAATGATGACATTTACACTTGGTTGCATTAATATGAAGTAACATGGATCATGTGTGTTGGTAGATTCTTTTTAATTACTGTGTAAAAATAATATGTAATTGAAACAAAAAGCATTGTTTCCAATCCTAATTTTTTTTCCTCAAGTCCATCCTGTCAAGCTGCAAGCGTGAAAGTTATTTTCTGGTGGTGTGATTAGATTGGGGCTGAACCCTCCAGCTGGCAGGCCTGTCTATGACTGGCGGCGGCCTGTCCCCAGTGCTTGTCATTTCCTGACATGCCTGACAGGATGGGGACAGCCGCCCCAGACAGGTTCATTAGATGGTGTTTTCTACAGCTGGGCTAAAAATAAATAAATAAATAAATAAAAAGTCTGTGCTTTGTCAAAGCCTAAGCTGTAGGGGCCCTTCTTGTTGGTTTAAACCAGGGCCTTGTTTTGACAAATTTTGATCTGTGCCATTTTTAGATTTTCTGACACATTTTTGTTTCCTCCCCCTTTGGCCTGCACTTTGTGCTCTGTGCCTTATTGCTGCTTCAAAATCCTAACGTAGTCTTCCCAAGAGAAAAAGAACCACTGTTACTGAGGGCTTAAAAGAAACAATAGTGTAATACTTCATAAAATAGCAATACTTAATCTATTTCCATGGTGATCTGCACAATGGAGGAAAAACAACCTTGGGACTTGTGATAAGCCAATTACAAGAAAGGTTAAGAGTTTTTATAGTGCCAGGAACATGCCATGTACATGAAAACATAGGATCGTTACTAACAGTCTACACTGTCAAATACACTGCTCTTTAGAACTGCCAGAAATTTAAGCTATCTTCATTCTTGGGCTTTTAGGAACCTGACAGAGTTTTCTGCCTGTGTTCATAGGCTTTGATGTCAGAAAGAGAAGACTGTAGAATACCTGCTAATTAAAACCAGAAATAAATTCAAAAATCAAATTTAGAAATATGCTTCTTTGTCAGTGATAGGTCCCCTTTAAGGCTAACTAAATTTGCCAAAAATGGAGTGCATTTGAAACATACATTCCTACAGAGTCATGATTTATCATTCTCAACCCCAAATTCAAACTTTTACAACTGTAGTACTGGAAAGAAAAAAAATCTTCAGCCAAGAAATGATTCTTCTGGGTTGCACCTGTAATTAAAAAGTAGCTATTGACATCTGTACGTTATAGACTCACTAGCCATAGTCTCTCTTTTGTCATAGTTGCTGATAGCTGCTTTCCGTTAAGAGAAACATTTTATCTTAATTTTTAGTGGATAGAACATGCCCAAATAGAACACATATGATCATTTTGTCTAAATAATCTTAGCGCCGCTGTTAACTATATTTTCTTTCACATGTAATGATACAAAATAGAATAATGTTTGTATCTCTTATGTTTTGTCATTGGTGTAATAAGTAGTGTTGCTGAAAAAAAAAATCAAACTGCTCATTCACAAAAATCCTAGCCCTTACCTTTCCTTTGTAGTGTTAGCTTTCACTGCTTTAGTTCCCCGTCTCTATGACAACTGTTTAAATTGGGATGGGCAACTGTCATCTGGAGTATTACTGAGAGGAAAGTGTTAGTGAACACACAGTTCCCATAGATAGAGCATTTCAATATAATCCAATTTTAATTGAGCTCCAGAGACTTTGATGTGCTGCAGAAGGTTGGGAGAGAGCTATTCCAGGGAGAAATTAAAGCAGCCCAGCAAGGCTTCCCTGCTCCAGACTGTCACCATTTTAAGTAAGCATTAGCATCAGACTTAACCTGTCCCTATGGAACATCTCACTTCTTTTTTCAGCTCTTCACTGATTTATTTTGCCATATGTAAAAGCAAAGCACTTTCATCTTTTTATATATGTTTTTACACCCATTTGATTAGGCTTGAAAAGCTTGCACTGGACCTGAGATTCATCTTATGCTGTCTGTTGGACTTTGCTTCGGCGGCTCATAAAAGACATAGAAAGTAGATAGGGATTAGCTTGAAATTGTCAGCTATTATATATTTTTAATACTGCTTTGTAAGACCTTATTTTTGAGCTAAAAAGTTGAAGGAAGTGTAATTTTTATTTAGCCTTGATTTACCATTGAATTTCATTTTAATGCTTAGATTCATGGTCATTTATTAATGGCTATAATTTTTATTTCAAAATAGATTAAAATACCTTTTCCTCATCACATGAAAAATACCTTTCAGGGAAAGCTGGTTCAGAGCAGCTGAATACAGACACATCAGTCCTTGATAGAGAAACCATTAACCCTTTATTTTTTTTTAATGGAGAGTAAAAGGGGTATTTTTCCATGTGTATTGAAAAAGACTTAAATATTTTGAAATATCATGTTGAACGTACATTAAATATTCTAGTAATAATGACATCAAATCACAATATTAATTATAATTATGTACTAAATATTTTGCTTGTGCAATCAAAAAGTTTTGTTACAGGTATGATAAACTTAAGGAAATTATTATCTATTTATGACATACTTGACATTTCTGATCTATATCGGCACATTAAAAAAACATATATTGAGAAATTAAGTAATATATGACAGTGATTAGAAATTAGTTTGAGTCTATGCATCATCCTAGATACTTCTAGTATCAGAAAGTGGATTTACTGTAAAGCTAATGAAGCTTCAGCATCAGGACTTCTTACTCTTCAGGCCTTGGGAATGATGGGAGTTGCCAGTAATTTTACAGTGGTTTCAGTTTACTAAATTGCCTTAAAAGATCTCAGAAGAACCCAATTTCTAAGGCACTAGTAATTTGTTGTGATTTTTTTCTTGTTCCAAATATTCATATGCATAGCTTGTTATAAACAATGCTGTAGTGAATAGTATGGTACATATTTTATCTTGCTTTTGGGAGTATATTCACAACATAAATTCATAGAAATAAAATCACCAGGTCAAAGGGTATATACATATGAAATTTTGATAGATGCTGCTAAAATTTTCTTGATATATTTTACTATTTTGTGCTCCTACTATCACGGTTGTGAGAACTTGTTTTTTTCACTGTAAGCTCAGTATTAGCAAACTGTTGGATTTTTGCCAATGTGATAGATTAAAAAATCGTATTTTCATATAGTTTTCTCAAACAATGAATGAGGTTAAGCATGTTTTCAGTCAAGCAGAAGTCATTTTTACTTTTTTCTGTGATTTATCTATTTGAGCTTTTTTTAAAGCAACATGTTACCCTCTCATTGTCTGTGAGAGGCAATTATTGATAAATAATGTTTTGTCTAATGTGTGTTATTTTTCCATATTACATAACATAGATTTATAATATATAATGAAAATTATGTAGACATATAGATATGTGTGTTTATCCCTGCTTCCAACCTAGATTAATTTCTCATTTCTCTATGGAATGTCCTCCTAAATAATTAGTGTCATTTGTTCTGAGGATAAGACTCTTAAAATTTTCCTGTATACCCAATAAGAATCTTTCTGCTCTAGCATAAATCAATTACTTATAACTACTTATAATTAGCTAAATATATTAACACTTTACTTCCTATATAGAATTCTAAACCAGTTTGCCAATGTGAATGTCTCTAGTTTATATTTTTATTTATTTACTAAACATGCATATTGGAGAAACATACACTGGTGCTCCAGGCAGCTGCATTCATTGAGTACTTGCTAATGTGCCACACACTATACTGAGTACCAGGGAAAACATTCCACATTAATGTGGGGTTTTGACTGAAACACAGAAATCACCTCTATATATGGAGGAAATAATATTATTATTTGTATTTTCAGTGGAGAACAAAGCTTTAATAACATTAGATATTTTAATTTATATTTTATTCACTGGTTATCATTCCTTTAAAGTTGTCAGGTGTAGACAGGTTAATCGTTTTTATTGTTAAACACATTTTCTTTGCGGAAGTTTATGTTTATGTGAGTGATGACAAACAGAGTGATTGCCATATCTACAGTCTAGACTGAAACTCTTATCTTTTTCACAACACTCGTAATCTGCCAGTAATCCTAAACCTGGGAAATGTCAGAAAACCCATAGCCACTGGAGCCAGAAACCTTTGAGACTCCTTTCATAACTTTACCTCAGCATAAAACAAAACGCTCCAGCCCTTTCTGTCTCAGAACTGTCTGCTCTTCCTCCCCTCTTCCTACCTGCTGCAACTCTATTAAGTCAGACTTCCTCTACTTCCTACTGGCTTAATTCACATTTCCAGTTTAGCCTCATTCCAAGTCATTCTCCATACAGCTTTCAGAGTGCTCTTTGCAAATGCAGTTTTAATCTTATAACCACCTTCCTCCAGTGCTCTCCATGGCATCACATTCCTCCTTAGAGCTGCCATCTATTGAGAGCTAAGTTAAAATCCCCCCCATTCCAGTTCACCCACTCTGCAGTGAGTGCTCTGGGCAGCCTCTTGCCCATAGACACGTGACCTCTGTACTTACAATAGAAACACCTGAGATAAGAACTTTACATTACCATAGCTCACTTAATTCTTTCAGCAACCCAGTAAAATAGCATTCTATCAATCTTACAGATAGAGGCACAAATAGAAAGGCTAGGCTCCATGAAAGGAGGGGCCATCTCTGTCTTGTTCATCAGTGTGTTTCATCACCTAGCACAGTATCTGGATCCTAGTATGTGCTGACTAAATTTTTGTTTAATGAAAAAATG
Source organism: Alouatta palliata (assembly GCA_004027835.1). Lineage (NCBI taxonomy): Eukaryota > Metazoa > Chordata > Mammalia > Primates > Atelidae > Alouatta > Alouatta palliata. Next base: position 274,490 of record PVKV010000076.1, on the reverse strand, counting down.
ATGTATTATGCCAACAGCCTTTGCCTGGGAACAGAGAACTTGCTCATGATATTCAAATAAATGGCATATTTTCAGCAAAGTAGTATTTTGTCACAAATGTCTTTACAAAGAAAGAATAAAAAGTAAGCAGAAGAGGAAAAAATAGTTCTGGGGCATTCCAGAAATGCAGAAGAAACTTTTAGGTTATATCTAATCCTGGAAATACTGTTTTCATTGCCTGTAAGTTGTATAATCTCTAAAACCTCTTTTTACCCAATTATAGATGTTTGGGAAAGATCCTCATTTGAAAGCAAGAGGCATTTACTGGGCCATTTACAGTTAAACTGAGCTGCATTTCTCTAATATAGAAAATTGGATGCCAAAGCAAAAATACCATGGGAAATTTAGTAGGTACATTGTGTAGTTGAAGCACTAAGATGTTTTAAAGTGGTTTTACTTTGTTTTGTTTTATGTTAAACTTCAAATGCTGAAGACAGAACACTCAAAACCATCCAGTAAGAAGTATATAAAAACAAATTCCAGGAAATAATCAGAGGTGACACACAAAACCGAGATTGGATCAGAGAATAAAGTACACTGAAAAGGATCTGGGCTGAGGTCAAGGCAGAGACTGCTCACATCACTCCTGACTGAGGGTTCTCTAAGATCTAGGTGGGGAGGACTGTGAATTCATTGTTCACCACATATATGTAGCGCAACCTTTCTGCTAACCTCTCCACTTGATACTTGCTACGTTATTTCATTTAATACTCACAGCCACCCTGCAAAGTAGATGTAATTGTTCTCACTTTATATAAGGGAAACTGTGTCTCAGGTATATTTGGAAACTTTTGGGAAGTTTAGAGTGTGTGTGTTGTCCTCCAAGTCCAAGTTCTTTCTACTACAGTGTGGCATACAGATATATAAAAAATTACTTTAGTCCACCAAACTAAGTGCTGGTGAAGTACATACTTATTGATACATACTGGTAGGATGAGGGAATGTGGCAAAGGTAACATTTATACGACCTTGGATAGATACACATTAAAGTAGACCCAACCAAAAGGACTTCCAAAATGCAAATTTCCCTGCATGAGGTTATGTTTCATTTTACCACCTCTCTTCAGGAGAGGGTGATACTGGAGAAGCTCTAACTTTAAGAGAAAGAAACATAAATTCTCATGAACCCCAAGCATGCACTTGTGAATACCCAGGGGTACTTGGGTTTTCAAGTGAAAATATGATTTAGAAACCCTGAACTCGTATTTTATGAAAGCTTTCAGCTTTCAGTTGCTAATTATCACTGAAAAAGAAAAGCCTTTAAAACCTGAAAAATAATTCACATTCACCTTTTCTTTCTGGTCCCTGATGAGCCTGCTACCTACCTGGCAGATACTTGATAAATGGTAAATATCTTTTGAATAAATGCTTTTTTTGAGCAGTAAGCTTTTAATACATCATAGAAATTTACTAGGCAGACAAGGAGGGAAAGTTATTGTAGAACAAAGTGTGGAAATGTTTGATATCTGCATTTTTTTTAAATTCCAGTAGACTTTACTTTTTTAGAACAGTTTAAGTTTACGGAAAAATGAACAGAAAAATGAACAGTTAATACAGCAAATTCCTATATATGTGTGTATTGGTCATATTTTTTTTCCTTCTTCAAAGAACAGACATGAAAGTAACATCTGACAATTTTTTCCTTTTTTTTTTCTTTTTTTTTTTTTTTCTTGAGTTGGAGTTTCACTCTTGTCACCCAGGCTGGAGTGCAATGGCACGATCTTGGCTCACCACAACCTCTGTCTCCCTGGTTCTAGCGATTCTCCTGCCTCAGCCTCCAGAGTAGCTGGGATTACAGGCATGCGCCACCATACCTGGTTAATTTTGTATTTTTAGTAGAGATGAGGTTTCTCCATGTTGGTCAGGCTGGTCTTGAATTCCCAACCTCAGGTGATCCACCCTCGGCCTCCCAAAGTGCTGGGATTACAGGTGTGAGCCACCATTCCCAGCCAGTAACACTTTATATTAGAAAATTGTCAGCTACAAATAACAGATACTCTAACTAAACTGGCTTCATTAAAAATAAATAAATAGATGATAGATAGATAGATAGACAGATAGATAGATAGATAGGCTGACTTCATTAAAAATAGATGATAGATAGGCAGATAGGCTGGCTTCATTAAAAATAGAAAGATGATAGATTGATGGATGGATGGATAGATAGATGATAGGTAGGTAGGTAGGTAGGTAGGTAGGTAGGTAGATAGATAGATAGATAGATAGACAGTCCTGGATTCTGATGATCTCCAAGATTGATTCATCTGGTCGCAGATGCTGTCGAGAACCCAGGTGCATTGCCTGTCTTTACTCAGTGATCCTTGGTTTGCCCTCATTCTCACACTGATAGCAACATAAAATGGGAAATTTTGATCAGCCTTCTGAAAAGTTGGAATTTTATTTAAGTTCCAATAAACCATGTTTTTTCTCTCCCTTCAGGCATAGATACCTATTGACATAGCACCAATTACTCTGTTTATATTTCTGCTGCTACAGAATAACTGTATATATACAGGGTCTCCAGCTTAATCATTAATAGAAATTAATCAGAAGAATAAAATCAGAAATCAGATTCTATATATAACTTTTAATTCAGTCATTCAACAGATTTTTTACTGAGTTTCTACAGCATACCAGGCATTGTGCTAAGTAATAGAGACACAGTAATGAGAAGAAACAAATGGTCAAAAAGATTATAGTCTAGTGGGGGAGATTACATTAAAAATGAAACTATACAATGAATTTGCAAAATTACATTTGTGGTAAGTGCTGTGAAGAGAATTTGTCTCCTGTAGGTACTATGAGAGTGTAATTTGTCTCCTCTAGGCACTATGATAGGGATGTTTTACCTAGTTAGGGGGGTCAGTTACAAAAATAGAAGCAAAAAGAGACCTCGAAGATGAGTAGAAGTGAACTAGGCAAATAGGGGAGGGAAGATATTTCCAGAGAGGGAAGAATATGTGCACTGGCTCTGTGACAGGAAACAACTGGTATATAACAAGGGACTGAACGAAAGCCAGTGTGTCTTGACCTCAAGGGCAAAGTGGAACCTGATTCATCTGGAGCAGGATACCTGTTGTGTGCACCACTAACCCCATCCCATCTCTTTCAGTGTTGGCTCTGCTTCCTGGGAACTCCTGCTGCCTTGTGATTTTTATTGACTGCTTTCTTGCTGTCTTCTGGCTTCTTCCCACTCTCCTGTTCAGGCTGTCTCTGAATATCTCAAATTCAAATAATGAAGAGATATTCTCTGATTGGATCAGCCAGCCAAATCTGTGATAGCATGGCTCTGACAGTTTTCACAACCAGACTGTGGTTACCCTACTTAGATGACTGCAAGTAGAGTATCCCTTGTCTCAAATGCATGGGTTCAGAAATGTTGCAGATTTTGAGTTTTTTCACATTTTGGATATATATAATGAGACATTTCAGGGATGGGACCTATGTCTAAAAATGAAATTTATTTATGTTCCATATATAGTTTATACATTTAGCCTGAATGTAATATTATACAATATTTTTGTGCATGAAGCAAAGTTTGTATATTGAACCATCAAAAGCAAAGGTGTCACTACCTCAGCCACTCATGTGGACAGTCTGTGGTTATTTGACATCGTTATCATTTCTGACAATGAATTTATATGCTACTGATAAGAAAGCATTTTCTTACATTTATTCATAATACGTACATAACAGTAAAAAAAAACGACACACCATTAACACAGTGTAAAAACAATGTGTTCAGTGTAACAGCAGCACGTTAGCATCACAGAATACCTGGGTCAGCTGTTAAACAGCAGCAACAACAGACAGTGCAGGCTTTCAGTCTCTGCCTGCCATGCTGGGTTTTAATTAGAAGGTAGGACGCTGCACAGTAACCCCAATGAGGACACTGAATAAACGGTATATCACATGCCTACCTGTTGACTGCGACCTGTCACATGAGGTCAGATGTGGAATTTTCCACTTGTGGCTTCATGTTAACACTCAAAAAGTTTCCTATTTGGGAACATTTTGGATTTTGTGTTTCTAGATTAGAGATGCTCAACCTGTACCTTTATATTAGTTACTCATCCTGGTTCAATCCAGGGTGGTGACATCATTGGTAATAAACATGGTATAAAGGAACTTTTCAGAAGAGGGCATCACCCATGTTCTCTCCAGTCCATAACAAATTGAGAATCACTCTGGAATATTTTAATATGGTTGGTTTCAATCATTATAGACCATGTAGATTAAAAACTTTTTACATGTGTTTATTACTAAATAAAAATAAAGAAAAGTATTTGTAATTCATTAGTATGTTAAAGTACTGCTATGTGCTAGGTTCTGTGCTTGGTAGGAAGAATACAGAGATACACAGAATTCCTGTCCTCAGTTGATAGGTCAGTGGGAGACACCAGAAGTCAACTAACAATTATATAGTTTGGTAAATATTTTAAAAAGGTACACAGGGTACCTTTTTATGAAAAGATTCAGGGGTCTCAGTGGGAGCAGCAGGGTCTCCTAGCTTAATCATTAGTAGAAGTTAATCAGAAAAACAAAATCAGAAAAGATCTGCCAGTCAGAAGAAATTTGCAGGGGCACAGAAGTGTGACACAACATGGCACACTGGGGAGCTGAGAAGTGTTCAGGATGGTTAGAATTTAAGAGCGAGGCTAGGCCGGGTGTGGTGGCTCAAGCCTGTAATCCCAGCACTTTGGGAGGCTGAGGGGGGCGGATCACAAGGTCAAGAGATCGAGACCATCCTGGCCAACATGGTGAAACCCTGTCTCTACTAAAAATACAAAAAAAATTAGCTGGATGTGGTGGCGCGCACCTGTAGTCCCAGCTACTCAGGAGGCTGAGGCAGGAGAATTGCTTGAACCCGGGAGGCGGAGGTTGCAGTGAGCCAAGATCCTGCCACTGCACTCCAGCCTGGCACCTGGCAACAGAGCAAGACTCTGTCTCCAAAAAAAAAAAAAAAAAAAAAAAAAAAAGCGAGGCAGAATGCACATTGTGGCTAAATAGGGGATTTTATTCTACTTTTAATAATCATATTTGCCACTTTTTAAGTACCTACTGTGTACCATAGTATATATGCTTAATATGCATATATGATTTTGATTTTCATGACATTAGGGTATAAATTTTTTAAAAAAGATTAAAATTAAAAAGTGCACCAGTATTTGTAATACATGCAGTTTTCTCTAGCTTAACATAAAGAAATGTTAACTAGAGAAAAGAAAAAATTTTTTTTTAGTTAAGACATGTTTGACTATTGCAACAATCATTACTGCAGCTCTACCCTATAATCTTGTTTCATTCTGGCTGTATCTAAAATTTTAATATGAAATATTTTCAAAAAGAGAAAATAATTTGTCTTGACAATTTATAATATCTGTAAAATCAGACCCTACTACCAAATTAGCTAAAACAAAAACCTTTAACCCAGAACTCCAAATGATCTGAAATGGAAGAAAATAAGTAGGTCTGTAGAGAGAAGACATAAATATGACTAGTTTAAAAATTGGCAGTATGCAGAATAATGCAAAGAGAAGTTAGTATATTCAGTATAGAAATGCAAATAAATACTGGAAACTAGAAATTTGGTTCTTTTCAGTAGAATAGAGTTCTGGTCTCCCCACCTCATCCCTTTTTAAAATAGTAGCAGAGAGAAACATTTAAGATTTTGGAGTATGCCAAATTTGAGAAAATGAGGAAACATAGCCAAAGATACAATATTGACACTTAAGAATGTTCTCATGAGTAGAACAAAAATGAAGCAACTGTGCCAGTATCGTTTTTAATTTTGAGAGTTGTACGATGATTTGAGAGTATGTATTTGAAGATGAAGTAGACACAGAGGACTTCAGCTGCAACTCAGTTTGTTTGTAAATTAAATTTTAAAATATTTTACTCAACAAAAATTGAGTTCTTTCTATGTGCAAGTTCTATAAGAAATTCAAAAATAGAATACAACTCAGTCTCTACCCTCGTTAAGTATATTTTTAGGGCATTTATGTAATAAAATAGATCAATTTAAAAGTACTTGCCACAATGTAACAGGTGCTATTGGAAAAGTACAAATAATTCTCTTTTGAGTTCCTGGTTCTTTACTAATGAATATAAGATACCATTTACATAGATTTGGAACAGTATTGCATTTCTGTAGCCCAGACGGCGTCTCCATGCAGCCACAGCAAGGATTTCTAAAGTGCAAGTTTCATTGTACCACCTCTTGCTTTGTTAAAAATCTTATAGCGGCTCTCCGTTTTCCATTTTTCTCAGACCAGAGTCCAAACTATAATGTGAGTTATGAGATCCAGCCCCATATCCTGCTGCCCACTCACCCTTTATTGTTCTTATTTTATTTTTACCTCTTAGCTTCTTACAATATATGCACAGACAGTCTGGGCCCATTGCCCCTGCCCCCCAGCACTGTGTTTGTGTATGTTTACATACATGTTTACATATGTGTTGTTCCTTCTGCTTGGGACTTCCTTTTTCCCACTCCCCTGCCTTTTCCCATTATTTGTGATTTTCCACCAGACTGTGAACTCCTGGAGATCAGGGGCTCTGCTTCTCCTGTTCAACATTGGCTCATAATGGTCAGCTGATAAATATTTGTTAAATGAAAATAACTGAAGAAAAATAAAATTGGTAACTCATGAGGACACTTGGTAGAAAAGAGCTGACCTAATTATGGGTTTTTTTTTTTTTAATAAAAAGAAGCCTTCTTACAGTTTATCACTACTAATAATGGGACTGGTAGCTGATGTCCCAAATACTGGGCTTCGTAGTTAAGAGATTAGTACTGTGATTCCAGTAATGTCTAGAATACAAACTACTGTTAAAGAAACAATAAGTGTGACATTTAGTTCAGTAAAAGCTTATATGCTGTGGTCCAGAATTTCTACATCCTTTTTGGTGATGTCATCGACAAAGATGAAAACCAGAGATCTGCAGGGGTGTCTGTGTGTATGTGTGTGTCTGTCCACATGCACAAAAAGGTAGGGAATAATTGCCATAGTAGGCTAACATTTGTTCAGCACTTCCTGTGTGCGAGGCACTGTGCTGAGCATTTTTTAAAAGGAGCTACTAATATCTCATTCAATCTCACAACAACCCCACGAAGTTAGGCACCATTATTTCTTCCCCATCTTTGGATAAGAAAACTGAAACATCAAAAATTAACTATCTTGCGTGAGGTCTCACAGCTAATAAGAGAGACAGACCCAGGGGAAGCCTTAAGTCTAAGGTAAGCAGGTTCATAAATTGATGAATTAGAGAAAAAAAAATCAAGTTTATTAAATCAGAAGTCCTCTGTGGATGGGCTGCCTGTAATTTCCCTAATTGTAGGATGCTTTGACCCTACTGTATACCCATATGCCCATGAACCAATAATGGCTGTGTTTAGGAATGTTTAACCTCAGAATTATAGCAACATTGTTTAATTTTTATTGAGGATATATTTTCTGGAAACCTTCATTTTTCCAGCTTTATTTCTTGATTATTTTTGTTTGCCTCACAGTTAAGCCATTTCCATTTTTTTCCATTTTCAATTTTATATTACTGAATTATTTTCATCAGGATTAATTCTTTTCCATGTAAGTTTCATGAAATGATTTGGTTCTGTGATCAATCTTTTGGTCCATATTACATTTTACTGACTATAGTGCCTGCCCTTGACAATTTTATTTTGATGATTGTGTTCATTATTAATTGAATAAAAGGCTAAAATGAAACTCTTCTATCAGATATTTGAAGATTTCTTTACTGTGTAGGAGTGGTCTATAGCAGTTGTTCTCTTTTGTTCACCAGTCTGGTAAAATAATTTTGTAAAGCTCTATACCACGTTGCACATGTTAACAATTAAAATTTTCCATAAGTTTAAATATTTTAAAAAGACCTGATACCCAGTATGTTCTAAATATTATTATTTTAAAATAAAATTGTTATAATACTTTTCAGATATATCCAGTAGAATAAAATATATCAAGTAGAATAGTGATTTGATTACTATTGATTACTATTGATTGATTACTATTACTATTACTATTACTATTATTATCTGTTTTAAAATATACAAATAAGCTCTTTTTTGAAATGAACATTTTATATAATTTCTCTTTCAACTTATACTTCCTTTCAATTCCTTCCCCCAAATTTACCTAATCTAAAACATTTGTGCTTGGGAGTCTTTTTTGATCATAATATTATACCACTCTGAAAAAAGTGTATATACTTACTGATTAAAACTTTAACTTTTTAGGTTCCTAAGACCATAAAATTCTAAGTATTTAAAATTTTTATTCTGAAATAAATTGTTACAGATAGTATTAGTATACAATCATACAACAGCATAAATACTCACGCCTGTAATCCCAGCACTTTGGGAGGCTGAGGCGGGTGGATCACGAGGTCAAGAGATCGAGACCATCCTGGTCAACATGGTGAAACCCCGTCTCTACTAAAAATACAAAAATTAGCTGGGCATGGTGGCACATGCCTGTAGTCCCAGCTACTCGGGAGGCTGAGGCAGGAGAACCCAGAAGGCAGAGGTTGCGGTGAGCCGAGATCACACCATTGCACTCCAGCCTGGGTAACAAGAGCGAAACTCCTTCTCAAAAAAAAAAAAAACAGTATAAATATATTGTGAACTTTGAAAAATAATTATCAAGCATAAAAATAAAATTATATTAGGAATTTATCGCTTTTTTTTTTTTTTTTTTTTTTTTTGAGACGGAATCTCACTCTGTCACCCGGGCTGGAATGCAGTGGCGCAATCTCAGCTCCACCTCCTGGGTTCAAGCGATTCTCCTTCCTCAGCCTCTTGAGTAGCTGGTACTACAGCCGTGTGCCACCACGCCCAGCTAGTTTTTTTGTATTTTTAGTAGAGACTGGGTTTCACTGTGTTAGCCAGAATGGTCTCAATTTCCTGACCTAATAATTCACCCACTGGCCTCCCAAAATGCTGAGATAGGGCGCCCGGCTAGAAATTCGTCTCTTAATGAGATGAATACTTAACACATCCATATTTGAATATTACTTGTTTCTAGAACAATACAGGAATCAATATTAGAGCTACTTGTAACTTTCTTTTTTATAGAAGTGTTGAAAAATCTTGTTCACATAAGTAAATAGGTTGTGGAAGTTGTATTAGAGCAATGTTATTCAATGTTTTCTACTTCCAAGTTGTGTGCTAAAAATCACATAATGATATATCATCAGAAATTATTTTTAATTATCTTTCAATCGATAGGCCATTTAGATCCAGCATCTCCTCTTTGAAAGTAAAGAACTGGGAAAACATCTGACTTGCAAAAGGATTTTTTTTTAGTTCAGTCACTGGGGACATTGACTTTCCAGTGCCTCCATCAGATACTTTGAATCATCCCATTTGAGGCTTCTACCCCTCAGCAGATCTTACACCCCAATCAATATACCATAGAGAAATACCATTTATTTTATTTTATTTTATTTTTTATTTTTTGAGATGGAGTCTCACTTTGTTGCCAGGCTAGAGTGCAGTGGTGCAATCTTGGCTCACTGAAACCTCCACCTCCCAGGTTCAACCGATTCTCCTGCCTCAGCCTCCCGAGTAGCTGGGACTACATTACAGGCAGGCACCACCACGCCCAGCTAATTTTTGTATTTTTAGTAGAGACGAGGTTTCACCATGTTGACCAGAATGGCCTCAATCTCCTGACCTCATGATCCGCCCACCTCAGCCTCCCAAAATGCTAGGATTACAGGTGTGAGCCACTGTGCCTGGGCTTTGTATTTTAAGTAGGAGAACAGCAAGGTGAAAAAGGAGATGGGAAAGAGAACCTGCACTATCTTGTGTTTCTCCACGTCTTTGGTAGGAAAATAGCATCACCAAGACATGTGGTGAGAAGTGGGAAGAGAGTGCTCCATACCTGCTCCCCACATCCTCACAGCATGTGCCACACAGCAGGTATCAGTCAGAGGTGGTCTTCCACGTGGTCATTTTTGAAGTCAAGCCTCTACCACCTTGTAGTTCGACTTTCCTTCAGGGCCTTGGAATCCTCTCCATTCAGCTGACAGTTTCAAAAACAGCATGGATGATCATATATGAGTGTGGACCTGAAATTTCTTTTGAACTATTCTACTTGAATATATTTGCTATAATCCTGAGCCATTGCCACAAATTTCAAGTTTATATGGAATTATAAAAGTAACAGGGATTTATAACTTTAAATTGCACCACAACAAGCCCTTTAATTACACTGATGAAGCTGCGGGTGTCAATTGAATATGACAACCTTAGGAACTCTATAAAGAGTTTGCCCAGCCTTCTGCAGCATTTTCATCAATTCATAATAGGAAATTCAACAGAAACAAAATTCAGATTTTTCATATTCAAAGAAAAAATTTGTAATACTTGTGCTAATATATGTGTTAGATGATTTGAGATCAGCAAAGCTATCACTAAACAAGTATTTTTTTAGGTTGCATAATATTTCGCTTCCTTAAGAAAAAAAGATGGAACTTTTTTCATCTGTGATTTGACAGCCATTTACATATTTCTGACAACATACACATGTAAGATACACATGAGTGCACAGTAGCCTTGTTTTTTTCAACATGATCATCAGATAATATGTGTTAAGCACACATTTGGATAGGTGGTTTACAAGGGATTTCTATGACATTTGTGTTGTATTACTTTGTATGTACTTTAGTTTCTATGTACTTTCTGCCTACTTTAGTTCATAAGTGAACAAAAGTTCATAAATGAATGGGGCAGGCCTCAGGGCATAAGGCTGGCGTGAACTCTCTCCCTTCACTTCTGGATATTAAGCAGTTAGCTCAGTATAGTTCCGTGGTCACTTAAGAAAATCACAAAGTTCCATGATTTGGGGTCAAGATGCTTTAATATTCTTGCTTATGATCTATATGATGTATCAAAAATTATGTTTATTCAGTTCTCAAAAAATGAAACTGGATAGGACAGTATTTGTTGATTAGATTTCACCGCATATTAAATAATTTGAAAAAACAGGCAGGCACAAGCTAGATGATATGGGAAGCTTGGCTTAAGAAAGAAAACAAAACCACAAACCTCAAGTATACGTGAAAGTACTTAAATGGCTTAGAAAATATCTTGGACTATAATAAAAAGCAAACTTAAAGAATTATTATAAAATTTTCTTAAACTTATAGAAAATTATGTAACTAGTAAAGGTATAAATAAAACAGACAATTTTATAGTATCAGGGCTTGATACCCAGGGCTGGGCTTGATGCCCCAATTTTTCAGACCTGGGCTTGATGCCCAGATTTTTATAGAAATGTGCCATAAACATAGTATTGAATCCACTATGATGATATTCCTTTACATGTATGGAATGTATACAGATTAATTCCTCATCACTTGCCTGAAGTAGCATCCCATCCAATCATTCTCCCTGCACCCCCGTCCCACAGCATTCCACTCTATCTTCCATGTCCCTCCCTAGTGCTGTACCTCAAATCTCACTCTGCCACCTTCTTGCTAAGCTTCAGGACCTTCCCATTGCCTGTGAGCAGAGCAGAACAAAGGAGCCTTGGGGTATAGTCCACAGAAGCCATGGTGATGACATTTATCTGAGTACCACTGTTTTATCTTAACAGTTCATTCGTTTTTACATTTTATCCAGCCTGTGCTAATTTTACTACAAAAATGTTTTACCAGAAATAAAATTGATGTTCGAGAAGAGTACCAGATGATATTCTTTGACACACCTTAATATACATTTTCTCATGTGAGAGGCATAAGTCTGTAACATCAGGTCAAAACTGCTTAGCCTACAGCCCTTCTGTAACTCCTCTAGAGTCAAGAAATCCTTTTTTGTAAAGGTAGTGTCTTCTCAGAATGGAATCTAACCCAGTCGAAAGTTCCATGGTAGTACAAATTAAACTACTAGAGAAGAGAAACCAGCTCTGTTTAGATTGCTTTTTTGGTTCTTGATTAAAGTCAGTAGAGGTGTTTGATGGACTCTAGCATTAGGACATAAGCATGAGAAGTCTGAAGGCCACATTAGAGAGAGCTTCTGGGGTTAGCAGAGGAGTCAAAAATGCACACGTTTTGTAAGATTTCCTTAGAACCTTCCCCATGTGTATTATTTCTATCAGCTCCCCATTGTAATTTATTAAATAAACAAATGTATATGGAACACATATGTGCCAGACACTATTTTAGGCACCATGTGTTGAACAGTGAATAGGATAGATGAGAGTACTGTTCTCATGGAACTTTCATATCACAGGGAGGGGACAGACAAAAAACAAACAAATAAGAAAATTAATCATTTTCATGTGCAGAATTAAAACAGTGATAAAATAGGCCAGATATGCTGGCTCATGCCTGTAATCCCAGCACTTTGGGAAGCTGAGGTGGGCTGATTGTTTGAGGTCAGGAGTTCGAGACCATCCTGGCCAATGTGGTGAAGCCCCGTCTCTACTAAAAATACAAAAATTAGCCAGGTTTGGTGGTACGTACTGTAGTTCCAGCTACTCTGAAGGCTGAGGCAGGAGAATCACTTGAACCCGGGAGATGGAGGTTGCTGAGAGTCGAGATGGCGCCACTGCACTCCCGCATGGCTGACACGGTGAGACACCATCTCAAAAAAAAAGACACCAAAGTGATAAAATAGAAAAGAGAGTTACATGATAACTCTTAAATTGCATATCAGAAAAGACAGCTGAGAGGAGTAGATATAAAAATTATTAAAATAAAAATGTATTATGGAATGAAACTTATTTTAAATAAAGAAATTTTAGGATAATTTTATTCCATAATGAATCTTGAAGGAAACAAGCAAACAAGCAGGGAGGTGGTTTGCTATAAAAGAAGAAAAGAAAAGAAAACGGCCCTAGCTCCACTGAATTTTCCTAGCAGGGAATTATGGCTAGCTCAGAACATTGTCTTTCATCAGCCCTTTTAGGATTTCAGATGCTTAAATATAACAGGGGTTATTGTAAAGTAATCAGGCAGATTTTTTGAAAAGCATATAAGAACATACATATAAATAACTTTTCTTCCCATGTCCTCTTTGGCAAGGGCTATACACTTATTTAAATATGCTGCCATTGTTCAAAATAGCTTTGAATCTGTCTTTCAGAATTTGCTTCTTAAGCCATTTAAAAGCTACTTGCAAAATCATTTTCTTTTAATTTTATTATCTCTCCTCGTCCTCTTTGCCTTCAAGCTTAACTGATCTTAGTTTCTTTTTTTCTTGCTGCAGAGGGTCCCTAAGGACCATTATGGTCCCAGGCTAGAGCTAAGAGAATGATGATAGGAAAACTTTGTGTATTAGTTGGGATCCAATCAGGGGAGAGGAATCAGAGAAGAATTTAGACAGGGAAAGTGTAGTATGATTAAAATATAAATTATGCCAGGAGATTGAAGTAACAAGGGAATGGCTAGTGAGAAATAAAGATAACTCTAAAGAATATCACATATAAGGAGTAGCCAATATCCTGAGGGCTGTTATAGAAACCCCCGGGCTTGTTGGGGAAGGCATGGCTGTAGTTCACTGAATGGTAGAGAAGTCACTCTGGCACCCTGCGGTACCAGAGAGCTTGCTGGAGCTCTGTCCTCTGGAACCTTCCAAAAATTCACCCTCTAGGTAGTTGGTGAAACCATTGATGGGAGGTGTCTCACCAGAAACACTGTGCTACAAAAGGGCTCGGGGTGAGGGGAGTACTGAGAAAACTGCTGGTCACTGAGTGCTGGGAGCATCATGCGTCCCAGGAGCCGGGTGTCAGAGAACAGGAGTCTGCTGAGTGAGCACACCAGAACAGAGAAGGAAAAAACCCTTCCTCCTATGTAGTCTCTTCAGTGCCCTTTCCTGACAAAGTTTAATGCTATGCTAGGTAGCAAAAGAAAAATATTTTAAGGGCACAGGTTAATTTTCACAGAGCAAGCAATTAAGGATGAATTTGGACATGGAAGGCCAGAAATTAATAATTGGCACAGATTATAAAATATAGTTTTACACAGTTCACTTAAAAAGTCAAACTAACATGCTTTTTGGAGCCATCTGCTTGCTATAACTAACATGAAAACTGATAACACGCTTAATGGAAAGAAATGCTTTGTCAAATTTTCATTACACCATAGCTCCAGATGAGTCAAAATATGACTGTGTGTGTATACATATGTGAGATATCTACATATCTAGACCTAGAAATATAGATACAAATGTCTTTCTGTGCTAACACTATTGTTACAAGGTGCCGACACAGCTTTCATGAGAAGATCTATAATTTTTCTGATATTATGTTCATTTTACTGTTTTTTTAAGTGGCCGTAATATTTTTATTTTCTTAGTGAAATAATGGTTATAGCTGAAGATAGATTTTGTTGTTGTAGCTCTTTTGTCTTAAAATGTTTTCTACTTGACAAAAAAAAAATATGTTAATCCTGCATCAGTATTCCTTTCCTTTTTAAAAATGATTCCGGTCTATGAAATTCAAATACGGAAACCATTATAGCCAACTAAGAATTTATAAGTATGAATTGTGACAAGTCATTATAACCTTTTTGTGCAATGTCTTTAAAAACCAAAATGCATTTCGAAACCAAAAACCAGTTGTCACATGATGCTCAACAACCAGGAGATAAAAATTCATGAACGGAACTTAATAGCCAGAGCCATGAACTTCACATTCTTTGTCTCTGCCTAAACTAACCATTTCTAGGTATCATTGTCACTGTTTTTCAGGTGACAAAAACCAAATGGAGTTAAATAATTTTTTCAAAATCCTGTAGTTGGTAAATAGCAGAGCTCAGATTTAAATAGGAGTCTGAATGGCTCCAAAGTGCTTTAGGGTTTAAATAGACATCTGACTGCCTCCAGAAACCTTTCAATGTCTAGAGAAAGACAGAAACTGAATTAAGGGTTACAAAATGGGATTTTCAAAAATTAAAGTCCAAAAGATTATACACATATATATTTCCTAGAGAAAGGAAATGTAAAAAGGAACTTTATAACTTGTTTTCAAAGCTTAAGGAATATAATGTATGTAAAACTCAATAACTGTTTTCATTTCCACCAAAGCAAAGTGCAGTAGCATATACGAAAGCAAGTAGAAAAAGCCTCTAAGAATTGTTAATGTAAATTGTGTATCAGGAAGGAATGTGCTTGTTGCAGACTTGAGGACAGTAGCTTAATCAAATACAGATTAGATACATGGTAACCAGAGTCTAGATATGGATGGTTGCTGTCATTGTTTCAGTAGCTCAATATTAGAACTAACCTTCCTCTCACAGTTACACAATTGCTGCTACGGTTTCAGCCATCACATCTCCATTCAAGCTAGAAGGGCAAAGGGGTATGCCAGCTACATGTGACTCATTTCATCAGCTTTTCTGAAACATCCTCAACTGCTTTTGGTTTTTTTTTTTTTTTTTTTTTGAGACGGAGTTTCGCTCTTGTTACCCAGGCTGGAGTGCAATGGCGCGATCTCGGCTCACCGCAACCTCCGCCTCCTGGGTTCCAGCAATTCTCCTGCCTCAGCCTCCCCAGTAGCTGAGACTACAGGCACGTGCCACCATGCCCAGCTAATTTTTGTATTTTTAGTAGAGACGGGGTTTCACCATGTTGACCAGGATGGTCTCGATCTCTTGACCTCGTGATCCGCCCACTTCGGCCTCCCAAAGTGCTGGGATTACAGGCGTGAGCCACCGCGCCCGGCCTGCTTTTGGTTTTGATCTCATTAACCAGTGCTTGGCCTAATGTCGTCCAGCAAAGTTACAAGGGAATTTGGGGAAGCAGGGAATAACATCAGCCAGACTCTGCCCAGCTCATACCTTCTGTAAATAAAATTTTGTTGGAACTCTTCTATACCCCTTTATTTACACATTGTCTATGGCTCCTTTCATGTTACAATGGCAAAACTGAGTAGTTGCAAGTAAGACCATCTAGCCTGCAAAGCCTAAATATATTTAGTCTCTGACCTTTTACAGAAAAGTCTGCTGACCCCTGGATTAGACCAGCCATAATCCATTGCCTGGGGTTGACCATATGGACACTTTGGGAATAACTGGGCTTCCACTAAGCAAGAAGGAAAGGAGACAGATGATTTTGGAAAGAGCCAGTAATATATGTCTCACAGGTGGTCACCTGGTCCAGTTAATTATATACAAGACCCAAAAGTGAGAATATATTTTTGCTTTTAAATCACAGGGTCTCCTTGAACATACAGGGAAACTCCTTCATTTCCTCAAGAGCCAACCAAGGCAATTTAGAAGGGCAGAAAGTTTGCAAATACAAAGTATCAAATTATTGACAATGTTGTGATAGACCATGAATTCATTTCTAATTTTCTGACTTTTACTAAGATACTGTGAGAGTAGGTCTTAAATTCGTATTTTATTGATTGACATGTTCCTTTAAACTGCTTTTACTTTAGGTTCTTGCATACACTGAGGGACTTCATGGAAAATGGATGTTCAGCGAGATACGAGCTGTATTTTCAAGACGTTACCTTCTACAAAACACTGCTTTGGAAGTATTTATGGCAAACCGAAGTAAGTTCCCTTAAATATTTTGAAAGAAAATGTGCTCATATTTAGATATTATTTACTTACGTGGTATGATAATGTCTTGATTTTTCCCACTGTATTTCTAATATACTCTAGCTTAAGCAAAAATTCTTTTCAAAAAGTAGAAAAAGAATGAATTTGTTTGAAATGTTAACCCTAGGTTTCTCATGGATAAAGTTATACTGAAAGCTGATTTTCCACGAAGATTTATTACCTTTACAATTAAATCATGATAGGCACCTGAAGATGATTTATGAAGCTGATGGCTAACTTTCCTGTTTTTTTTCCTTCTTACCACAGCCTCAGTTATGTTTAATTTCCCTGATCAAGCAACAGTAAAAAAAGTTGTCTATAGCTTGCCTCGGGTTGGAGTAGGGACCAGCTATGGTTTGCCACAAGCCAGGTAATTATATCATATTACACATTATCTATGGCTTCTTAACATATTTCAATCTCAATATGATAGCAATGTAAATGTGGTTATAATTATTTCAGAGACCAAAGAATTTTCTTGCTCTGAAAGTTATTTGTAGGGATAAGGGTTATGAAAATAGCTATTTTGAGAATGACAGAATGGTTATGGCAGATTTTTATTTAATACATGTAAATAAGAAAGTAAAAAACTTGATTGCATATCATAGCTAGCATATAATTAAGACATTCTTGCTTGTTAAAATCTTACAAGAAACATACCAAAAGCTTCAAGAACATAAATGATTAATTGCTATGTGATAGCATATAAATAATGTTTTTTGTAAATGCTATATATAAATGCTTCTTCATTAAATCAATAAAACCCTTAGAGTTTGTTGAGGGTAATAATCATTAATTATGGTATAGTTGTAACCACATTTTCTAGGTTTTCATCTTGGTATTTTAGAAGAATCATTTTGAGATCTTGTATTATTAAAAGATACTAATCTAAGTAGAAAACATAGTAATTATATATATTGCTGATACCAGTTTGTCTGTTTTTGGTTCCAAGTAACAGAATACCTGACAAAGTGGCTTAAAAAATAGGGTGTTTTGATGTGTGTGTTTAATATAAAAGATCTGGAGTTAAGGTGCTGCCAGAATTCGTTCAGAGCTTCAATGATGTCAGAACTCTGTTGGCTTTGTACTCACAAAATCACCACTAATTCTCCAGATACCACATGTTCACACAACTGAATTACAGGAGGAAAAAAGACACAAAGGATTTCTCTTTAAGCTCCTCTGTTTTAGGAAGGAATATATTTCTCAGAAGCCTAAAGCAATCTTTATCTCAAGTTCCTTTGGCCAGAATAGAGTCACCTTCCCCTCCCTAAAACTGTCACTGCCAAAAAGGTGTGAGTCAGTTGGCTTAGCCCAATCATTCCCTGGGATTTATGGAAAAGATAAATGCTGATTCCTTGCCAGCTCCTACATAAACAAAGAGGACTTCTATTGATAAGGAACAAAGGGAGATTGGCTTTAGATAGATACAACAGTGTCTACCACATGGACTATTATGTCCTTGAGAATTATTGCACAGCACTGTATGGATGGAAAGGAGAACTAATCTTTGTCTATCCTTCCTTAAATAGGCTACAGACATTTGAAAGACAGGGACTGTGTTTTATTTATCCCTTAATCTACAGGACCTAGCACAGTGCCTAATTGCAGCAGTGCTTTTTAAGTGCTATTCAGCCGAGGTTACCTTGTATTGCAACTTATCTATTCTCCTTAAGCTTACAGTGTAAGACCAATTCACTGACATGTATGCACATGCTCAGGATATTTGCTAGTAGAATGACAAGATTAAGATATTAGTAGATAATGAAGCATTTATATAAAACACAGGTCAAAGAAAAATGCATTTAATTTATCAAAGAAAACGAGGTTAGTTTTGCAAGACTTGTTCTTATTGAATATAAGCTGACTCATAATAATCATTACTTCCTTTCCCAAGTGCTTACATACTATTTGTTTAATCATCAATTCAAGAATTTATTCAGGAATTGACATTAAGAACTTACGAATAGGTCTAACTTTTTCCTTTTTAAGAATAATCTCCTGTCTTCTGGCATCTTTCTCAATGACCATGATTCCTAAAAGATTACTAATAGGGGTTTCTGTATGGCATGCATAATTTCTCTCAGTATTCTTTGACTTGTCGGGACTGGAATTCATTTAAAACAATCAGAAGCTCTTTTATTATATTTCTTAACTATTATGAGTATTGTTTCCCTTTTAACCACATTTGGTCTCTTTTTGACTTTTAGAACTTTTTTTTTTTTTTTTTTTTTTTTTTTGGTGAGACAGGGTATCACTTTGTTGCCCAGGCTGGAGTGCAATGGTACAATCTCAGCTCACTGCAGTCTTGACCTCCCTGATCTCAAGAGATCCTTTCACCTCACCCTCCTAAGTAGCTGGGAATACAGACATATGCCACCACGCCCAGCAAATTTTTGTATTTTTTGTAGTGATGGGGTTTCACCATGTTGCCCAGGCTGGTCTCGAACTCTTGGACTCAGGCAATCCACCCACCTCAGCCCTGCAAAGTGCAGGGATTATAGGCAAGAGCCACCATGCCCAGCTGGAAGTTCATTCTTTATAAGAAAACTGAAAACAAAAGAGAGGTTCAGCAGTTTTAGTCTCTCTGTAATCCATAATGCCATTCTATCTTCAAACATCCTTTTGTTGTCCTTGGCTTGTTTTCCCCCACCAAAAGCCCAACTAATTATTAGTTTCCTAATATTATTCTTACAGACTCAGTTTTCTATACTTCCTGAGATATGCAGCCTTAGAAGTACCAGGTGGCATTGGGCAGACACTGCATCTAGGCTTAAACCTGCCACAGCTGGGTAACAATAAGCAAGCCTCACACTTAGTAGGAATTCAGTAAATACTGGTTGAAAGAATGAATGACACTACTCAAGCAGAATAATACTCTTATCTACCATAAAATGGGGAAAATATCTTTGCAAGAGATATTTTGATAATCTTTTGTGCTATGTACAAGATAATGCCTATTAAGATTCCATGTGAATAGAAATGTTTGTTAATAATCCATTAGTAACAGAAATAGCCTTAACTCTGTACTCAAAGTGAACACCAAGGAGTCCTGAGATATCACAGTGAATTCCCAGGTGTGCTGCAGGGCATTTTTAAATTTTTTTAGGGAAAAACAGCAACATTTGTCAGATACCACACAAACAATATGCTTGAGTTAGTTCCAAGTTTCAACTTAGAATGATTAGATAGGGCTTAATTCTTTTCAGTGACACCTCTGTGAAACTGGTGTTTGGTGGTTACTGTCTTCAAAAACAAGAACCACATAAAAAATCAGTGTGGAACAGGAAATGAATATGGTGGTGTCAGATCTGATTCCAAGGTTTCAGAAGCTGTGCAGTGTCCAACAGGCATACACACCCCATTAGTAAATGTGGTTATTTAAGAATGAAATATAAATAATTCTCTTTAAGTTTATGAGTATTATATTTTCAAATAACTACTAAGTTGTTAAGATATCAAATATTTATTGAGTTGTTTAGAGCTAACTACCTAATAAACAGAACTGTAAGATATTTTTCTCTTGGCCAAGGAGCACTATGAAAAATTATGGAGATACTAAGGGTGCCATGAATTGAAAAAGTTTGAGAACCTCTGTCAATCAGTTTAAAAATCCAATAGCTTTGTCATACTTTTTTAAATACAACCGCTTTCATTATTTTTAGATGAACACATTGAACCTGGAAAGTTTCATAATTTGCACCAATTATCATGGTTTATTCCTTTAGGCTGTTCTTATGTCCCTTCTTCTTCTGGACCCGTGCATTTTTCAAAGTTCCCAGTTGTTTATATTTTACACCATTGCAGGGATATATATTGTACAGGCAGAGGCTGTGCATGTGTGCATACTCTGTATATGAAGGCGAGTCTAAGAAGTTCATTGACATTAAGTCAAATGCATGTAAACAGGTACCCAACTACCTACCTACCTACCTAGTTAACATAGAGCAGATTTGCTGTATTGTTTAAAAGCTGCTTGGTTTATCTTAAGTATAGTTTTACTTTTTTTTTCTTGTTGATTTGTAAAATACTCATTTGCAGCTATTTTTACAAATAAGATTGCTTTCAGATTCTTTTATCCTGAGTAATTAAGTGTATCTTCTCTATAATAGAATTCTCAAATATTGCTAATTTCTACAATTAAAATATATTTTCTAATTCAACTAAGAAGGATAAACCATAAATTATTTAAAATTGAGTATCAAACCAATATATTAGTTAATATTAGATTTTTTAAAACTGTGAATTAAAGAGACTGTGTTTGTTACGGTGTGCTTATTTGCTAGGAGGATATCACTGGCCACTCCTCGACAGCTTTATAAATCCTCCAATATGACTCAGCGCTGGCAAAGAAGGGAAATTTCAAACTTCGAATATTTGATGTTTCTTAATACTATTGCAGGTAAGATGTCTCATTCTTTAGTCTAATAATATGTTTATGTTCATCAAAATCATGATATTGTGGCCTGATATAATACATTTTTTCTCTTTGGAATTCAAATGCAGCATTAGAGTAAATTTTGAAGCACTCACATTAAATTTTATCAGAAACTGTACAAGCTCATACCAAACTTTTAGATGCATTTATTGTTGAAGAGTCTTTTTCTTGCTCTCCTTCTGCCATTTCCTTTGCTGACAGCTTTGTCTGAAGGTTTGTTAGAGTCAACAAACCATTGCCAGAGTGTCTGGAAATAATAATGGGAAAAGTAATTTCACTACTTTGTCATTCTCAGCTATAGCAGCTAGACAGGAGAATAACAACAGGATTCTGCCTAGTACAGATGTCACCTGGATTATGGCATGATTAGGTTACAGCATCTTTTTTCTTAAAATCTTCAAATAAAAATATAAAATCAGATTACATTTTCTAAATTATGAGTAACTGCCATCAACCTCGACAGTATCATGCTTGTAAATCAAAAGAAGGTAGTGGCTTTGTTTTCTGCTAATCAGTGGTTGTCGGTGGTTAAACATGTCTAGGAGATTTAAGTACTTCATCTTTTTTCTTAAATTAAGCTCCAAAAGCCCTTATTCAGGTTGAATTACAAAGAGTTTACCAGGCTCTACCGAAAGTTTTTGCAATTAGGTGAATTTAAATAACCAACATAAATAAATATGCTTACCATAATTATTGTTTTGTTATGAATGAGTGCTCACAACTGTGTATTTAGAGCAGTGTTCATCTCTGAATCATTACTTAAAAAATATAACTGTAATATTACTCTTTTTTAATCTATCATACATAAACATGAATGTGGATACTATAGTTATATATTAAATATGGGTAATATAGGTATGTGTTAAATAGATAAGAAAAATTGATTTGTCCACAAAATGGAATAAAGCTATTTGATACATTAAAATGCTTTTTAATTTTAATCCCAATACATTTGTGTATATATGTTCATATATGCATGCATTTATTCATATGCATAGTATATACACATAGTATGTATCTTGAACAAACCTGTTTACTCCCTCAAAGATAAAAAAAAGTGTTATACTATTTAATTAGCACTTTATTTATCAATAGAATGAATTTAAACATCTGAAATGTGAAGAACTTAATTTCATTAGCATGTTTAAGTAAATAGCATGGTGTCGCAGAAAGAACATCTTTCAACACCGAAGAGAAGAGGAATGGAAGCCCAGATCTGCCAACTTTCTATCTTGGAGCATAAGTTGAATTTTAACTTTTAACTTTATCTTGGACTTTTAATCTTGTAGTAGCAATATTTAATAGGTTTACATCTGATGTAACAACTGGTATGTTTGGTCTTATATCATCTTGTTTTATACTGTTATTTTTTTAATTTTTTCTTGATTTTTATATTGTTTGTTCTCTGGCCATATGAATACTTTTTTGCTCACTACTATAGTGATTTAAAATGTAAAAATTTTGTTATTAATTCTCCTAGAGATTTACATTTTTAAGTCTTATAAACTATGTATTTCTTAATATGAACTCAAATGAATTAACATTTTAAAATCTTACCTACGTAAGACAAAAACTTCAGCTCAATTTTGTTTCTCATTCATTGCTTATCTTTGTAAATATAAATTACTAGCCAGAATCCAGATTATTATTAACTTTATACTCTGGGGTCTATGTCTTTTTGCAAATTAAGACAGATTTCAAACTATTGAAATTATGAATTCGTGCAGTGTATTATTTTTAGCTATATGGATTCTTACCTGATTTTTCAGGATGATGTTCTCTGTACATTCTTGTGTAATATTTTTCATCTTCCCTGTATTAGGTGTTTATATTATCTGCTTTTGAGAGACCTATCAAGACCCAATGTCTACTATTAGATGGACTTGATGATTTTTTCCCTTGGCTGTGCTAGCTAATTGGAGCTGTTGGATATAAAACTGGAGGGCAGGGTGATATACCTCACTTCCAGTTCAGTTTCCAGTTTCACAGGCTTTCATATTAAATGGTTTTTCTATTCTAAAATGAGATTTTCTCCAGCCTCTGGATGGAATGTTTTCTAGTTCATTGTTTTAAAGGTCTCTTTTAGTCTCCATCCCTTCCCACTGCATTTTACTCATGTCAGGTCAGTTTCCCACAGTGTGGTACAGTACCACCTGTAACTGCCAGCCACCTCATGCCTGTTACTTTCTGGGAGTCTCTTTCTTTGTCCAACTCTGGACAAAGGTTGCTGTGTCTAACTCTGAATAGAGATATCATTATCATCTCTTCTAAAAGTTGCACCTGAGCAGTATAGAGCCTAATACGCTTTTTTCTATTTGGGACTATCTTTGAGTTTCTGAGCCAGAGCATACAGACTGTGAGGGGAATTTAAACGCATCTTTCTATTCTTTTTTGAATCGTTGAAGTCTGTTTTATTTATAACATAAAGATTATATAGGCCACTGATTTTTTCAAAAATTACTGGGTACTTCCTTTGCAATTATTATAACTAAACACTAAAGCTTGACTAATATAAGCAATGGGATAAAAATGAAGAGTAGGGACTAGGAACACAGAACACTCACAGTCTAGATGAATAAGTGAAATACACATAAATAAGAGAGCATTTTAAGACAGTTGATATTAAATGCTGAATCATCGCTATAGTGAATATTGCAAGAGCTCAGCAGAGGGGAGGTATTTTAAAATGTGTTTGCAGAGAAAAAATGAGAAGAGTTTCACAAATTTCTGCCGGTTGTATATGTGTGGCATATTCAGTGGTCAGGATTATCATACCTTGTCTGGAGCAGAGAACTGTAGATAATATTGGATCCTTAGATAAGAGCTAGATTATAAAGAGACTTTCAGGAGTCGGTATAGGTTTGGAGTAGAAGGGAATGCAGTATGGAGTTTTAGGAAAATTAAACTGATAATCATGTATGGCATAAATCAAAATTGAGATTCCTTAACATTAGTGCTGTAAGGAGAGTATTACAGTAGTAATAGTAAATCGTTACTGAATATTTCCTGTGTACCACATACTCTATTTTACCCTGACTACAGAAGCAAAGAAAGTATAGTTTCTGCCTTTGAAGTGATCAAAATATAGTGAGGAAACAGACATGTATACCAGTAATTCCAGTAAGAAGTATTAGAATGTATAAAATTGTCTACAATGTTATAATATATAAAAAGTATTATAATGGGAGTATATACGAAGCCATTTGAGGTAGTCAAATCTAGAAGCTATTATTTGTAACTAAGAGATCAGAAAAAGTTTCCCATAGGTGACATGTGAATTGGGAATTGAAATATGAGTAAGAATTCACTAGAAAGTAGTCAGAGGGCATTCCAAGGAGAAAATGTGAGGTGAAGATGTTGGGTGAGAGTAGTGGCAACAGGCCTGGCAAAAAGAGAATAAGTTGTACTTTTGTACAATATCATTATACGAAAAAAGTTTCACTGTAATTTGCTCTAGTTCAGTGGTTATCAAAGTGTAGTCCTCTAACCAGCATTATTACCTTGGAGGCTTGTTAGAGATGCTGATCTACAGACTTCTCCTCAAACCTAGTGAATCAGAGGCAGGCAACCTGCCTTTCAGCAAGCCCTCTACTTGGTTCTCATACAAAAAGTTTGAGCACAATTGCATTAGCCATTTAAGATCTAATTATCAGAACAAGATTTGCATATAAAACATTTAAAACATACAAGAAAGCACAAGATTAAGTGCCATTCAGTGTAATAAAAGTTTAGAGAAGTGAGAGATTAATATGAAATAATCTACTTGAGGAAACCTTCTTGGAAAAGATGAGCTTTAAATGAACTCTTCAAGGATTTTGTCAGATGTAGATGACTATCCAGGCAAAATAAACCTTAATAAGTAGAATGACAATTGAAAAAATATATGAATATGAATATCCTGAGGTACTCTCCCTGGATATATTCCTATTAATTTAATTCTTCCTTAGCCATCATCCTGAAATTTTAAATAGAAGTGCCAGTTTAAACTGAGCACCAGCATTCGAGACATCAGTGATGGTTTTATTAGAGAAGCTTCACTAATGCCATGATTGAATACTTGTTAGTGCAGCTATTAGATTTGCCTGTTTTCCTGATTGGTGGACAGTGTGTATCCGTGCATCTCTTCTCTTCAAATCACCTTTCAGAGTTCTCTCAGGATCCTGAAATAAAGGATGCTCTAAAGATGTTAAGTTGTGCCAGTATCACTTCAATGAACATGGGTCCTAAAAATAACCATATTGCTTTATAATACTGTTTTAGGGATACAGTTATTGTTCAGGAAATATTTACTTCAGTGGATTGATTGAAACTCAAGATTCATCATTTCTAGATAGGATATTAGTTTTCTTTTTGACAAATTGTAGTTTCTTAGGTAATCTAAAGCCAAGAAATGGTTGGCTTATATTTTGTCATAGTATTTTTTAAACATTAATTTGTATTTGATATCAAGATTTAGAAAAAATAAATAATAGTATTTTTATTACTTTCTCATTTTGTTTCATTTTTCCTTTTGAAATAATTCCTTGTTAATAATAAAAACTCAGAAAAAACAGTAAATAATAGTTCATGACTATTGGATGATTTACAATGTGCCAAATATTGTTCTAAGGGCTTTATATGTATATGCTGATTTAATCCTCACAGTAGCCCCTTCAGTTAGGTTCTGTTCTTATTCCCGTTTTACAAAGAAATGAGGGAGAGAATAACTTACCCAAGTCATAGAGCTAATAAGTGGCAAAGTTGGGATTCAAACCTAGACAGTTTAGCTCCAGAGTCTTCATTCAGTTACTATATTGTACTCTTTCAGGATATTCATGGTACCACACAATTTCACCCCAATCACCAGCCTTAACTTACTAATTGCTTTTAAAACCTAAATGCGCCTGTAATCCCAGCACTTTGGGAGGCCGAGGCGGGTGGATCACGAGGTCAAGAGATCGAGACCATCCTGGTCAACATGGTGAAACCCCGTCTCTACTAAAAAAAAAATACAAAAATTAGCTGGGCATGGTGGCACGTGCCTGTAGTCCCAGCTACTCGGGAGGCTGAGGCAGGAGAATTGCTTGAACCCAGGAGGCG